>JASVER010000005.1:14852192-15251633 GCA_030449065.1 Oceanodroma leucorhoa
CTTGGGGGTTCTTTGTTTGTTTTTTTGGGGTGGGATGTTGTTGTTGTTGTTCCTGCCCCGCCCCTCGCCCCCTCCCCCCGCGGAGGGTGACGGGCGCTTCCTCGCCCGGAGCCGCCGTCTCAGCCGCCGCCGCTGCCGCCTGCCCCGGCACCGGGGCGTCCGCACCGGGGCGTCCCCGCCGGCCCCCTCCCGCCGGCCTCCGCGGCCGGCCCCGTCGYGTCGCCCCGGCTCCTCTCTCTCAGCGGACGCCCGGGCCCGGCCATGGCGGACTTTGACGAGATCTACGAGGAGGAGGAGGACGAGGAGCGGGCGCTGGAGGAGCAGCTCCTCAAGTACTCCCCCGACCCGGTGGTGGTGCGCGGCTCCGGCCATGTCACCGTGTAAGGGCCGCGCCGGGGCCTGCGCGGCCGGGGCGGGCGGTGGAGGCCCGGGCGGCGGGACGGGGGCGGCTGCGTGCCGGGCCGGGGGGCGGCGGGGGCCGGTGGCGCCGAGCTGGCGATTACAACTTGGGGCAAGTCGGGGAGGTGGGCGGGGGGAGCACCGGGCCGGTCCTGCTTCCCTCCCCTCCTTTCCCCGACGTCCGTGGGACTGCGAGAGGGCTCTCCTCGGCCCCGCCGGGCAGCTGGGACTCTCAAGCGGGTGCAAACCTCTAACGAGACGCTGAGGAAACAAGGCTGACTTGGGCTGTGACTGGCAGAGGAATGTGAAGTATTTGTCCAAAGTGATGAGTTGTCAGGAAGTAAGGTGCCTGSTGCCTGTCTTCCTGCGTATAACAGGTATGTGCCAGCACATGACCGGCTGGACTATTGCTTAGGGTTGTTTGTGTATCTGTTACCCACTCCCGTGTAACATGTGGCCGCTAATACAGTTCTGAGGACTTACAAGAAAGAAAAGGAGCTCGTGAGTCAGATAGGTACATGTAAAATCATGTTGTGATTGATATGTGTTGTTTCACTGCGTTTAACATGGGCGTGACTGGGAGTTTTGTTTTGTGAATGTTTGGTGTCTGATGATCTAGCAGCAAGTAACCATGAGTTAGTGTAGTACTTCTCAATAATGTAACAGATGAGGGTATCTTTCCTTYAGTCAGTTCTGCCAGGCTCACGCTACTGAAGTGTAGTTGTTGTCAGTTATAATGTACAGTTTCAGAGGCTGAAATATCAACCTAGAGACAAAACACAGGAGTGAAACTTTTTTTTAGTGTTCACTGTTCAGCAGGACTAGGCTTGCAATAGAAGCAGAAAAGTTGAAGGTAGTGTGGTCTATTGCTCTGAGTCCTATGAACTCTACTGATTTTCAGATACTGACCTGTCCAGAAATCTGGGGTTAAATTTAGAGTAGTTTTGTGGCACTTTGGTACATGACTGCTTTAATATTTGGTTGACATTAAGTAATACTAACAGCCGGGCAGTGCAGTTTGCTGTCTGGTTAAAAACAGGAAGTAAGACATGATAGAGAGGTTTGGAGGGTTGAAAAGATGTGGATGGGCAGGAGGCTGAGGTGGCCCCGTAAAGGAACAGAAGCGTGTAGCCAAAGTGTTCGGTGTATGACTCTGTTTATTGTGAACAGAAGTTGTTACCATCCAATGGCTTCTCTGAAAATAAGCTGGTAGCCTTAGCCTGTTTCTGGTAAACAGGGCAAAACCACAATTAGATAGTTTTCACATTAGCAAATGCAAAAGTATAAAGAACTGAAATGGAGGTAAACACTGGTTTCTTCTCCAATACTGGAAGGTAAGTTGTGCGAGACAAGGTCAAGACCCGTTAGTGGAATTGTGAGGAAGCTTGTGTAGCGTGTCTGTGACTAGTAAGGGCGTTGTGGTTGAAGAAGGATGGTTGCCTCATTAATTGTTCATTAATGGCCACTAGCTCATTATTACTTTAAGATCTTCCTTAAAATATTTGTTCTTTAGGTTTTGGTTGAGCAATGAAATATGAACATGTACCTCCAAAATTAGCCAATTGATCTTCATCTGCTTTCTTTATCACGCCAGGTGTGAACAGTTCACTAAATACCACCAGCCACTTTTACCTTTGTACCGCCTATAACTTTTTTTGTCATTGATTGAGAAACTTATTATTAAAAGTTAGATCACTGTCAGAACATTCACTTGGTGGATTTAAGGAATAGGTCAAGTACTATGTATATAATGAATTAGTCTTGCCTGGTATAAAAGCACATATGCGCTTTGAAGGTCTGACAAAAATTAACAGCAGTTAAGCAAATACTGGATTGATCTGTCCCTGGCTCTGCGGTTTAAAGAGTTGCTGACTGCTGCTGCCGTGTGTGTATTTAAACAGAAGCTCTCTTTTCACAGTCTATTGTCATATCCTCTCTGATCTTACATCAGAGTCATAATGTTGATTTTGAAATATGTCATTTCCATGACTACAGATTAATGTCAGAAAGACATTTACTATTACTTGATTTCATCCAACAGACAATGGAAGTGTGTGAGTCTCCTTTCTAAGCTAAGTAGTTAAAAGCAATTAAGGGAAAGCAAGTAAATATTATCCAAATAAAACATATGAATGCCTTGCTTTTCCCAGGGTGTGGGGCTTTTGGTTAGCACTAAGTTTTCTTCTTAAACTCACTGTTTGGAGCATGCTGTGCACAATTCTAAAACTTTTTTTTTTAACATTGTTTTTTAAATACTCAGTTAAACTGTTTTAACACTAGCAGAATTTACCTAGCTCAGTAGTCAGGAGTATTATTTGACCTGGTTTCTGATAACTTGAGGTGATCTCTTCTAATGGCAAGAAACTTGAAAGCTGAGAGGATATAGAACTTTACTTACAACTGAGTTGAAAGTCCAAGGTATTTCATACTTGTTTCTAAAATCATATTAGGGTGGAAAGAGAGGTACATAATGAGTTTGAAATTGTGAAGAGAATGTTTGTGATAGGTGTCTGATTGTGGTTTTTCAGTGATTGTTTTCCTGTGCTTTCCTGTTCCTCGACCAGTTGAGACATGTGCCTTATATATACCAGACTGTATTAGCTAGTAATACTGGATTTATTAGTCTTTTGCAGTGCCAGAATGATGGAGAGCTGTTGTGGTGTGCTAGTGAATGCCTTTCTGTGCTGTTTGCCATCTTAGTGCATTGCGTATTGATGCAAGATAACTGTTTGGAGGGAAGAAAAACCTCACAAAAAATATTTTCACCCACATCAGTTCTTTAACATTAAACTTAAGTCTGCTTATATATTTTTGAACCTTGCTCTGGGACATATGAGTGAAAACAAGGCTATGTGAGAATTATGAATGGAGAGTGTTAAGATTTGTGGAATATATATTTATTTTGTAAGGGTTGTGAACACGTGGAACTAAAGAGCATGGTTGAGAGCAATGAAGAATGACTTAGTGTCCCCATAAGAGAGGACAAAGAGGAAGAGGATAACGTGTGTCAGTTTTATGTGTTAGGAAGATCTGAGCTGCAAGCTGAGAAAAGGTTGCAGGTTGGCTGTGTCCTATACTGTAAACCTCTGTAGTTTAAAGTTTCCACCTCTCACCACTTCTTTCTCCACATACACAAGGACAGGAACTCAGCTGAACCTTTCAAGCAGAGTCACGTTCAAGAACCACTTTTTCAGGTTCCAGGAAGTTTAAAGAAAGTAGTCATGCATGAGGTGGGCATGGATCTGTTGAAGACATGATGTAGAATGGGAAAAGCATAGAGCAAGCAGAGAAGAGTAAGTGTCACTGAAGATGGAGTATTGTACAAAAGAAATCTAGTGCTATATGAGGACAGCTGTCTGAGGAGATGCATCTCCAAAATACTGATTTCCAGTATTTGATTTTAAGACACTTTTTGCTGCTTTTTTGTCAGAGCTGTTATGTTTTTACAGTGAACATGTAGTAGTGTTCCGTGGAGTTTCTAATATTTTAATTTCCAAGTTGCAGCATGCAGTCAAAAGTGATAATGCTGAGATCACATAATCACTTACCAAAGCTTTTAGTGTATGGAGTCACCCTTTTTTACTACCTGCTTATGGTGACAAAACTGTAATGTGGAAAGCTCAGAATGATGTTGGTAGCTGGTTGAGTTAGCTTTGATGTTTCAGTTTCGCTACCCCACCATGTATTAAACATTGCCACAAGCTTTGAGTATGGAGTCTCAGTCTTATTTGCTTATAACTTCACCAAAGTGTAACTGTATTGGTCAGAAGTTTCTGTGCCTCACTCTGCCTCAGTGTGTTTGTAAATTCAGATACCTCTAGAGCTTTTCCAATAGGGTTGTATTTGTCAGGTGCAGCTTTTGCGATCTTCATGAATACTTGCTTGTGTTTGATGAAGTTGTCAATTTGAATACTTCTGCATCATGCATTCACAAAAAAAGCCTTGTTTCTGTCCTGCTGATTTCCCAGCCAATCTTCAGCATGAGACTGAGCAGGGCTTTCCCTGCAATTACATCTTTTTGTGACTTAACTGAGAGCAGGGAGACTTCCTTGTGCCTTTGACTTAACCTGCTCACACCTTGGAGTAAAGGGCTTCCTTAAGTATTCTGGATAGAGGGACAGCTGAAAATCTGTCTCATCTCTTGGTCTCATCAGCTTCATTTTAGTTCTTGCAATAAGAGCTGCTTTGGACTGAATTATCCTTGTAGTTGGCYGCTCCCTTATTGCTCAAATTTATATTTGATTCCATTATTCATAGTAAATCTCTTCTGGATGTTGAAGCATCAAGTACATGAAGACTATTCTTTGAAGAGACATCTCTTTAGACATGTCTTATTTGATGAATTAATTATATAGTAAAGTGGTGTTATGTTTTAGTTTTGAGACTTCTGATGGCAGCTGTGTATTTTGAGCTTGGAGTCCTTCTCCAGGCTTCGCTGCTTATGAAGTATATACAGATCCAAGGGATTTTTTCAGGCTTTGGTTTCCACTTCAACCTACTGGCAGTTTTAAGTAGCTTAACTGATAGGGCATGACACTTCTTTCTGACATTTGCATAACTTTTGCCTCAGCATTTGGTTTCACTCAGGCTTTTGGGGAAAGGGTGGATGGTCTTCCTGTCATGGAGTATTCAACAGGATTTTCAATGGAGGAGGTATGTTTCTGGTCAGTATGGGTTTTCCTTGTTCTGTGTTGAAGTGGTAAACTTGCCATATATTTCTCTGGTTAACAATTTTTGTGTGTTACTTCACCAGTTTTGAGGGATTTGTAAGAGTTGCAGAGCTGCTATTCTAATTACAAATACTCAAAGATGCTAGGTAACTTACGTGTAAGTAAGGTCTCTGGGGAGACTTTATTGCAGCCTTTCAATATATGAAGGAGGCTTATAAGAAATATGGAGAAAGACTTTTCACCAGGGCCTATAGTGACAGGACAAGGGGCAATGGTTTTAAATAGAAAGAGTGTAGATTTAGGTTGGATATAAGGAAGACATTTTTTATGATAGGGGTAGTGAGACACTGGAACAGGTTGCCCAGAGAAGTTGTGGATGTACCATTATTGGAAGTGTTCAAGGTCCAGTTGGATGAGGCTTTGAGCAACCTGATCTAGTGACAGGGGGTTGGACTAGGTGATTTTTGACGGTCCCTTCCAACCCAAATCATTCTATGTTTCTATGATTCTACTGCCTGCAGTCAATGAAGGGGAGAGGACTTGTTTACTTTTCCTTAAGACCATACCTAAAAATCACCTACAGCGTCAAATTCATAAACTGTCCAGCCCAGTGTGCTGTTGCAAAATGTGTCAACAGGCATTGATACTTACGGGTTTCATGCAAGTCTAGCTGTTCCTGGTGTCCATTCTCCTTTTACTCTGTCATCTGCAGTTGTGTGAGGTGATGTATACTTCAGTATCATCTTTCCTTTAGTGTCTGTTTGTCAGGGAACTTGTGTAATCTCTCTTCAAATCTGTTGGCACAATCTGTGTCACTAATCTCAAGTGGAAACAAACCCAGAAGTTTGCTATTTGCATCTTAAAAAAGCACTTTCTTTTATCTGTTTTAAACCGATCTCCAACTAATTTCAGTGAGTGCCCTCTGTTGTGGGATTTGGTGATTAACAGTTAATCATTCACCTTATCCACTGCCTTCCTGAATCTTTGCACTTTGATCATATACCCCCCTCAGCCTGCTCTTTTCCAAGTTAGTGTCAGCCTTGTTAGTCTCCTAGGGCAGCTGCTTTATTCCCTTAATTATATTAGTCTTCCTTCTCTCTCTCTTAACTCCACTGAGTCCTCCATGAAATGTGGATGCCAGAACCACACCCAGTACTGAATACGTGGGTTTATGGAGAGTCAAAACGATGCCCTCTGTGTTGTTGTTAATCACCTTCCTAGTGGTGCCCAGTATTTTACTGCTATTTCTGGTGACTGCTGCTGCTTGGATTGAGCTGATGTTTAAGAGAATTGTGAGTGGTGATGAAAGAGCTCTCTTGTGAGCTGTAGCTGCTAAACTTTAGTTGAGTGTCACATAAGCATAGTTTAGCTTTCCCAAGATTCACCACCTTTTATTTATCTATGCAGAAGCTCATATGTCACCCTTTGTTCACTGGGTTTTGTGAGGCCTTTCCACAGTAGCTCACCATTGGTACAGCACTTAACTGCCCATTTGATTACTTGGACAAAATTCTCCATTGGCATGCTCATCATTCAGTTCAGTAAGGAGAAAAAAAACCAAAACAAAACCCTGAGAAACACCTAGCTGCTCAATAAACATATTGTCAAAGCAAATTATGTCTTTAAAACCTTCAACTATCAAGGCACAGGTAAGCTTTTCTGCATATAGCTGAGCAATGTGTGATAGGTCTTGCTGCCAATGTTCAAGTCTTGAGCAGTTTAATTTCTGATTTGTGTTGTTTGTAGTATCTGATAGTAAGACTGCTTTGGTTTATTTTCAGAAGGTTATTAATTACAACTTAAATTTTACACTGACTAATGTTTACCAAATAAAAGCCAGTCATACAGTTTTATTCATGACTTTGTTAGACTGTGTAGTCCTGATTAGAAGTTATTGCCCAGACGAGATGCCAGAAAATATTCAAATTTTCTGTGAGCTTCATCCATTCATGAACCCAACGAGCCAACTGTAAGATAGAAAACAATTTTTTTTTATAGACAAGGTGAAACTTTTCTAATCTTTAGATCTTCTGAAACCCAGAATAGTCAGTAACTCCATCTCATCTCTAACTGCTTCATAACTTTACATTTGTAATTGGTATGTTTCTTTCAAATTAGTTATCATTTAAATCATGTTATGTTAGGTAGTATTTTGTGTTCTGAAACTTACTAGTGATTTTTTTTCTGAATAAACAAGCTGGTATTGATTCCATTTTTATGCTTAGAACAATTATTTAGCACAGCCTGAGTGGAATAACACTGGATGAGCTTTTCTTCAAGATRCATCTGTACTGGTGGAGGAGGGAGGTAATTCAAACTGTGGCCTTAACTTACTTCCCCTCTCCCCTTAAGTACTTCACTTCTCACGCTTGCCACTATTGCTTATAAAGACTTTGCTGAGTTTGGGGAAGAGTCAACAGTATCAACAGAACTTTAAGAAGAGACTATAGGCAAGATGGATTTCAAACTGTGTACAATGGTGTACTTTTGTCTATTAGGATAATTTTAGGAATTACTTTTAATAACAACTGTTTTTTCCTGAAATGAATGCTGTTGTGATACGAACCCTGAGAGTATTATGAGGTGCTTGTAACTTGTGGCATGCATTGGGTTTATTTATAATTTTGGTATGATCTTCATTTTGTTTTTGCAGGTTTGGACTAAGCAACAAATTTGAAGCAGAATTTCCGTCATCTTTAACTGGAAAGGTGAGTATCTGTGAATAGGAATTTGGAATTAGAGTTAAGATTTTATTACAAAAACAAGAATTCCAGGTGTAGACCACTGTAAGAGTAATAAATCGCACTGCTGTGGTACTAATTTGTTTTTTGTTTGTGTGTTTTTTTTTTTTCTTCCCCCCCTTGTAGGTTGCACCTGAAGAATTTAAAGCCAGCATCAGTAGAGTTAACAGTTGTCTTAAGAAGAACCTTCCAGTTAATGTACGATGGCTACTATGTGGATGCCTTTGCTGCTGCTGCACTTTAGGTTGTAGTATGTGGCCAGTTATCTGCCTCAGTAAAAGAGTAAGTTGAACTATTCATATAATTTTTGATAGTTAGAATTGTACTGGGTTTGTTCTCATTTTGTTGTGGTTTTTTTTTTCCTCCCCCACCTTTAAAAACTGTGTGCTAGAACTTACTAAAATGTATGAAATCAAACTGATTTAAGTATCAGTTGTCTGTCATACTGGTTAAAGTTACAACAGACTCCAGTCAGAACTTTGAGCTTATAACTCAATGAGTGGTAGTATAGCTGAATGTCTCTGCTAGAACCATATACCGTACAGCACTTATTATTACTGAAGTAACTTTTAACATACTTTAATAGCTGCATCTTCTCTGTGATACACTGTTTGGGATTATCAGAATTTGGCAGTGATTGAGTGGCAGTTTGTTTTGAGGAGCTTCTGATTACACTGTGGCCCAAATAGCCATATGTTTTTGCTTAAAAAGGCAATTTTTAAAAAGATAATAGTTGATTTTTCTTTTTGGATTTTCCTTCCAAGCAGTAGATGAGTAAGATTTTTTTTTTTTTTTTACATTAAGAACTGGAAAATAGTGTTTTGTCTGTGTACACTTGGTACTTAGTGTATTGTTCACAACAGAAGCTCATTGCATGTGCCTGTTTTTCACTTCCTTTCCCTCTGCAGTTAATTAGGCTACCCTCCCATCTTTTCTGTTTTCATGTGCATAAAAATTGTCTTTGGCTAGTCCTATTTCACTACTCTGCAAGAAGTCTCTGTGCCTCCCCATCCTCTCCTCACTACTAGTACTGTTCATCTTCCCATTTCATGGCAAGGCTTGTGTATGTTCTCTCTTGTGTAATACCTTTTAATGCTACAAACTGTGTACAATTCAGTACACTGAACATCATAATTTTCTTTATCAAAGTCCTCATTTTACAGGGTCAGTAAATCAARGCATTCTAAAAAAAGTATTTATAGGATCAACACTGATCATAACAAAACCTGTACGCATTTTTGTGTCATCTAACTTTCTGTGTTAAGATCTTAATGCTTAGTCCCTTTGAGAGATTACATAAGGCTAGTTTTAATTGTATACAAAATAAAGTAGAAAAGCCTCCTGGTAATGTTGGAGTCTGTGCAGAAAAAAAAATGTTGGCGTCAGTGTGAATTGTATCAAACCCTATGTTTTCTGTCTTTAAGCTATCACAGACGAGTAAGTCTCCTGTAGCATGATTGTATATCCATATCCTGAAAGTCTGTTACAAGAAATTAGAATTTGCTGATTGCTTCAACAGATAAGTTAGTGGCTTAACAAGCTTGCAGAGAAGACTACCTTTACGTTCTAGGCCTAGCTCTGTTCATTACAAACACAAGGGAAGCTTGCATTGCTACTGTCCATGTTTGACTTCTAAAGGAGAAAGCTTCTGGTGTTCTTTAGTTTGACCCATTTTTCTCACATAATGTGCTGTTGTAGCAGGAAATGATAGCAGGATGTAACACAGTAGGGGCTGATGCTACAAGCCCTCATTCTCTAAACTGGGGCCTCTTAATCTATTACCAGAAGTCACAAATAATCAACTTTTTATACATTGTTAAACAAAGTCAGAAAAAAGGTGAGGGCTTGTAGCATCTGAGGCCAGAAAACAGAGTTTGAAGCTGAGGAAGGAGGTTCTGTGTGGCAACCCAGTGAAGCAATGGTTAGAGAAGTGCTTCCGTTGAAGTTTGCATGGGATAAGAGTTAAGATAAGCTCCCTTCCAAAAGGATAAATCTGAAAAAAAAAAACCCCACCAAAAAACCCAAAAACCAACCATGGATACTCTGTTCAGAGGAGGCTGGAAAGAGGTTAGTGGTGTAATTGTTGCTGTAATATACAGACTGCATAAAGACAGAAGAGTCTCGGAAAGCAAATGAACAGCAGGAGCAAGGACAGAAACTGGGCTTGAAGTTCCAGAAGTCATCCTAGAGGTATGGCCCAGACTATCAGTAAATGTTGCATTTTTCCTGTTAAAGCTGGTACCAGGAGACATTTAAGGACTTTCATACCTTTTCCTGCACTTAAGGTTGGGTGACTCAGGCTCAAACTTGGAGGTCCAGCACGAGTGAAAATTGAGGTTAGGACTCAGCTGCCTAAGCACAGTATCTTGTTCCCCTGTGGATGACACAGTGGTGCTAGAYGCTGATGGCACTGAGTACCTGTGTTTAGGCAGTTTGATTATTCCTCCAGAATGAAAATCATTTAAGTCAATCTGGAGACTTCAGATCTTGTGACAACATCATTTGTCCATGTCAACAGCTCAGCAAATGGATGTCTGCTTAGAGGGTTGTCTGTCAGACAGAGAGCACAGAACTTGGTGTTGGTTGGGCATCTGGAGAGTATAATATAGAGAAGAATTAATTAACTTGTGTTCTTAAAGACAAACTGAAAGGGACAAGAATGCTTTCCCAAACTATAACTCTTAGTCCTGAACCTGTCCGGAAAAGACTTTTTTCTGGTAGAGAAGGTAAGGAGGAAAGCTGTGGAATATTTTCAAGGACATATTTGCAAATTCTAATATAGGAAACAAGCAGAAGAATTTGTAATGATTCTTGTCAGGGCTACTACTCACAGAAAAGTAGTGAAAAGTTACTGCCACTTGAGTTGCTTGAATAGTTATGGGTGGATTCAATTTTATTTCTTGGTAGACCCACATCAGGAAAGTACAGAGTGATTTAAATCCTTTAAATCCCTCTTACCTGGAATTACAGGTTTTGTACCCTTTAAGATCTCTGTACTGAACTGCATCCACAAGCTTGTAAGATTTTTCTTTTATGCAGGACTTTGCATCAGTTTATGTCAAAGTGCTATGGCAAGTGCAGGAAACTAATCGTATGTATTTTCCTAGAAGTGGGGAAAGTGAGAGACAGTGCATGATGTGAATTACCTGGAGTTGCTCAGCAAATTAACAGCGGTTGTAAATGCAACCTGGTTCATCTAGGTTCCAGTCTGTAATTTGCTCAGTAGATTCCAGTAGAATTGTGACAAGAATCAACTTCATATTCTTCCACAAAAAAAAAAAAAGAATTACATCTATAAACTATTTTGGTTTGCTGCTAGTGCCACAGTTTTGACGATACATAGCAGACTGATGTATTCAGTGTGAAGTAATCACTTACATTTGAACTCTTGTACTGCTCGTCTCTGACTTTACTGTGTCTTGGAAGAGGGTTGTGTTGATCAAATGATCTTCCATGCTTCGACTTCTTCAGATCTCCTTTCACTGGCCAGACTCCAGCCATAGGTATAGTCGTAACAGCCAGGACTCGTTTCTTGAGGAAACAGGGATTGAGGATGACACGTGCCTCTTTCTTCCTTTCAGCTTTTAGATACAATGGATTCTTGCCCATGGACACTTATAATGTAAAACAATTATAACAAATTAACAATAAATAAAAGTACTTTATAAATATAATAAAAGTATTTTACAGTACCTGCACTTGTCTAAAAAGCATTGCCCACAGAGCTTTGCTAATTCAGCCCTGTCCTAAGTGGTTCCTAGTGAAAGGACAGTTACTTGGAACTGGCCTCTGTTACATCCTTTGCTGCAGTGATCACAGAAGACTCCCAAGACCATATAATTAGAGAGTTTGATTTCTGAAAGCAGGATGGGAGCGTTCCCATGTGGAACTGAAATTTGTGTAGAACATGTTTTAATCGCACAACAAAAATATACCAGCCTTCATCTTTCCCCTTTCTTACTGAAATAGGAGACTAACAAATTTCTTTTGTTGAATTGTATATACAGTGAGCTAACCAGAGGGAGTGTTTCTCAAGTTAAGGATTTTATTATATGAAACAACAATTTCAACTATACAATTGCTTACTTTTAATACAGAAGAATTTTTCTCAGAATGACCMATTAAGAAATGCTTGTTTTAATGAGGCTGAATCAATCTACCATGCTCTTAAATTGCTGGTATATTTTGCAGCTCTTTTTCAGAGAAACATTTTTTTTAAGGTTCATGGAGACAAAATGCAAGCTGCAGCTTCAGAGTTTGTGAAGTTACAATAATTCTCTTACCCTTTCTCTGTATTCTGTATTTTTACTGCCTTTCATTGACTTTTTTAGTTCTAATGTGGGAATGTTATCACAAATGTAAATATGATTTTTGAAATTACAGACAATTATTGAAAGCTTGTGTATAATGAGAATAATGCTTATTTTTGCGCAGTGAAAAATAAGTTACGGGTTTGTCTCCTTAAATCAGCAGGTGCTTCAAACTAGGAATTTATTAAGTCACAGAGATTTGTAAGCTTAATTGTTAATTATATCACTTTAAGGCACTTCCATGCAATGAAAGCTTTCCCTTCACTGTATTTTTCTTTTCAGTACTTTGTTCAGTGCTAGTTTTGGAAGTCTTTGTACAGTATTGTTTCCTTTCTTCTTTTGCATTGAGGTATTTGAGAAAAAGCCTGCTACTCTTCACCAGTAGAATAAATGTTTAATTTGATTCAATATCTTATTGCCTCTCTCCTTTTATGTGGTCTTGATTCGATTTTAGTGAACAAAAGCTGCAAGAAAATTACAGGAAATACAGTCCCTCGTTTGCAGATCTAGATCGTCAATGATCTTCAGCAGTTTTACTCATAGATTGTACCATCCTTTCTGGGACAAGTTCCAGATTGCACAAATGAACATTAAGTCTTTAAGTTACTGTTCTTCAAATAAAAAGAATGACATAGTGAATTATAATTCAAAAAGCACTACAGGCTGAGGTGCCCATTTGAAACCACTTTTTCAAATGAGTTGACACTCATTTTCAGTGTTAACTAAATGCTGTAGTTCCCAATGTGTAAATAGGATAAATAATGTCAACAGAAATGGTAACAATGAAAGCTGTGATAGAATTGCAGTACTGCTAGATTTCTTAAAAGCTGGTATTGTACATGTAAATTGCATGTTTCAGAAGGTTCATGGGCAATCTCTTAAAATGAATGAAAATGAGATATTTAATAGCGATCTGTACTAATACTTTCAAGAGCTACTTGTTTGTTTGTGAATTCACACAAAGCTGATGAATGCTTCTTAAGCCTCATCATTAGTTGTCACTTACATAGCAGTTTACATCTTCAGAGTGTTGTATAAACATAAGCTAATTACAACTTCCAAAKTATTGATTAAATTAAATATGTGGTGGAGGAGCTGGAATGAACTTTCTTAAATACAGTAGTCTTGCTTGACAGTGGATGATACTGATGCTAAAATACATTAGCTCAGTTTATTGAAGCTATGAATACATTACATTTATTTTCACAACTGAAGAAAATACATATTTTTCTCCTCTGCCTATCTGCCGGGGAATTGGCACTGGAGATACTCTAATACCATAATGCTTTTTCCAAGCAGTTCCTCAAGGCAATTTCATAGTTGAAGTTGCCTTGTTTTTGAAGTCTCTGTTGTGACAATTTACATTGTAATTCAGTTTTGAAGAATCTTTAAAATTGTAATGTTTATTATTATCTATTATGTTTATCCCAACCAGAACACATGAGCTCTATGTTGGCTCTAGTCAGCTTAGTAAAACTTTTTTAAAGTAGAGCTTATATATATCAAATAGGCGTTCTTGACTATTGTCTTCAAATATATTCAGAGATCTTTAAAATCATGTCTTTTTTTCGTTTTAGCTAAGAAATGAAAACTTTAAAAGAATCAGAAGATTCAGACCTGGTATACTTTTCTTTAAAAATTGTTCACTATAATTTTGGTCAGAAGAGTCACTAAGTTGTCCACATATTGAACTTAAAGTGGCAAAGCTTGTAGAACAGTATAAATGTGAAATCATCACGTGTATAGCTCTGCAATTATTATTATTTTTTTTTCTATCTTTGACATAAGATTTTATTTCCTTCGGAGCACCCTGTAAAGATTTATCAGACTTTCATAAAGGGTAGAGTAGTGAGCTGGTGCATAACGAGGTGAGAGAGCAGCTAGTTCTGCCATGTCTTTTAATTTGCAAACCTGCTTCGTGGGGGCAGGGCAATAAGATTGGCATGAAGTATATTTACAAATATAAGTAAATCACAAAATATTAGTTTGTTTCTTTGTAGGTCAAATGCAAATCTTTCAGTATATCCAAAATACGTATTCTAAAGTTAAATTTGTAATTTCATGTATTCTTAATAATAGGTTTTATATTAAATGCCGCATATATCTTTGGTTTCTGTAGTGAATATTCTAAATGCTATTTAAAATGTAATTGCATTTGTAATTAGAATGATATCTTTGAACATTCTAATAGTAATCAAAATAATACATGTAGGATTACCATTTCCATGTTATATCGCCTTTTACATTGTGATGGTTAAGGTATCTAGAGAGAGCCATAGATCATGCAGTGGTTTGTTTTTAATATTTCTTTTTGTATTGCTTTTCATGTCCAATTTGACATGTTTCTGAAAAAACAAATGTGAGCTAGTTGAAATTCGCATAGAGCTATTTTGAAAGACCATGCTAAAATGGTCTAGCTAGTTGTCAGATTTGGAAATCAGGTTAGGAAGGGTCACTTTTAGGATTCTGTCTTTAGCAACTCGTAGATAATGCCAAATAGGGAGCATATGCAAACACTGTTGAGGAAAGAAATAGAATGCAAAATTATCTGCAATTCATATGATAAAATTAAAAAAAGTAGAAAGCACTTCACTGAACAATAACTTGTTAGACTGTGTTACTGCAAAACAAACATAGAACTAGAATAGGCTGCTGGCAAGTGTGAGGTAGTGACACTTCTGTGCCTCTTCTCTTGCTTTTTCTCAAAGTAGTCTTGCTCTAGGATGTATTCATTTTTTCACTTTATTAAACAAACCAGGGTAAAACGTTATTTTCTGCTTAAGTGGAGCACTCTCAGTAACTCAAGCACTATGTATACGTAAAGTAACTTGTTAAATAACAAAAAAAAAGTAGTTCAAGAAACATGACTGCTGACAAAACAGTTGGGAGGATGAGGGGGACAGTTCTACAAAAGAGAAGACTGAGTTGATGAAGTCTTCTATCATACCAAACATACATCTAAAGTGGAAAGTGACTAGGTACTTTTCATTTTGTTCCCTATGAAAATTATTTTTGCTGGATTTTGGAATAAATTGCTGAATTTGGAACAATAATGATGATGGTGATGGAAAATATTTTAAGTAGCCAGATTTATTTTTTCTAAATTGGTTAACTAGCTACAGGATCAGCCTACTTGGGATTCTGTAATTTTCTCGTTCAATCCTAGATGGGCAAGACACTGTAGAGGCTATCCCTTTCAGAGGGATCATTCTCTTCAGCATGCACACTAGTGAAACGTTGAATTTTACAGGGCCTTCTAGAGTTATTTTGTTAAGTTATGCTGCCTTTCAGTCTTTCTGGCCATGTAGCTTYTCTTCCAGTCTTGGCCTTTGCCCTTAGACACTCCTAACAGCAGGAGTCAAAGGCTTCCTACACACTAATGAATTAAATCTGGGAGTGTTCCCTGGAATTGGCGCTTTATAATGTGTACTCTTAGAGAGGTCCCTGGCAGGCTCTGGGTCTGTATTGTGTAACAATTCCTAGGCATTATCAGAATGCTCCAGGCACTATGAGTGGTTCGGAGGTTATGAAAACTTACTGATACAGATGTAAGCTGTTCCCTGCCAGCTGGCTTCAAGTGAATGGGAATGTTTCTGGGCACAGTTTCATTTCCTAATAGAGATGTAACCTGAGATTCTTTAGTTTCTCCACCTGCGCTGGCCATAGTGGATATTTTGGAAGTAAATGATGGAGACCCAAATTAACATCTCTGTAACCTTAAAAGAGAAGATGGAGGTGGAATTTTCATCCGTGTTCAGTTTATAATTTCCCACAGTGGATGACACCAGATGAGTTACTTGGTGGAGATTCAATCCTATTTTCATCCCTGTTACGGTCAATTCCATCTTATGTGTTCATTTTCTGTGGCCCTTTCTGTGAGAATGTTCTTCAGCAGGATGTGGATGCTTTAGATTGTCATGGCCAGATTTGAATAATTTGTTTGGAGGGAACGGAGCTTCCTGGGGTTTGTTTCCTTATAATGACAGAGAACCAGAGCTAGAATTTAATCCTAGAATAAGAGAGTTACAAATCTTTATTTACAAATTCAAGTAACAACATTAGTTATAATCCTGATGCTTCATGGATCAGTGCAACATCTGTCTGCCTGTGAAATGTGTTTTTCCACATCTCAATTATGCCTTCTCAAGGGAAGTGTTAATTTTGCCAAGGTCAAGACCATTTCTTTTACAAGGTTTCTCCATAGCATGAAGTTTCTGCAATGGTTGGCTCTAGTCACTGTCACCTCATTACAGAAAGTAGCTAGCTACACTTATTTTATTTGGTGACTTAGCTCTTATAGAACAGCTAAAATATGAAGTTAGCATCTTGAGTCTTTTGGATTGTCTATATTTGAGAGGAAATTTATATAAGACTTTTAGGAACATCCCTTGATAATTTCTCTCTGCCACATGTTTCTACTGCAGACCAAAATGAGTTTGGAAAATATTCATCCAGTATCTATCAGTTAATACGCTAGTGATAATACTACAAGATGTTCTCCATTGTACTCCTGGATAATGTACATGTGTGTATGTTTCTGTACACCTTCTCCAGTCTCCACATATTTCATGGCTTTAGTACTTCCTTAAACAGTCTAGGAGTTTGAGAATCAAGGTAACCAGAGTTTCTGAGGAATTGTCTTTGGCTTAGATATTAAAAACTGTTACATGCAGTAATGTCAAATAATGCTGCTCTCCTCTTTGTATCAGCAGACAATGTGGTGGAAGAGACCTTTACAGAAAGTAGTTGATCTGATCTGATTCATTAAGCTTTAAATTAATCTCTTTGTGATGTACCAACCCAGGGTTGAGACCTGTACAAATTAAGTCAGTTAATGGATCATGTGAGGATATGGGACAATATCCTCAGGGCTGTCTTTTAGAACAGGAAGTTTCCTGAGGTCAACTTGATGATGTCAGTTCTTCTGCTCCAGAATTCTGCTGATTACATTTTTCTTTGCCTGATCAGGAGCTTTGATCTGTGCTTTGGTTTGGGCTTACTTTCTGCCCAGAATCATCTGTAAGGTAAGACAAGATGCAGCAATAGTAATCCTGTTGGACAAGGCAGTTATTTCAAGATCATACAAAAAGCACCAGAGTGCTACATTTATTTCCAGATACTCTTCAATCTGTGTAGTATGGATTTCACTCACTTTCTTGCATGGGTGCTGCAGTGGGTTCTGGGATGAGCACCCTTACAATAACCTCTAGTAAGAAATATTCTAGCTTCTAATAGGAAAGATGATGCAAGATACACCTATGTGGTTGAACAGACACCTTTTCAAACTACTGTACATGCTGAAGCAAGTATTCCGGGATGTCAGGATCTGAAATCAACTCAGGTTTCACCTTTGTCATCTTTGCCCTTCACAAATAGCGAATTCTTCAGTAAGATGGCAATCTTACCAACTTACAGTTTCTAAAGGGTTTATCTGTGATACAGTGTTTAAGGTGGTGACTTTCTTGGCACAGATAAAGATATATGCAATTCAGTTATGCATGTTCCGAGTAGAGCTTTGGCATTCTTGTGGCACTAATATGGRCCTCAAAATTGACTTGGGGGATGTTCTGGCATGTTGAAAGTGAGCATGCAGTTGTGTCACTCAATTGTCTTCTAACTTTATATTTCATTGTTTGTGCTGATAACTAAATTACTTGGGTATAAATTTTGTAGTCAGGTATATCTTTGGTTGGAGAATGAAAAGAAATTCCTGCTTCCATCATTTCTGTCTTTGAGTGAGCAGAGATGGTATAGTTCAGACCTCTGATAGGATCCTTCGCCTTTCTTCCGTGGGGTATAATACAAATTCTGGCCATATGAGAATCAACAAAAATCTGCTTCAATTGGTCTCTTTGTATTTTGAAATTTGAACATAAAGTGTATTTTTTCAGGACAATATTCAAAATTATTAATACTTGATTGTGGTAAATTTTTATATGAAGGAGATTGAAAATCTCCATGTACTATTTATTGAATTAATGTTGCACTACATTTATCTATGTTTTGGAGTTGTCAGCTGAGAAGTCAAATATCAAATGCACGTAGCAGGAGATTCTTCTGTTGTTCCCAGACAACTATGAATAAAATTGGTAGTGGAGGATTGTGTTGTTACTGTCCATGTTGTTCCTCACTTAAATAAAGGGAGGTACTCAAATTAGCACCGTTTTGCAAGTCGTGTAAGATCCTTTGTTTAATATTGTACCAGTCATTCAATGATTTACAGCAGGAGTTGAGGGGGCTTTGGCCCATTCACTAGTACAGTTTAGTGTAGGGTGCATGTTCCAGGTCGTGCACTGCAAGAGGGGGCCCTGTGGCTGCACAGCCTCCCAGTCCAGATCCTAACTGCATCTGGAATTGTAAGCTAACTTCACTAGACACTGCGAAGACCTAACAGAGAGGTCTTGCAGTTGGTAATACAGATAACACGCTATTTGTATTCAATACTGCCTTGTTTCTGCATGAAAAGTTCATACTTAGTCTTCCTATTTTATTTTCTTCCATGTTTGAGGGCACAACTTTATTTTACTTAATTGGGAGCAATAAGCATTGGTGAAAGTGTATTCTGAGTTGGGCTTTTTTTGGTAGTCTGGTTTTTCAAAAAACACTGTCAGACATGAATATCTTTAAACAGTTAGTTATTTTACAGGAGTGTTTCATTGAACATTCCACCTAGATAGTTGATTGAAGAGGTCTGTTTCACAAAATTCTGTGGATAACATTAAAGACTATCTGCTTTTTTCATGGAGTATGTTACAAAGCATATTTTCTTATCACTGGTATGCTAAAAAGTGTACTTGAATTGCAGTTTTAGCTCTGGTCAAATATTGGATTGGGTTTTTTAAGAAAAAAAAATTTAAAACCTGGATAGTATTAAATCTTCCTAATAAGCAAGTCTCTCTTCCACTTAATTTGTGCTTTTGTTGTGGCTAACAAATAATTTGCTGTATGGGTTTTTCTGTACACCATTGATAGAATATATAAGCTTGTCATCCTAGTGTGTTGGAAATACTACACTCAAATCAAGTGTTCCTTTCTGGTTTTGTATATCCTCACCTGCTCCTCACTGTAAATCATTGAGATGTCAAGAGCAGTGATTAATTAAGCTGCACGTGCAAGTGCTTTTTTTCACCTGTCAAGTAGGAAGAAAACTTACTATAGTGAATTGTGTGATGCTGTTTAATTAATTTCTTTTTATTCCAAGCTCTGAGGTTTGCAGAAATATTTTACAGTCTAATTTTCATTAACATTTCGGTATTGATAATATGGCATGATTTGGGAGCTRTGACTATCCCAAATTATACTACAGGAAGGATTGTATTTAAGGCTCTGGGAACATAAATAAGCGTGATCTTGAGGCTGCATGTGTTTTTATCTCACGGTAGTCAAATGAATTTAAACTGGCTTCTTATTTAAATAAACCAATTAATAGTACATAACTACCTATCAATTTCTTATTTATGTCTATGTATTGTAATATATATGTAATTTGTATGTATTGTAATATATATGTAATTTGAAAAGCTTGGATGTTTTTCACACTCTTTGGGGCAAACAATGAAATTAAATTGTATAGTGATCTTAATCTATTATTAAAAGGTCCTGGAAAGGAAGATTACAAGGTAGATTCAGGTTTTGAATCAGTTTTGCCATTGGTTTAGCAGCGGGTGGGCAGGCAGATGCCTGCTCAGAGTAGAACCTATTGCCATTTTTCACCATTGATAGAGTAGCCTTTCAGAGTCAATGAGCTCTGTCAATGTGAGCTTGTCAAGGCTACAACTTCATAGACCTGAGAGGCGGTTTGAGAGGTCAGCCCTTTTCAGGTTTGCTGTGATGCAAATGAACTTTAATGCTTAAACAACTATTGGAATTTTTATGTCTGCTCCTTGTTCTTTTTTCTTCACAAAGTCATTGACGAGACATTCAGTGCTTTTTAAATTGGAAGTTGCATTGTGCTAAAGACCTAGTACAGATTTACGGAGGGCTGAAAGCAGTTAGATCATGTTCTTTTCATGGTGCGATTAGAATCAAATCGATTTCCCTACAGCCTTCAGCATTCAGATGGCAATTTTAACAAAGCTTGGGGGCTAGACAAGGGACAAAACGACTGAACTGAATGTTAATTACACTCTGCAGCCTTATTTTCTTTTGATTTGGAGCTGACTGGCAACTAAATTAACAAAAGTGTGACCATAACTGCTGCCCTATTTTCATTTAAAAGGAGAGCAGACTCTAAAAGGCTATCTTTACAAAGAAACAAGTGAGGTCTACTGATTATTGTTAAAGGGCACTGTCTTTAAAAACATAATAATAATAACAACCCGAAAAATACTCAATTCCCAATTGATGTGATAAATTAGGCACTGGCACATCCACCTTCTGATAATTCCTTGACTTGTGCTTTTTAAAATAAAACATAATAAAAATCCAGTGTAATGATTACTCATAGATAGCAATGATCTAATTTTTAATCACGTGACCACAGGACATGCTTAGATATGTTTCCCCACAACCGCTTCGGTGTTAAACTAGAGAGAAACTGATGTGTGAAAACCAAGATGTTACTATTTGGTGGGAAATGAGTAATTTGTTTTCTAATTTTTATTTTACTCAGACATTCTTGTTTCGCACGACGGCATGTAGTTTGATTTGTTAAGGTTCATTTACAGTACTTGTATTTTGTAGTAATAACAGCAAGATGCTTTCTCATCCCTTCCCCTCACCCCTCTCTGCCTTGTAAGGAAGCTGCAGCTGCACTAAGTTGTATTTGATCCTTGTCATTGCTCCGTCCTTTTGCACCTGCAGCTCTGTTGGTCTCATCTTAACACCTGGCACCATGAATTATCCTCTTTTTATTCATAGTCAGTAGCAAATCCCATTTAGAGCTAAGCAGTATATATTCTGGCAGTCAAATGACCATAAATGTCAGAATGTATTTCTCAAATGTAAATATAACTGAATAATTATATTCAAAATGCTGTAAAACTTTACAGCACAGAATGTCCTTTAACACTAGCATGCATAATCTTAAAAAGCTGTGCAGAACAGCTTTCAGGATTCTCTATCTGAAGTGTCAAGTGTGGACAATACAGGCAGTAAAACTTTGCTTTAGAATCCTAAATATTGGGTATGCTCTATATACAAATCACAGATTTAGTAATACTCATTTGTGCAATTTAGTGTAACTTGCTGCATTTGGTTTTCAGTCTCTAAAATCTGAATATAAAAGTAACAAAAATTTCTCTTTTGAGTATTGCGTATTTGTACTTGACCTACAGCATTGCAAAATAGTTCGCAACATTTGTCAGTTTAGATGCCGACCTTCTTAGAAGCAGTGCATTCAGACCACTGATACTGGGGGAGCAGTGTTCCTGCTTTTATACTTAGATCACTTCAAAATTTCTGTGGTTTTAAAGTTATAACTGCTATAAGAACCAGGAAGCATATATATGAACAGTTTTTGTTCCAAAATGGTTGTAGAAAGTTATTTGGGTGTCATAAAAAGTTGTTTCTGTTCTAGTTACTATTTAAAACCAGAGAAGTTTTGATAGTACTACAGACCACCCTGTATCAGTCACTGTCCTGTACCTCTCTGCTTTTCACACAAAAGCAGCTGCAAAACAAAGTTTTTCTAAAACCAGTCAAGAGTAAAATTCTTTCTCATTTGTCTTCCAGACACGAAGATCGATTGAGAAGTTATTAGAATGGGAAAACAATAGGTTATACCACAAGGTGAGTGCCGCAGGGAGCAGCTTCGTACTGTTGGAGTTTGAATTGCACAGTATGGAAACAGATGCTTTTGTTGAACGAAAAATATGAAAGGTGGACAAATGGGCTAGTCTGTGTGCTGCAATAAAATACAGCTCATTTTTCTTCTTTTTCTTTCCTCCTTGTCTAGCTGTGCTTGCATTGGAGACTAAGCAAAAGGAAATGTGAAACGAATAACATGATGGAATATGTAAGTTAAAGGGCTGTTTTGTGAGTTTCTCTATTAAATGATCATTTATTTTGCTTCTGATCTTATTCTTTTCATGATTATTAATCAGTAAAGGTGTCAGGAGCTTAATCGCCTGAGTGCAAGGATTTTCTACGGTTCACAGATGCATGGTTTCATGTGCAGGACTGATTTATAAAGTTATGAATGACTTGAAAACAAGGCTTCACTGTGTTCTGAAAAATAATAAATTAATTGCCAAGATAAAATAGCTTGAACATGTGCTGATGGAGTGTGAAATTTTAGATGCTGTATAAAGAATAACCACAACTTTGGTTACGCAGCAAGTCAGATATGGCTGGTTTATATAATGCTAATCAAGTCTAAAAGTATGGAAGAAGACCTTTCAACTAAGCTGTTGGAGCTTAAGAAACCTTTAGCCTTTTTAGATTTTAACTGCCCCTTACCTCAACTGTCTTGAAAGTATCTTTATCTCCAATTGGTGTCACTAAAATATTTTTAAGTCAGTCTCTTGAGTTTTAACTTACTTCAGTCTTTGACTGAGACTCCATAAGCCCTTCTTGGAAATATACAGTGAGAAGTTACATGCGGTTTAAAATTAATGATATCCAATGTGGGATTTCAGTTTGTTTAGCTTACAACATTCTTGCTCTTTTTTGGTGCTGTTTTTATTTCCATTTTCAAAATATCTTGGAGGTACATAGAATAGGATGAAATTAGCTGCTAAAATGTAAGAAACGTTAGAATTTGCGTAATTTCCTTTAATGCTCTAGGAAGTAGGCGATAGGAAGGGTTAACTTTTTAAAAATAAATACTAGCCTTTGAGAAATATCTACTGTATTAGTTCTAACTTATCTGTGATCTTCCGTTACATGGTACTTTGTCTGTTCCTTGAAACAGCAAAGCTATCATGCATATAAAAATTTAAAAAGTGATTAAGTAGTTGGAAATTACATTAAAAGAATCTTTTTCTTTTAGTCTTCCCCTTTTTCCTGTTTCTACATTAGATCTTACTTCTGGCCTGAAACATAAGATCTTTAAAATGCATTTTTTACAGAATGGCTCTATTCAGTTCACTGAATAAGTAGACTTTTTGTAACATCTATTTTACAGAATTTTTTGGTTTAGATGTATAACGTGACTGAAAATGGAATAAAGCAAATTTCAGAAAGTAGATTTGAGCTTTACCTAAATGAAGGAGTTTTTATTTCACTGAAAATTTTGTTTTTCTACAGGAATACATTGTCACATCCAATGTTTTGTGGATTCAATTGAAAAAAAAACCACATGCAATGCTAGTTTGTAAATACTATGGCTCAGCAACATTTGCAGATGAACATTCATTCTATTAAATACAATTTAAAATCAGTTGACCAGTTTACRTTGATAATATGTAAGCATGGGCATATAGTTTTACAGGATAAAGATTGAAGATTTTATTTTCAATTTGTGAAATGTCTAATATATTATTCCTGGATATATTTAATGAGAAAATTTTTACAAAACTTCTCTGTCCCATTTTCTCATTTTCAGTGAACTGATTTGCTAGCCTCTTAAAAACTGCCCTTAATGTTGTGTTCATGATTTAATTTTAAATAATAAACACTTATCCTCAACTTTTTTCAAAATAGGTGATTTAAATTACTCTTGCACCCAAAACTTGGTGCTTTGCCAACTTGGGGTTCTAAATCCACTGTTGTAGATGCTAAATTAAATAAATAATTAAATAAATTAAATAAAGACAAGATAGTCTTACACCTTCGGCATAAACACAGTGTTCCAGCTTTACTTCTTGCTCCCTTTTTGAAACCTTGCCTGAATATCAGAAGCCCTGGTATCTCTGAAGCATCCAGTGGTTGACTCATGTCAGTGATCAATGGATTTTGAGCAGTTTGCATCACTTCTGAAAATAAGTCACTTCTCAATATCTCTAAAAATAAACTTATACACCTGATTTTGATATTCATTATTTCAAAAGTGTTTGCTTTAGAAATAAAATCAGTCGTCTTTTCTGATGTTCAGTATGCTGTTAGAGATAGAAGTGTTTAGTCTCTAAGCAGCCAAGTTGTGTTCTCCTTTACTATCAAATTTAGAAATTTTTTTAACTCCTTAGAAAGGCAAGCTATTCTTACAAGTAAATAAAATCCTTAGTGATGTTACCACATGCATTTATTTGTGTATGAAGACAGTCGTGCCACTGTATTATGACTGTCTCTCTGAAGAAAGAAAATGCACAAGCAAACATTTTCTTTAAATGTTTCTTTTTAAAGTAGGATAAATACTTGGATTGTATTCTGGAGTGTACCCTGTCGTGTGTACATAGCTCAGAAACACATAGTTTAAATTTGAATTGGTACCATAAAAATAATCATGCAAAAGCATTAGTCAAGTTTCTTGTAACTACTTGCAGATTTGTTAGATATGGGAACTTTGCAAAGGTTGATACACCTTTCTATACAAGTTTTGAACTATACACGATTCAGAATCCTATGTTAAGTGGAAACAATTTTGAAGTAAAGGGAATTGCATGTGTAATTGAAAATTAACTTTGCATACTTTGTGCCTTCTGTTCTTTTATAAATAAATATGTTTATCTCTTTCATATTTTTTTTGTAATAAAGTAAATAAATTACGTTAAAAAATAATTATGTAGTAGCTTATTTTAGTTTGTTTAGATGTGTTAGGTAGTGGTAGGTAAACTCTTCCAATTGAATTTGATCCTTTAAGAGTTTTGGTTTTCTACCACAAAAAATTATTTGAAACAGGACTTTTCTAATGGTCTCCTACCTAAGAAAAGCACTGTGATCTTTGATTGTCATCACAACTTGATGTACTTAAAAAAAAAAAAAAAAAGCATGTGAATTATCATTGTGATAGATAATAGGATTTCTGCCATCTTCCATTTAAAATATTTTTTTTTTCTTTTTATACAGGTCATCCTTATAGAATTTTTACCAAAGACACCAATTTTTCGACCAGATTAGCATTTGATTTATTTATAGAGACTTATTCAAGTATGTTGTCTTTCCAATGGTGCCTTGCTTGGTGCTCTCCTGGTGGTGACATAGCATTGGTTCTACAGAATCTTGTGGTGTTTTCATTCTTTTTTGGTTTTTGTTTTGTTTTGTTGTTTGTGTTGTTTTTTTTTTTAAATAAGAGCATGTTCTAAGTGCATTTGGTCAAACTCTGCAAAGTCATTTCATGCAAATGTTAACTGCTACTTAAGTTATTGTTACTTTTACTACTTCTGTTTATTAATGTACCTTGATTTTCAAAGATTCTTTATGTGTGCACGCATGTGTGTACATATATATATATTACTATAAATGCACAGCTGAAAATGGTATACAAGTGAGCAGGTATTTTTTTTATCCCAAAATGACACAACTGATTGACTGTTCATTGTGTAAGTCCTTCTAATAATTCATTTACATGCTGAAGTACCTTCTAAGATCATCTTAAACTTTTGTTGGTGACTAGTCAATTGTAAATATTTTTATTTCTTTTTTGGGATATTGGCTAGCCTCTTCCAACAAAAGAAGGAGATAAAGTTCTTTTTGAAACTGTGCTTTTTGGAACCCAAATGTCATTGCGATAGTAGAGATCTCTGTGCTTTTCATGAAGAAGTCTTATCAGCTGGTTCTGAAAAAGTTCTAATTTAAAGGTTAAAAAAAAAAAAGCAGCAAAATAGAATTATTTTACTCAGACTAGAAGAATCACTGAGAGAATTGCATGCATCTGGTTAGTAGAACTCAAGATCACAAAAATATATTAGTATTGCAGTTTATAATGTAACTGTTTTAATTCAGGCTAATGCCATGTATCAGCTTTATTCCTACTGTTTACCAGATCCTGTACACAGGGGTGCAGAAGGACTTGTTTTACTAAAACTTATTGTCCAAGAGGACCTTTCAGGGTTTTTTTTTTTGTTTGTTTTAAAGCCACATAAGCAGAAAAAAGTTACTGAAGAAATCTTGAACACTGCAGTTCCAGATGCAAATGCAGATGCCGTGTATTAAAAATAATCAAAGCAGGGTACACTGGGCAACAGTGTAAGTTTAAATGTGTTAGATAATTATTTATTGCACCCTTGCTTCTGCTCACTTTGGTTTACAAAGCTTATTTTCTGCACAAGTATAAGACTTTTTTTAACTGGATATATGATGTATGCTTGGGTCAGGCCAGTAGTATTCCGTTTCTTCTACTTATATCTTAGTTGTACATATCTTCACACGTAGGGTTTTTTTTTAATTGTAACTCAATCATATTTTTAAATTTGCTTTAGGTATCTAAAATTACTGTACATCAACATTAATGTAAGTTAAGAATATGTTCCTTGTACAGTTGTGGTAGCAAGCAATAATGTGAATATATGAAAAAACAGATATACTCTGCTTAATATTTGTATGAATGAAAAGTTGATACCACTACAAGAATAATCTTCTCTTTTTAATCTTTTAAATACAAGTTTTATTTCAAGGTAATATATTACAGGTACCTTGATGCTGTGAACTATTTTTCTATGTCTTCAAAATATTTATTCTCTGTAAAATATTCTCTAGTGAGTATTATATTCCTAAATTGTTGATAGTGGGAGTGGTCTATAAAGTTTTAAGTTTTCTTAAATCTAAGCCTTCTGTATCTGTTCCCAAAACTCATCCTTTGCTCAGCTTTTGTCTGTGGATTCCTGCTGTTTACTTTGAAAATAGCTCAGCTATGCTTTTCCTACAAGCCTACAAGTGTGTTTCTTTGACTTGACGGAATATGATTTTTAATTAACAAATAAACAGTTTTGTGCTGCCTCAGTCTTCTGGGTTCCACAAGGGTTTCTCTCCAAAGTAACTGGTTATATTTATTTTTTTTAAAACAATTTCAGTCTCTTTGTTAGTACAAATCTGGGTCTGCAGCACTCCTCCTCTCACCCAGAAGTATTAGTTATAATCTTGGACCAGTTTCAGCCTGCGAGGGAGGCCAGAAGCCTGACGTTGATGGCAGCTGAGGTTTGGAGGTTGGAGGTGCAGGGGAGAGGTTGGAATTGAATAGAAATGATAACTGGTGATAAATACTGATGACCAGAAATACACATTGATTTCTTCAGGTGTCAGTTTTCAATAAAATGAATATTGAAACATACAAGGCCTAGATTTTATTATCAAAATTCTCAGTTTGTCATGGATGCAGTTTTCCACTGGTAGTTCATTAGTGTGGAGGGATAGGTTGGATATGGCTTGTGATATGTTCATAGCAGCACCACATTCAGCGTGAGCTATTCACCTTAGTTTACTACCTAAACTTTCCATACTACTTTCTGTGACACCACAACTACCTTTCCAGCAGCACCGAAACCTACCTACAGTAAAGCTAATTTGAGCGTGATGTGTGCTGAAACTAGAGCAGTGAATAGAGTGTGGCTTACAGGTTTACAAAGAGTATCTTGTTAGTAAAGCTTCCATGTAAGTAGTACTGCTGGTTAAGATCCTATCTACTTTTAGGTGCATCTGCAGTCATCTACTTGGTCAGCAGGCATTTCTGTATTTTAGCTATGACTTTCTCTCTAAGAATTCTAGTATAGGGGTCCAAAGTAGAGCTCTGACCAAATAAAAAGTTAAATCCCTTAGTAAGGAGGCCAGATTAATTGCCTCTTAAAGCATTTCTGAAATTTTATTAAAACAATGTCTCTGACTTAAAATACAATCAGGAGACTTGAGAAACTGCATATATATATAGATGAGTTTTGCTCAAAAGTGTTACTCTCCTGATGAGGTAGTACACTTGCCTAGTAAGAATGTTATAAAACATTTTCATACAATCCCTTTCGATTCATTAATTACAATGATAGAAATTGAACATGGCAGGAACTTTAATCAACTATTTAGTGCCTGCAGCGGTCATCAGGATTTTCCTTTGATGTTGTTTCTAAAATACTAAATCTGTTTATGTTGTGTGCTAGTGAGAAGACATATTACTTTTTTTTGTCCAATTGGCAAAGAATGAAGTTGCAACAGTTCGAGCAGGCCAGAAGCTATAATAGGACTTTCAGGACATAGCCTACTCTTTGTTAAAATAAATACTGCATTGTACTAACTTGTTCAGCTTCTTGCAACTCAGCAATTCCTACAAATAATCTTACCTATTTCCAATTTCCTTGAATAGTAAGAGTTAGGTACCCACTTGATATTCATCATTTAGCAAAGGATGCTAATAATGTCTGTTTCACCTTTAGCCTGAAAAACTAATGGTAAAGGCATCAATGACTCCCTGTGAAGGCTAGTTATTATTTTTAGACATAGTGGCCTTTAACTGGCCAATAAAGATTTTTCTTACCATAATATAATAGAAATAAATTATTTTTAATCTTTTAGTGATAGGTGGAAATAAGTCCTGAGGGAGAAAGGCTTTCTGTCTGACCCTACCTGAAGAATTCTGTAGAGCATAGCTAAGATTTGAAGTTTATACCGGGACTGGCAAACTTCACCAGAAATTAAAATGTTTATGGAGGTTACACGAAGTCAGTAAATTTTTTGTAGTAACTCAGTAAGAGTAATTTTAATAAACTATATATGTAAATCCAAAATTTCCCATGATACTCAAAACCAAGTAGAATAGATTGTAAAAACCTTTTACAGTACTTMGATGTAAATTATAATCTCTAAATCAATTTGTTAAATGATACCTTTTTGTAGATCTCAAGACCATGGTGTTTAAATGTAATACTCTATCTCTGAGATATATGCTTACTTAAAAGTTAGTTTTCATTTTTTTTCTAAGTCATTATTTAGCCCTGAAGATTGTAGGGAAGAGCTTTAAAATGCAGTCTGTAACTGCTCAGAAGCCAGAAGGCAAAGAAAAAGAACTTGTCTTTATCTTCCCCCTCCCCCCTCACCACAGTCTTAATTTTAAATCGGTCCCCTTGTTTTGGGAGCCCTAGCTTATGGTTTTTGAGCAGCTGGCAATAATGCAAATTGTCCACCAAAAAACCCCATTTGAATTCTGAACAATTTAAAGAGATCACTTTAATTGAAGAGGCAAAAGACTTGTTAAGCAAAGAAAATCCCTGGTTCTTTTAAGTTCTCCCAGCATTGCTGTTGAGTAATTAAAAGAAGGATCATGATGACCCTACATTAGGTCAAAATCCAGATGATTTTGTGCAAAGGAAATGCTCAATTAGAGAGGTCTCAGAGCCCCAAATGTCTTGGATTCATAGTAGTGACTTATTAAGGGTAAGTGGTGCTGGCTAGTTTTGTATCCATGACTAAAATAATTTATGTTGCTCTTCAGCAACCTTGCTTATGAAAAGAAAGCATTTTTGAAATAAGATCTGTATTCATCACCGCTAATTTGCTGTAATTTCTGTGCTGCTTCTCCCTAAAGCCACGTTGCATTTCCATCACAAACAGCTAAGTGTATGATTGTTGTAATGCCTTTAATAGCCATATTGTAGGTAGAAATATTAACTTCTCAGGGACTAATAAGAAATATGAAAATGGAGTTAATGAGCTGAAATGCCTATCTGCATGAAGGCTTACTTTGCAAACAGCACCCTAGAAAACTTCTGATTGTAATATGCATGACCATTATGAATGTTATCAATATACAGCTATGAGAGCTCCCTTTACCCTGTATTATTAGGCTGCTGAATGTCAAAGTATGTTGGATAAGGATAAATGAAGGTTTTTTGCTGATTTGGATGGAGTGATTATTTCTAATGGTGCTACCTTCTTAATTCCTGTGTTTATGCTTTGTAAAGTTCTTTCTGTAGGCTGGGTGAATCAGGGGATACTGGTGTAATGAGAAAACAGTATCATTCTTCTTAAGAAAGGGGAAGAATTTCAAGGGGAGAAGTACTCTAGAAGCAAAAAAATTCACTGCTGAAAACATCATGCATTTATTCTTCATTAGTTACAGATACCCATTAGGGTTGTTGTGTTCATAACAGTATTTTGCAGCTCATTAATTTTTTAACTTCATCTTTGTGCACTGATGTTTCAGTCAGCATGGGCTGAATTAGACTATTTTTGAAAATTTAAAATAAATGAATCCTTGCATGAAACTTCGTATGTTGACACTTGTTGTGCTGGTGTGTGTATCTCCACCACATGACACCTGGGTAATACATCTTTTTATAAACTACGTTTTATTGTTTTCATGGAATATGTTTAGCTCATTAATATTTCATTAAGATTTATTTTCTTGAAAAAAGATTCGTAAATGCTTGACTCCTCAGAATACAACAGACCATTAGGAAAGATTTAGTGAGGCAAAAGATGAAACATAGGAATTAGGAGAAGCAACACCCAAAAAATTGAATTTGGGGATTAGGTTTGGAATTCTCCGAGTGTGATGGAAAATAGTTTTGAACCGAATGAAATGGTATTGAATAATGAAAGCTAAGTAAAAGCTGGTAATCCATTTCAGTAATTATGTAGACTGTCTTAATTTCTATTACATTTTTTATTTTAACAAGTGTTATTAATTTATTTTGGTTATGCCCTAATTGATAGACAATTCTGCTATTATGCAGATTTTGAGGTAAGCTTCCTTCTAAACTCAGCATCTCTTAGTTTAAAACATCCAGACCAAAATGGAATTGCTGATGAGAGCTGCGCAGGCAGTACAGAACAGTCTTTTCCTAAGCTGGAGCCTGTAATGCATGGCTAATTGTTTCCAAAGAAAATTCTTGACTTGTCCAGACAGCTCCTGTCATGTGACAGTATATCTAAGGCGCAGGAGTAGGATCCAGTTAGGATAATTTAAGTTCAGGTAAGTAAGAGAGACTTTTATAGCCAGTTGTAGCTTTTATGGAGAAGGGAACCATTGGCAAATGCTCACTATTGGAGGGCAGACAGTAGATTTTATAATGTTTATTGAAACATGCTTCCCCCCCCCCCCCCATTTGTAACTTAATCACTGAAAGTTACTTTGCCTTGTGTTGAAAACTAGACTTGGTAGTTAGCTGAAGATTTTTTCTGTTACAGTGTTTTAGGTTTGTGAATCCATTTTTTAGATCACGTTTAGAAATTTTTAAACGAGTCAGATGTCCTGTTACAATATAACTGATATTTTTAGTGGCTCTATGTTTAAACTGATTTCATTGTACCAATATAAATATCTCACTCATCCACTCTGAATGTTTACCTCTGATCCTTCTGTGCTGGCAACAGGCTTTCTAACTTGTTAGGATATGCAGTGTTACCTACTTGTTAATATTGTCAATGAGCAGTTTGGTTCAGTGAAGTAACGAGGAATGCAGAGTAGTTCCTGATTAGAAAAGTGTAACTTGGATTCTTGTTTCCATAAAAGACCGAGTATGGCAATCAGAATACGAAACTAATTCCAAACATAAATTTTAAAGAGAACAGTGAATTACAAAGCAGTGCCTAAATGTTGTGTGCTAAATTAGTCCTGTGTAATTCATGTTACTTTAAAAGGATTTGCAGAGAATTGCATTGGATTGTATGTGCTTAGGAAAAACCTGTTAAACGTACAAAGTAGTAGTGGTAAATAAGTCACTGAAAGGATGTTATCTTTCAAGAAGGCAAACTTAAAACCCAGTATTTTGGACTATGTTAAAAATCCATTTCAAGCAGAAAATGTGTAAGCAATGATTTAACCTAGAACTGGATATTAAGGAAGCTGCTACTTATAGAGAGACTTGATGGTAATTTTGCCTGTTGGGCATCTCCTCTTATAAAGAGTTTAGAAAGATATGGTTGCTGCGATTTCCACTATTGTAACATTCCTCTCTCAAATATTTTAAGTCCGGGTGAGAGACTGAAAGCTTAGAGGCCAGTACTGTGTTCACAGGGCGCAAGGCTTTGGGAGAAGAAGATAGGAAGAAAAGGACTTTTTTTAAGGCTGCACAATTGTATATATGCATATTTAAGAGTATTTAACCATGTCTGCTAAATTACTCAAGTTAATCTATTGTTGAATTATAGAATATTATTTAATACATCAGCATTGTTTTTTCCTGACCTGACCCAGAATTGGAATGGACTCCAATATAAATTTTTTTAAAGCATTTCTTAAGTTGTATGTATTATAAACTAATAAAATAATTGTTAACCTATCTACTAAGCCTTACTGTTTTTCATCTGTCCAGTGTGTGTGTGTGTTGGGGGGGTGGTAGGGAGAGGAAGAAAAAGAAGGAAAAACCTGAGAAACTTCTGCCTTACAATACAATGGTCTCTTCTAATTTCCAGTTGATACTTTTAGTCTAAATTAGGAAAAAGGGAAAATGGTTTTGGGTAGTTTAGGTGACTCTAGGACTAGAGTTACCAAATTTAGAGGCATTGCCTGCCTTAAATGTTTCAAACTGGCTTTTTGTTAAGTCTGCGTTTGGAGTTCTTTAAGCTTTTCAAGCCCTAATGGTAGTAGGATTTATTATATGTATTACCATTATGGTTGAATGGTAATGTTGAAGCTGTTTGTATGGTKTTTTTTTTTTATACACTAGTGCTCTCCAACAAGATATACTTTCCATCTAGTTAAGGCAGACACCATTTATTCAGAAAAGAATCATTCCCATCTGTGTAATTCACATATTTTTAAGATGGTCAGATATGAAATGCTGGTTAACCTGAACCTTGTGAACAAAAATGAATCCTGCGCTTGCCGGCGCTCTGAGGACGCTCTGGGTTCTCACCAGCCAGCTGCTTTTGTTTGCATGAAACATTTTACAGCTCGTTGGTTACTCCAGTATGGAAATCTTAACAGCCTCTTTATAATGTGCGTGTGTATAATATGTATAATATATGTGTGTGTGCACATGTATAGAAAGTGTGTGTGTGGAGGGGCGGTCCTGCCAGGCGCGGTGAAGCATTCCGGGTGTTGTAATTTGGGCTTGCAAAGCGGTATGATACAATGTTGCTGAGCAGAAAAGCGCACGATAGATTTAATGTAGCCAATTGTGTACTTTTGAAAAAAAGAGTAACTGTTCAGTGTGAGTTAATTTTGGATTTTTTCAGCATCTCTCTTTTAGGCTTTGTGCCGCATTCTTCTAGACAAATGCGTATTCCATGTGGACCACTGTTCTGCTAAATGCTCTCAGTTCTCCTTTTGCAATCAAGATTATGTTGCTAAGGAGATTTTGCTTTTATTGGTGCCATTGATTTGTGTTAATACGTTTTGAATACCTCTCGGTATTCTTCCGTAGACAAGGCCAAAAGAAAAACTTCCCCGAGTTTCCCGATTTACATTACAAATGGAGCGGTGGTGTAATGAAGCCGATATAAAGTGGGCAGTTGAAAGAGAACTAAAGAAGGGCACTCAAGTGAGAAATGAAGAAATGTGCCGAGAGCGGTCTGCGGGCCGCCTTCGGCCCAGCTGCGGGAGCGGCCGCGGCCCGGCGCAGGGGCAGCGGGGAGAGCCCGCGCCTCCGGCCGCCCGGACCACCCACTCACTGCGCCCCGGCTCCGCGGATTACCCCGCCGCTTCCGACCCACCCGCCGCCCGCCACAAAGTGCGCCCCGCCGCCGGGGGCACCCCGGGGCCCCCTTCCGCCGCCCCGCCGCCGGGGGCACCGCGAGGCCTCCGTCCCGCCGCCCCTGCGGGGCTGCCGCGCTCGCAGCCAGACCCGCCGTTCTCCTCCGCGTCAGGCTGCCCCTTTCAGCGACAGGCATGGCAGCCCGAGGGGAAGAGGAGGGAAAGGGCTCTGCAGAGCTGCAGGAACGTGGCCTCAGCCTCTACAGCCATGACCATGTGCTGCCTCCGGGGCTCACCGCCTGCCTTCCCCRTGCCCTCCGGGCAGGGACCCCTTCCACAGTACCCCAGCTCCCCGGAGCTCTCGGCCGAGGCRCAGAAACACAGCGTGACCCGCTTTATTGATGCACCGCCGTGGCCAGGCTGTGCTGAGAGCCTGCTCTCGGCCACTCCAGCTGCATGGTGCCCTTGGTGAGGGGGCGGTGGGGCTGCCTGGGCACTGCCTCATCCCTCCAAGTCTGCCTGCACTCTAAAAACAAGCACACAAACACACACCTCCCAAAAAAAMCAAACAAACAACACACAACCAACCAAAACAACCCACGAAACAAAAAAGAAAAACCAACACTTTAAAATAAAAAAATAATTAAAAAACACCCAAAGCCTTTTAACCTTGTGTCCATAGAGGGCTCCACGGAAGACAAGCCTCAGGAGGACATCAGGCCTCCTGCCCTTATGTACGTGGGCAAGGACCTCCCTTGGCTGCTCTCACTATTCCGCATTACATGGATGAGCTCCTGAAGGGCTCAAAGACCTGCTAGTTTTTTATATGAAAAGTTTATTCAGAGAACATTCACACCAAAAAGCCAAAGAGCGTTCCCATCTTCCAAGATTTGCTGTCACAGAAATCTTCTGCCTGTGGTGACCTAAGCCCCTGCCCCCTGCTTGATGTCAGGATGGSACGGAGAAGGCTTGGGTCTACATCTGCAAACGAGGTAAAGAGGCCTTTGCTGAGTGATGTCTGTACTCGCAAAGCACCTTGGTGGTTGCACTGCARATATTCAGAGATGAAGACCTCTGTTACACAGCCCCCCGGTGTCACAGGGAAGCGGTGTGAGCCTCGTGCCACGTGCTAGCGAACGGGCTGGGAAAGTGACTGGCTTCAGGCACCTAGTTTAGGTTTTGGTTTTCCCCTGACATGGGGAGGTGACCCAAAGTCACAGGATCGCCTGACTTCTGATCCGAAGGAGCAAACATGTTCTGAAATAGAAAGGGTTATTCTACCTTTTGGACGGGACCAGCAGTCTGCTTTGTGTTGTATATTGCTTACTGCGAAAATGTCCCACTGCATTTATGTAGGCTCAGCTTGCTTCTTCACGTTGCTCTACGTTGTTCAACCCAGAAGTCTTCATTCTTAGGCTATTGATCACATTATACACAGCATCAACTTTCCATCTTGCACTCTCACTCTCGGCAGTATTAAGCCCCTGCCAGTAGGATGGGAACTCAGGCTTGCTGAATAGATGGGAGGAATAGAAAAGCTCAGCCTCTTTACTCGTTCTCTATGTGACCTTTTGAGGACTCCAGGTATTAAGTGACTTATTCCTATTTGCGTGCCTTTGAAGATCTGGATCTTGAGTAGTTATTTAATAAAGTAAGAGAGAAATGTGTAAGGATAGCTATTCTATCCAGATTACGCAAAGATCATTTTAGCAGCAGGTCTTACTCAGGATTTTGTGCTATTCTGTATTAATTTCATCGTGTTTCAAGAGTGCGTGCCCAAACACATTATCTTTAATATGCTTTTTCATACCTTTTCCAAACTCTACAGAAAGGGCCTGTTTTTATATGAGATAATGAGTTTTGAGGTTAATGAGGATAGGGCCCAGAATTCCTACTGTATTGTGTGCCATTGAGTATACAGTAGAAATAAATTAAGAGAGGCAGACAGTGTTTTAAAATCCTCTTTCATTTAGGCATTTTGTTTAGCATTCAGAACACAGCCACATTACATGATTAGCTGATTTTAATGAGTGTCCTCTAGTCAGTTAAATGAAAGTGTGTGGAAAATCTAAAAAGATTACTTTATATTTGCAGAGACAGTCTGTTTACATTGTTATACCTCAGCTAAGAGGATACTTGGCATGTATGATGCATCTAAGAGAAAACTGTGGAAGGCCAAAGAAACCTTGAAGACAATTGGATCCAGCGCATTCTCCCTCTCCCCACAATGCAAGCTCTGATGACTTAGTATTTTAATTAATGTCAACCCTTACCATCGGTGCTCATGGGAACAATCATTAAACCAACACAAAAACATTTTAAATGGCTGGCAACCTACCAGATACTGAGCTAAGCATTCCCATGGTAGAGTGGACCGTTTCATAGCCAATTCTGCACTGGATTAAATACATTCTCTAATAGTACTGGCTCGAAAGGCTATTATTTTCATACTAAACAATGCAGTATGGTTTCTAAGCTCTTCTATTTTAAAATGTTTTTATATTTACTTCCCAACACTAGTATCAATGTTATTTATGTGGATGTGGTTGAATTTTACTCTTTGTTGTTACTAAAACTTGTTTTTCTTTTTCCTCCTTTTCCCCCCTTTTTTGGTTTCCTTGCTGCTATACCAAAACCATATTTTTTTTTTCTCTCAGATAATTCACATGATCAGACACAGCCTAAACCAACAATTGGTTTCCTATGTAGCTCTAAAAATTGCTGAGTGAATTTTAAAATTGGACAACTTATATATTTTTGGTTTTGTATTATGTTACTTTTGCGTGGTAGGAACTGGGTCACGTCTCTAACTACCTAGTAGGTACTCTGCTGTCCTCACCACTGCAATATTTGCTTGCCAAGTGTACTAAGTAGCCTGATCTTTCTTATTCCTCGAAGGCCTTTTTTTCCCTCCTCCCATCTTCTCTGTTTGCTGTTTGCTCAAATTGTTTAAACATGGAGCTCAATGACAGGCTATTAGCGCTGACTGGAGCCACACATAATGTGGCCACATGTTGTGTAAGCTTCACAACTTGTCTGCTAATTYGCCTCAGGCCTGACCTGAAATACCCTTGCTGTTCTAGCTCTTAGTCCTTCCCGAGCAGAGACAGACACTCGTGCTAACTCATACGACACATCGGTGAGGTCTTTCATTTGGGACCAAATCCTGCCTTGCTTTCTGCCGGAGGTAGTTCCATGGCAGTTGGTGAATCTGCCCGAGAAGAAGAAGAGGACAGAGCCAGCCGTGTTGTGGATGAGGGTGAGAGCTCTTCCCTCTTCTGGTGCGACCCGTCGGGAGTGAGAGCCGGYGGCTGCAGAGCAGCCGGCAGGAGCACGAGAGGCGCCCCTCTCCTCTGCCTGCAGCTGTGTGAAACCCACTGAAGGTTCCATAGGGAAAATACGATTTCCGTAGAAAGTCCACAAGCTACGAGGAAGGAAGGTGGCAGGGGAAGCCCAGGCAGGCAAGCAGGGAGAGCGTTCTCCATTTCATTCTGGTCAGAGAAAGCCACTGTGATGGGTACGGAAAGAAGGGAGATTTTGGTCAAGTGGGCAAAAAAAAGGGCAACCCATTTAGGAAGAAGATGAGGATAATGAAATACATAGTGAGGAGCTCAGATAATTCACTTGTTAGAAGAGGTGCATGTTGGACAGAAAATAAATGAATCTGGAAGGATCCGAGCGATGGAAAGTCAAAGGATCAATGCAGATGTGTAGCACTGTATCCAAAAAAGAAATTAGTAGGAGAAATGGATTTCAGATGATGAGGTAGATTGATAGGGAAGAAGGATGCATGGTAGATTAGGCTATGGGATTGATGGGTTGATACGGCTGATCAGAGAATGGAAATAAATAGAGGAAACCTTAAAAAGGCCATGGAAGCTCCAGCAACAGTGTATAAACAGTGTTAAAAAAGACCATAAAATGAAGAACAGGCTAGAAAAGGGAACAAGAAAGTTTTGGGAGGGTGGAATTTAGGAGAATATGGAAAAGTAAAGTTTGGTGAAAATTAGTGAATTATGAACAAGGGAAGACAAATAGCACAGAAAAAAAAAGTAAAAGAGGAAATTCCAAAGACCAGGAGGGAAAGGATTTAGAGGTGAAAAGATGAGAGTTATGTGAATTAAAACCATGGGGGAAAGAAGTGAGGTGGTCACAGAGAAAAGAGGGATAAAAGGAGCAGGGGGAGTATACACACAATGTACAGTCTGCATACAGTCTCTTTCGGAATACCTTTAAACCTCCTAAAATGTGGACAGCTTTGGAAACAGCAAACCCCATGATCACCAGTCTGTTTCAGTGTATCCATCTTCATCCTATAGGATGAAAAATTGGGGAGCTCCTTACCGTTCCTATTTAATGAATGCACTTTCACACTCATGCGGTTTTTAAGTTACGGGAAGAACTCTTGCTGCATTTTATCCTTCTTTCTACATCCTGTCACACTGAAATGCTTCCAATATTCAGTCCCCCATCTATCTCAGAGATCGAGACCCACAACATGCTCTTCTGCTGTGTTTTCAGATCCTTGTAGAGCTTTTCTTCATTCACAACCTGAATTCCCTGACATGGGGAGATACAAGTAGCAGGGGGGGCTGCATTTTACCTTTAAAAAGCTGCTGCAAACATCTTTCCCCATTAAACTGTGATTTTTTCCTGAAGATGAAGGGTTGTTTTCAAAAGCACTGTAATAATCTTTTTTTCCCTTCAGTTCAGTTTATGACCCATATTACAAATGTAGGCTGTAAAACCTTCAGTTGCTACAATGTCCAGAAAGTCTCTGGCAAAGTCATCATTTGTTTCATAAAGGTGAATTTTGCTGCAGACAGATGAATAGAGAGTCTCTAGCTGAGGCATATAATTAGACCAACAGAATTTTCATGCAAATTCCTCYCCTAGGAATAATGAACAAATATACAGAATTTAGCATGCCATGCCAGACCACGGGCTAAGGACAGATGTTCAAAGAATCTATAAAAAATTAAAGCCAGGCAGCTAAAAACAATTTAAAGTTGATGTAACCAAGTCTGTGACAAAGATCTTGTCTTTCCTTGAAATGTATGTATGAATTGTGCGGTGCTGTAATTTACATAGCAAATAGGTGTTCTTACTTATATAGTAAAGCTTAAAAGTTCAAATTAGGATAGTAAGCTTGTTTTCCTATGTGCTGTACAGATACGTGTGTTAGAGATGGACCTTGTTTCAAAGAACGTGCAAGTAGTTAAACAAGAGAGGCAAACAGAAAAGCTGAATGCAAGCAAAATATCTTGCTAGTTCCCTTAGAAATAACAGTGCTTCTTCATCATTTCCCCCTACTCATTTCAACCGTGCCAAAGCTAGCCCTGCCTGTCACTGCTAACGCATACCAAGCATCCATCCTCTGTGTCACCCCCCAGCAAGGATTTAGTTGGGGGGGGAGGTGTGTGTTAATCAACGGGATTCTTCTGTGGGTTTTTTTTTTTTTCCTTCTGAGAAGTGATTGTCTTTCTCAGGTCTGGTATGAATAAAAAGAAAGAATAAAACCAGCAGAGCTGACACAAAAACCTCAAGATAATTTGATTTTCTTCCCAAAATACAAGGCATCTCACCCCTGAAAAGTTTTGCTTCTGTCTAGCAGTGTATAGATGTCTTGCTTTTCCTCATTCAGGTTAGTTGAATGTTAAAACTGATTTTCAAAGATTCTTTTTCTTTCACCCTAGTCAGCAGAGAACTGACTCAGCATCCCAACAACAATGCATTTAGAGCAGGCATTAGTTTTGAAAATGTTGTTTCAACTCTGTGAGAGACCATGGCAACAAAGATAGGATGAAGACCTTTGAAGAAACCTTTGAATACTGTTTAGAAGAAGGAGAATGGATAGGAAAACAGAGGGAAAGAGAGTAGGATTCATTTGCTTCTTAGCGATGCTACCATTTTAAGGGGCAGTACTAATTCCTATAATAGATTTCACTCCTGGGCAAAGAATGCTACCGAAAATCTCCGAATGAGTGCCACTTCCCATTGAGATAATGTCTACGGTTGTACTGAGGGTTTTTTTCCCCCGTGTTTGTTTTGACAAGTAGATTCTTTTGCTTTATCTCTCTTAAACAAGAGAAGTTTTAAGGCTTAAAGATTTGAGCCCTCTGAGAAATCAAAACTTCAGTCTTTGAGATTGCGCTAAGTATATTTACTCAAGATTTATGACAAATCCCACAGAAGTAAGGAGAATGCTTAATACAATTCAAATAGGCTGGAACTTACCATCTAAATAAGGACTAATCTACTGCCTGCCTGTGCTTCCCTAGGAAGAGACACCACCACTCCCAGTGTAAAACAAAAGACGACTTTAGGGAAATAGAAAGTCTGAAAATCCTCATAGTCTATTCATGGGTTGTCTCCTTTTAACTGACATTTCAAAAGTTATGCCCGCTCATGACAAATGCACTTTTCAGGTTTTGCAAGTTTCATTCTTTTTATGATTTTCAGTCTGTGCTAAGAAAATCCTATAATACTTTATCTTGCTCTAGCTATAAACATGGAAGAATTTTGATCAAAGGAGACTATTTTAACAGCTGTCTTTCAAGGCAACATGTGCAGCTCTCTTGGCAGCTTCAGCTAGTATGGTTTGAAGAAAACAGAAGTCTTTGCTAAGTCTTTGCATGTTTGAGGTGTCAAAAATATTGAATATATTGCCTTTGCTTAGTGCTTTCTGGGATCTCAAAGCCATGGTCAGGCAATAAAAATGCCCTGCAGCAGGAACCCTTAATTTAGTTCAAAGAGATCGGAATGATTACTTTTGTGGGTGTTTTTTTTTTAGCATTCATAATCTGCCTTATCCAGCTATTTGTCAGCAGAAATAGAATTTTATTTTCTTGGATAAATATGGTCTGGGATTAGTTACAGGAGAAAAGGAGGGACTGTTGCTCTTTTTGCCAAAACAGAGAAGAGGGACTCCCCTTCCCATTACCTTTTCACAGCCAGGGAAATGAACACTTCCATTATGCTGGACAATGAGGAGCAGAAGTAGCAGGTGGTGACTGCTACTAATCAGGAAGTTAAGTAATAGCCGTACTTGAGCACTTTCTAAAGGATTACTGTTTATGGGAAGATTTGTCCCCTATCTGGGCACCATTGGAAAGGAAACAGAGTAAGAAAGATGAAAAGGTGCCTATTAGTTACAGTTTTTCCATCCCCTCCCCAGCTCCACACACAGCCTGCTGCCCTCCCTTTACTGCCCCAACCTCTTCAAGTGACTCCAGCAGACAACTCGTAAACCCATAAGAATAGATCCTTTACTTAATCCCGTCCCTGCTCCTACTTTCCTGCTTAGAAAAAGGCCAGCCTTTGCCTCAGCACACCGGCTGGTGCCCCTGAGAGCTGTCGCTTGGCTGACCAAAAGGAACATTGATTCTTCTGGGGTAGGCTTATAAATGTAACAGCACTTCTTGGCAGGAAAGGGAAAGGAAACTATTATTGCCATTTTTACTCTGGGAATTACTTATATATTATCTGATAGATGCCAATAAAGAGTCCTAGATTTGCTGAAGAGATGTAACTGTATGTCCCAAACCCTTCTTCGTAAGGCACCACAATGTTAATTCTCCATCATGAAAAGAATCACAGAACCATAGAATGGTTTGGGTTGGAAGGGACCTCCAAAGAGCCTCTAGTCCAGCCCCCCTGCCATGGGCAGGGACACCTTCCACTAGACCAGGTTGTTCAAAGCCCTGTCCAACATGACCTTGAACACTTCCAGGGATGGGGCATCCACAGCTTCTCTGGGCTACCTGTTCCAGTGTCTCACTAACCTCATCATTGTAAAAAATGTCTTCCTTATATCCAATCTAAATCTACCCTCTTCCAGGCTGGTCCTACTGATTGCCAAATCTTGTTGACTTCATTGTTGAAGGCAGGAGTAGTTTTCCAAATCCTCAGGTAGGTCACAGTTTGAGTGACACTGCTACAAACCCTTAGTATTTCTGTCTCTCACACTTTTCTGTGATCTTGAGTCAACAAACAATGGCATGTCACCCAGACGTACAGATGCAAATGTAGATCAAATTTGATATTCAAATCCAAGTCCCAGAACTGCAGAAGTCATGAGCCTCATCAGACTCCTAACATCTCACAGCTGCCCTCGGCACCCAGGGGGGCATTAGGAGCCCAGGTACTTTGCTGAGCCAGGATCTAGCAGCTGTCCTGTTACGTTCGCTGCTTTTTGTGCAAGGAGGAGAGTAAGTGATAGACACAAAGTGATACAGCACTGCCCCACATCTTGCCAAAGAGAGGCTAGCTTGCATATATTTCTTATGCCTTCTTTAATTTGTCCACAGGTCAGAGGTACTTCAACAGTGTTTTGTAGGCTTTTTTTGTCTGGGGGTATCTTTTTAGACTATGCTACATGGGGCTGACAGTTTTTAATTCTTGGATCAATACAGAGCATGTCATTCCTTCATGCAATGAACTGCAGTTTTTCAGGTCACCCCTCTGGACTAATGCGATTAATACAAATTAGGTATGACCCCCTGGACCTTGCTATACTGCCAGCACGTCCTGGAAGTATAAAAGGATATCCTAAAGATGACCAAGTACAGAGCCCTCTAAATTTGCCACAACTCCTCCAGGACAAAACCTTCTTTTAAATACTGTTTGCTCCAGCCATTTCAGTACCACTGTTTGCTTTCTTATCTGTTGACATGGTGGCTTAGCTTCCTCAGAACATTTTTGTCTGAAAGATCATTATTTTCTTTTCCAAGCGTCCCATGAACAGACCGATTGTACTTCATCAATTTTAAATTTTGACCGTCTGCCAATTGCTTTCAAATCTAAAGCCAATCAAAATTTAAGGACATTCAGAAAACAGTGAAAGAGGAGCACATCCACTTCAAAAAGGTTACCCGRCTGTTTGTTGTTGTTGTTTCATTTTGTCTCAGGCTTTATAATGATGGCTTTCAGCATCTTGGCTCTGTTTATGAGTCCTTGTTGAAAAATCAGGGCTGTGCCCGCCCTTCCCCGTGGTACAGGCACACAAGCGGGCTGCTGTGCGGTTCGTCATTCGCATTCGATCCTCTGCTGACTCCAGAGTCCGGTCTGATGAACAATTGCCAAGAGAGATGCCTTCTGTATTTATGCGGAGGGACTTCGCTTTCACAGCTGCTGATTATCATGAATAACGTGGCTTGGAAACACCATATAATGTCTGTGGTTTTTTATGGGCGTCTAATTTTCCTTGTTTTAACAGACTACAGGTAAGCCTGATAGTTGGTTAYAGATATTTTATGAGTAAGTCTCCAACCTAGCTGCATATCAAGGAACTAATAAAAGCCATTAGTACCTAGAATAACTAAGACCCAATGYTACTTATCTTCTCAGGACTGAAATAATTCATGCTATAACACCTCTGACATCAGTATGATCCCAGAAGGATGAATTYGCTGAAGTTTTCTTCTAAATATTGGAAACTTGAACAGAAATCATAAGGAACAATGTAAAAACCTTCTGCCGTATCTCAGGTTTTCAGGCTGTGCTGCTTTACTGACCGCAGGGTCTACATCTTCCGAGGCCATCGCCTGCATGAGCAGAAACCTTGTACCCGTAGGAGGTGGGGGCAGACGGCTTCCCGCTTTACGGTGACACCCTGATTTCTCTGCTCTCCCATATTGGCATCCTACCGAGAATTTGAAAAACGAGTGCTTCACTGCAATGACTTGTGGTTGGTTTTCATTATCCAAACTAAGACAAAAATGTTTCATATTTTTTCAAAGCTGCCAGTCTTTGTACTTGTGATTGCTTTGTTATATACCAAGAATTTCAGTGCTATTCGAGACTGAAAACTTTAGAAAAATACTGGTTTTTGAAGGTTTAAAGAGTTACTTTCCTCCTCCTATCAACAATAGGAATGGTTTGGAAGGTATTTTGACTGTAGAGGAAAAAACAGTAAATTGGAGTTGCTGCTTCTGTAAACATAAGACAGGCTTTTGCCATATTCTTCATGTTGAATTTAGAAGAGTTTGGCAACAGACAAAAGACTAACATTACTAGCAGTTTACTAATGAACAGTACTGGTAATGAATGCTGCCATTACTACGGTAGTCGAAGGTGACGACACACACTTACGGGGTTCCTTTTTGGGGCCATAGGAAATAAAAAGTAACCGAGGCAAATGGGTTCACTCTGTGCTCCATGTGCTTGGGTAGTGTCAGGGCAAAAGGAATGCTAGGAGACAGTCTCAGCTCTGATAAATCAGGTTTTGTACACAGAAGGTGGGCATGCATGCTGAAAGAGTGGAATCAAGGTGGAAAATTACTTTTCAGAAGTCAGCTTAAGCCATAAGACTGCATCTGTGTCCCTTGGGGGAGGAAAGAAGAGCTGCATCCCACTGCTTTTCTTCTGCCAAACTTGAAATGAGAAATGTTGCCCAGGTGCCAGTGTCTAGAGGAGGATTTCCAGGCTGTGAATCTCAGTTTCAGAGAGAGGAGATGAACTCAAGCTGCAAGGAAGAGCCTATGGCTCAGAGAGGGCTGAATTGCAACCATACTTCTCTCCCTGGTGTTCCCAGGGTGTTGCCTTCAGCTTCTCGCCAGTCAGTGTGCTGGCGGTTGCAAGTCCCATTCAAGTACTCCTAACTCTCCCTTTACAATGTGTTACATTATTTTCTGCAGGAACTATGATGTCTAACTCAGGAATTTAACTCTGGAAAACATAAGCTGAAAGTTATGAGTGGCAATGAAGAATATAACCCTTGTGGTTCAGGCCACAAGCCAAGGTAGATCTGCTGTGACTGTACGTGGTTCATTTTCCTAGGAAATCAGTCTAGCTCTCCGTATTTTTTCTTAGTGTTGACAAAGTTCAAAAGAGAAATAGTGGAAGAATACAAAATACCTAGCAAAGTGAAGGGCATATGATTTCAGTTATAATTTAATTTTTAGTATAATAAATGAAGGATGAATGATCACAAAGTATCTTCTAAGTAAGTATTTCTATATTTAAACTGATAGTTTGTAGGATGCCATTTTGAAGTGCTAAGGTGAAAAGATGACTAAGGTTGTAAAGTGTTTAAGATGGTGATTTATATAGGTCTAAAAATCACCCAGAAGGCTACAACTTTTTTCATAGAATTCATGGACCTCTATTGGGGCTCAAGAAGGCTTTCTTTCTCTTCATGAAGCTTTGTGTGATGTGAACAGATTTTGTATAGACAAGGCAGACTGCAGGAGGAACAGAAAGGTTGGGTTTGTTTTCTCTGGAAGAGTCAGTTTTAGCCTGCCTCTGACAAAAAACAACCGGATTGTTTGGGCTCTTGTTCACTTATTTCACTGCTGGGTTTCTGTGCCCTTGCTCTCCTGGGAGAGCTCTTGCATTCCCTTCCCTATTGCTGTCTCTCGGGCTGTTGATAGCATCATTAAGCACAATAACACRGTTTAGAAAAAATAGTGGTGAAGTACAAATTGCAGCGAAAATCAGATATGAATATGTAATGTTCCAAGCAGTGCAAGGTTCTTGTCTAAATGCATTTCCAAGCTAACCAATAAAATATAGTGTTTAAGTTTTAAATGCAGGGCTATTTTTAATCAATATTCTGTATATTCTTGTTAAAYGTTTTGCAATACTGTCTTGGAGGGTATCTACCATCTAAAGTAACTTTATAAACACGTTAATAGTAACTATATAAGAAATCTTAGCATGCTTTTAGTTTTGTGTGAAGTACAAAATATACCTTTAGATGTGGTTTAAGTAGTGATGAGTATGGCATATCTGATGGTGATGTACGATGGGGCAAGCTCTCATTAGTATCCACACATTAAGAARAATCCTACACTTACAACCTTAACTGAAGTTAAAGGTTGCTAGCCTGCATGGACCACCAGTATCATCTAAAGAAGAAAAAAGAAACAAATGTTTAAGCCATTGAGCATCCCACCCACGCTTCCACTCATTAGTTCCACTCGCCCTGTACTAACACTGCAGTTGTGCATCAGTAGTGCGCTACGACCATCTGGCTAACCCCAGAAAGACATGTGGGCAGCTTATCTTCAAAGATGAATACCGGCTTTTAGCAACAGCACTAACAGCTGTATCAAGCCAAAGAATGGAAAATAGATCTCCTAAGTTCATCTTCTTCCATAAAGGACCGAATGACCTGGGTTTGACAGTGCCGTTTAAATGAAGACACTGGGTCAGATTTGCATGAACTTCCCTGTCTCTTTGTAAATGTGCTATACAGCTGATTATAGTTAAAGAGCATTAATTATGGTGTGAATCTATAGGATATATTGCCTAGTGGCAATGAGGAATTTTCTATGGAGATAAAAGATGGGAAAGTTACCCATAACAGTTCATATGATCTTTAGCTTTCTCTTCTTAGTAAGCACTACATAATTACTGTAGCTGTTTGAAACTCTTTTTGGAGATGTCTCTTTTAACTCTTGCAAGGGTACATCTAGAACATTTTAGAAAATAGGTTGGACAGAGAGGTAGAATATTTTTATTTCAAATCAAGGCCATGTATCCCATCCAGCAATGACAAGTGTTGCATTGCTTCCTGGATTAGTCGGTGTCTTCACTTCCTGCTTACCTGTTGTGAAACTAATGTGTTCCAGAAAGGGTAGAGTTACTTGAGCATCTGAATCCTACAGGGAGCATGAGGGTGAAGTACTTTTTAATCGTTTTGACTCTACAAATGATGCAAAACCAAGTACATGGAGGAAAGACTTACATATTGGGAAGTGTGCTGCTTCATTCATCACCCTAAGAATGAATCGTGAATCATGCACACAAACTGAGATTTGATTCTTTCTGCCTCTTGGCCATGATATTATTTTTCCCCATTTATTTTATGTGAAACAGGAAATGACTTGTCTTCTCCCTTAAGAGAGCACCTTCATGTCATCTGCTTTGTTAAATGATTCCATAAGATTAATTCTCCTTATGAAAGCGTAGCGACAATAAAGATGCTGAATGCATACTTACCACTAGCAAAGAATAAGGATCATGCAGAATAGTCATATTTAAAATAAAAATAAAAGGAAAAGTGCTTCTCACTTTTTAAAGGGGAATCCCACTGTTATCTGCATATATATATATGCAGACTGTGGTGCCATACGGTCCTGAATGGATCATAGTGCTGTGAGCTCTCAGTGGTTTTACAATTACCTGGTCAGCCACCCTACAGAAGTGTACATGCAAATATATAAATGTTCTTTGTACAAATGATATTTCCAGTGAAAAACTTGCAAATAGATCATTATACAGGCAAGGTCACTTCCTACACATAACCAAGAAACAGAAGAAGAAGAAGATGAACATTCATAATACTTTGCTAAGCAATTCTTTTCATCTCAACCTATTCCCTTTCTTCTAAGCTCCATTATTAGCCATACACATGGTAACTACAGATATATGTCTGTGTGCTGGGAAGATAAAGGGCAGGTAGAAAAAATTCCTCTGATCTTTTGTTATCCCCCCATCTGCAGTGTGCCCCGAAAGAAGCAGATAGAATAAACAAAATATGCAGATCCACCTCCAGACTGGCTTTCTGCAGTCATGACTATCACCAGGCACTTGCTGGGGTTTCCCAAAGAAACCATGCCTTGCTCACACATCCAAACTCAGTATCTTCTGCTGTGGTAACACACTTTTTTTTTTAACCAAGGATATTCTCCCCAGCCCTTTAGTAACTAAATGCAGGGCCTTTTAGATGGATTGTCCAACTGTCACATTGACAGCCTTTTAACTCTACACCTTCCTCCAACATCACTGGTGGTTCTCCGAGCAGCCCCAACACCACTTCATTATACAAGACCCTAAGACCCTCCCTCTCCTTGTTTGCTTTGTAAAGATGACTCGGGAACTGAACCCAGCTGCTTCTCATTTCTGAGGTAATTGCAGGCATTTCTACAGCTGCTTCAGGGGTGGCTGAAGTTTTAAATGGCTGGTGCTAAGGGTGGTTTTTCTYTCTCTCCTGTGCTCAGTTTCTGACCTCGTACACTGATACCTACTGGCAAAGCAATGAGTGTCTCACTGACGATGTGAAAATACCTTGGTCCTAAGCACCACTTCTTTTTCAGAAAACAGGAAGGGATTCATCACATCTGCAGCAGAAAAGGTCCAGGTAAAGGGCTGGGTTTTRTCATGAGATGTACATACTGACTTGTAATCAGACATGCATGGCACATTCGTTTAKCAGGTTAACTTGCAAACATTTTTACCGCTTCAACTTGCTTTAGCAAGCTTTTGGTTGCAATTGAACTCTATCTGAATAAAACTGGAAGAACTGCTGCCTGATTATCAATATATTTTATCTGGTTTAGGTTGTGTAAAATGTGAGTTGAAAGAGCTATATTAAAACTGCAGAGCCAAGCAGTCAGGAGATTGACTTAAAATTGCCTGTATGGCCATAATTTGGCTTCTAAGTGCATACTTGCTGTGGTGCTCTCTAGTGATTTATGATTGCATACTGTTTATTTTCTACTTCATCCTTGCTGAGGACACTTTTAAAAAGTACTATAAGCTGTTTAGTGTGAAATCTTGTTTCATGTCAGGGCTTTAGAGAAGAGACAAAATCCAGTGTTCCCAGCAGTATTCAGTAGCTTTGACTATGGCTACCTTTGCTCTTGCACTTGTCCCACCTACGACAGCAGCTTTCAGCACGGGGTTCTGCTGCACTGCTAGGAAGTGCATCCCATGCACTGGAGGGAGGCCAGGATCCTGTGGATTAAAAATCAAGACTGTAAATACAGATTGAATGCAGTGGGCGCATTAAAGCTTCTAAATGATTCTGTACGAGAAATGCGTTGTGCTCTGCTGATTTAGAATATGGACGAATCTGTTGTACGGCTCTGTGTCCTTGCTCAGTGGAAATCTTGGCCAGGACATGGGATGCTGCAGAGCCAGTTACGTTAAGAAGCTTTGCTTATCCAGAACTATATGTACATCTGCAGGTGCAACTGCTGTCTTTGTTTAGYGTTGTAAAAATAAAGATAGGTTAACCTTCACCTGCAGGCAGGCTCCCCAGCTGTCCCCGAGTCCTTCGTTCTTGAAGCCTAGATCCCAGGGAGGTCGCTATGTGAGAGCCACAGGCAGAGCTTTTAGAGGGTCACAAAGTGCAGTTAGGGTGCTATTACCCCTAGGTGCCAGCTGAATCGACAAAACTGCAGGCCTGTCCTGTTGTAGGGTCAGGCTGGTGCCTGCTTGCCTTGGGAGTGGGAAGGGCAGTGGGAGAACTGCAAAGAGCAATGCTCCCGTGGTTCGCTGGTCTGACGCAGGGGAGAATTAACTGTGCACCTTTGGTATTTGACTTCTGGTTTTCTTCTGTCCTTGTTTTTTCTTGTTTGTTTGTTTTTTAAAGTAGGGCATGTTTGATTGTAGGAGTTAACTGTTCTTAAGGGCATGGTATTTGGGTGAATACAGCAGCTAAGCATGCCCTGAGAAATGGCTTTGGGGGAGTTACTGAATACCAAAATAAAGAGCTGCCATGGGCAGTTTTGTAGAAGACCCATACCCCGTGCTCGATCACAAATACAAAGGATCAGAGAAAGTCAGAAAGGTGCATTAAAGACCTGGTTGCCTCCTTTTGTGTGTTAACCAAAAGGTGTTTGATACACTCAGTTTTTATGGCATTGACAGTATGGAGAGGCCATGGGTTCAAATACTACAACAGAGTCAGCTGACTGCCAATTCTACCGGTTTGGAAAATTAACCCTCATAGTGAAGTGCAGCCACTTTATTGAGAAATTCTGGTAAGGGAAGAAGGAATTTTTTCTCTTTTAAAATACCTAATTCTCTTGTCTTGTGGTCATTTTTTCTCTTGATACGTCTGTGTATTGCTGTGTCTGCTTTGGAAAATGGAAGGGCAAAATGCGTGTTCATACGGGAAGTCACAAGGTAGCTTACGTACAAGTATTTTATCTCAAATACTGCATAGTAAGAAATAGTTCTATTGACTTTAAGTGATTACTGCCAGTTTTCTATGGATGGACTTATAGGGACTTAGAAAGGAATATTTTCTGCAGYTTCCTTAATTCTCAGTGGCTTGTGACTGTGTAATTTTGTCGTCTTTTCACAATGGAACACAAAATTGATATTGAACTCCYGACATTTGTTGCACTGACTTATTGATACCTTTTCCTACTAGAAGCTTTTCCAGGAGCAGCACTTGTGTAAGCCGAAGCATTTCTGGAAATGATAGCAATTATCTGATTTTGTATGTTGGTCCAGAAATAGTCTGACTGGCGGTGTGGGCAGGTGCCTTACCCTCCTTTATTAGAGGAAAATAAGGAGTATGTACTGCCTGGTTTTACAATGGTGTCTTTTTAACTTTCACTCCCGGAGAGTATGTTTTATTTTCCCCGAATAACTGTGAACATAATCTGGTAGCATCTTTAGTCGCTGTCTGTGAACTTGCTGCTTAGAAGATAAAAGGAGAAGGAATTCTTCAGTAGGTAAATGTGTGTTTTCTATGAAGTAAATCTATGAAAGAAACACTTTTAATTCTGGATCATTTAAGCATAACTTGGTCATTTATGTATTTAACTTGGTGCAAACAAATGGAAATTTCACTGCAGTAAATATATATGTATCTAGGTCACAATATAATTTAGTGCTCAAGTTTCTCTTCTAGTTGATTATTTTTAAAGATCCTAGGTAGTTTAAGGTCTTAAAAATTACTTTTCAAAGTATGTTTTAATGTTTTCAAAGTCTTGTTTTACACTGTTTGAAACTTTCCCAATGAGTGTCAATAATGTGAAAAGTAGYGATTGTATATTAGTCTTACCTATAAGCGCAGGGTAAAGTAATCCATATCTAGTGCAACTTGTCACTTACTGCTCATGCATTTGTGTGAATCACATTGCTTGAAGTAAGAGGCCTCCTTTCTCCAGACATATGCCTCTGTCTGTATACGTTAGGCAAATTCACCACTGGAGAGAAAAGGGAATTAATCTCCAGTATCAAAACATGAGTAGTTGTGCTCTCAAGCACAGTGTGCATCTGACTAGTGAGTAATTCTTAGGTAATGCCTACTTGGGAGTATTAGGCAGAAAAAGGCCCTTAAAAAAAAAACCAACAACCCAACAAAACAAACAAACTGTGCAAATGTACTCAGATTCTCCTATTTTTGAAATAAATTACTTCCATGTGTGTTAAAAGAACAATTTCTAGGTGGACCTCCTGAAGTTATTCCAGTATAATTCACTTCCAACTTATATAATACATTAAAAATATCTCATCTGCTAGTATATGTCCAAGCTGACCCAGGACTGCACATTGAGGACCACTTTATAAGGAAAACTTGGTTGAGCAAAGAGAAACAGATGTTTCCTGCCTAGTAGCATGAAGTGAGTTAGTGTGTTGGAAAGCCATCTAAAGTTAGTGGAAGGACATCCAGGATTGCCGTTGCCATGATATTCTCCCTAAGCAGCTTCAGCACTAAAGATTTTGTTTTTTAGCAGAAGAGGACCAGCATCTGATGTAGATGCAATTACAAAAGCAGAATGAGAGAGGGGAGACAAGGATTACCAGATCAGCAATCARCAACAAGTGACTCTGAGTAGATGAAGGTTTTGGTCTTGGTTAGTGTCAGTCCTTGGGGGTGCCCACCGCACCAGATGGTGGCATGGGCTATAGGGTGGCACTATAGGCTCAGGTACCCGTGCCATCAGGATGCTCTGTTGTGGTGGCTGCCAGTACCTCAGCTTACTTCAGGCTGCCTTGCGTGTCTCTCCTTGACTGGAGACGTACTGAGAGTCCTTGAAAAATCCAGACTAAGGAGTTTTATGGCCACTGAAACAATATAAGAAACTAAAGGGGAGGGGGGAGAATAATGCAAAAGGCCACCTGTTTCTCCAAAATGCAAGGCAGCTGTGGTCTCTCCTCTGGCTACATGTTTTCTTCYGCATAATGTCCCCCGTTTGTAAGCTACTCTTTTTCCCAAGGCCACTTCTGCTGCTCYTGGACTGCTGCTAATATCCCACCTGTAGGATGCTCTAACAGCATCACCACAGCTTTCCAATTTCATCTTATAAGCTAGAGTAAGTGTTTGGAAACAGAGGTTCAAACCCCTTATGTATAGCACAGGTTGAAATCTGCATATYCCACTTGTGTGGAGAGTGCCACAGATGCCTGTTTATAAGCCACCCCCAATATATTCACTCTCTAACATCTCAGAATGCACAGAAGAATATTCAGAGTTCCTCAGGCAATACAGGAAAAGTTCRTGAGGCAGCAAGACATGGAGCTGTGCATTTGTCCTGGAATGGCAGAGGTTTGTGTTTCGCGCCTACTTTTACGACTATTTCTGTATTTTATTGCATGAATAATTTCAGAAAGATGATCCTTTATTTACCAATGAGCTTAGTGTTTAACTTAAAGAAGCCTATGCAGCTTTTTTTTTCTTTTTTTTTTTTTTTTTTTTTCCCAGAGGGAGCTTTTAGTCCAGATTATTTCTGTGACAGAATAGTGTGGAGGAGTGATGGGTTCAGAAAAGGTAAATCTTGGCTTCATCAGTGCTGTATGCAAACAGAGTGACTGGTGCAGTCTGGAGCTCTTTCCTGAAGGCATCATGCAGGAGGCTGGTTGCTGGAAATGGAAAAATGAATAGAAAGATAGTGGGCAGATCAGCACCCTATAATCACTGCTTGAGCTGATTTCTAATGAGTTTGGGATTTCTGTCAATCTTCTGTTCCCACAAGGCTTCCTGAGAGAGACTTTACAAAGTGAAACCAAGGAAGGGAAAAAAAAAAGTTACTGAAAGCCTACATGTGTGAGGGCTTTTATCTAATGATTGATGGTATGGCTTGTGATTATACTTTGAAAATGGTGAAAAGAAAAACTGATACAGTGATTTTGTTATACAATCTCCATATGGAATGAAGAGTAATCTACTTTGACTCTTCTGTATTATTTTATTGGAAAAAACTCTTTCACTTTTATAAGGCATTCAGGCAACTATTACTTTCATTGATTTGTGGTCACTTCTGGTTTTAAGAGCTGAGCAATAGGTACATGGGGAAAATTGTACATTGCAACTATGTTATGTTGAAACTAAGTCTGATTTAGGAATAAAAATAGAGGGGGTTTTGTTTGTTTTATCTGTGAACTCTGGCGTGCATTTGCTTTAGTCATGATACACTGCATAAGGAAGAAGAGGTTACAGTTGGCAAATTGCTTAGTGGGATTAAGAGATTGGGAAACAGTTATTTTTAGACTCAAGTTTTCTGTTTTTTCAATATTTTGTTTGGGCAAGAAAACTGGAAACAAATTGAACACTAGGGATTCATGAAGAGAGGAGGCTGCTTGTAACACCCTCATGGGACTGATRAAGTTTTGTGAATTGCTACCACTCATCTTACTTGTTCGAGTTTCCAGGGAAGGCCAGTAGATGTGAATGCACTTYTAATGGGCTGCAGCTCTCCACTGCTGTTACTCTCTATGTGCATATGACCTCAAGGTCTCCCACTGCCATAGTAGGGAGATAGTTGCCTCTGAGTTAGCTGATCYGTGCAACTCCAGAACTGTGTTCTCTGGAAGATTTCTCTTTTCAACTATCATTACAAAATAGGTGGGAGCAGATGGGGCATCTGTCAGGTTAGGGAGTAAGAAGGGGGTGGGAGGGCAGATGGTATSATAGGAAAATACCCACCTTTATTTCTAACCCTGGCTTCTCAGTAGCGCAGCGAGCAACTGGATCCCRGTAGACAGCAGTCTTAATTTATGACAACAATAGTAACTTGAAATGATGCAAATATAATAAAACTTTCTTACAGCTAACTAATACTTAAAGAAAAATAGAGAAAAGAACATTGTCTGTTAACWTCCATTTCCAAACCATGAGCTATTACTGCGATTGCACAGCCACTTCTTGTTCTCAAAACCATCCTGCATACTGTTATGGTAGATCCACCACAGTCTGTTTTCTGCTTCTGGTTTTCTTCGAGTCAGTGACTGAAGATGTTGGTGGATTTTGTTGGTAAAAGCTTGAAGGTTGGGAAAAGCTTGTATTTGGTTGAAATGCACTGTGCTTTCTCCTACAGGTTTATTCCCAGGAATTCGTGTGATGTATAACCTTAGTATTGATGCTATAACTGCTACCTTGACAGGGTGGTGGTGGCTCTGTTTTGAGAGCCACCCTTTCTCCAGCCACRATCAGGGTAACTATGGTGTTCTCTCCAGCTATTCTCTGCTCCTCTTTCCTAGGGTGTGACAGCTCTTCTTCAGTAACTTCAGAGCTTATTTCTGTCTTTTGATTCCTGAAACTTCTTAAAACATCTGTCACTTCTGCCCATAAGCCTGCTGATAAGGTATTCCTAAAATACAGACAGAATTAATTTACCAAATTCTTAAATATTTCAGTGACTCTTCTACTGCCTTGGCATAAGTACATACATAACTAGAAGGAAGAAGTCCCCAACTGAACTCTCCGGGACTGTCTAACTCCCAATGCACACTGAGGTTTGTCCATTACTTCTCAGTGGGCTGTGCAGCAGCTTTGTTAGAAGTTCATTGCTACTGGGTGGGATATGTATCATCCACCCTGATGATAGAAAAGAAACCTTAGGCTGTCAATATTGCTGATGGTGTTTTTATATGGAGGTAGGGATACAAACCTGATTCCACCTAAAACTGGTGGCAGTGGGCACGGGGTCCATGGGAAATGGGGTGAAGGAGTTGCCTGGAGCACGGCTCAGCTCCGTGCACGGCTGCTGTCCAGTCGTCCTCCCCGTGCAGGGGGGCACAAGGACCTGGTGTCACCCCAGCCCGGCACACCCTGATCCAGGAGCGGACAAACTCTTCCAGCAGCTTGTGAGAGCGTGCCTGTGAAGCACAAATGCAGTAGTGGGCAGAGGAAAGGGCTGTCTAGCAGAAASAGCAAAACAGCAAACTTTTAAAAAGGTATCAGTGAAGGAAATGAATGTTTTACATTACACAGGGCACATGAAATCATTAAGTCCTATGCACCATCTGCATTATACATCTCTAAAGCCATCAGGATTCTGGTCACTTAACGTTATTTAGGAACAGTTTAAACATGCGATGGAGAGCATTGCATTTATGACAGTTATTTAAGTCCCTCAAGAGATTACTGCAATTAAATGAAAACTACTGCCACTTAATCTAGTCACAAAACTGCAAAATTATTCCAATACTTATCATAATTATGATGACATTAAGTCATTTCTGTTTGTTTTTGTTTCTTTGTAAATGAGATTTAAGTATTGTATCCTATGAAGATGGCACATCGAGCTGCATGACTCCCAGGTGCACGAATTCTGTTTGTCTGCTAATCCCTCGCTGGCTCTGGGCTCTTCGGCAGCTAAGCGTTTCCTGGGGTGCACTGTAATAACAGGCAGCTGCCCTGACAGCTCCACTGAGAAAGGAGATAATATGGCAGACAATGTCCACTTTCTCCTAGACCTGCTTCTTACAGTTCTCCAAATTCTTTCAAGTAACTGCTCTTAGCAGATGATGCTGTTTGTGTCGAAGCAGGATAAATTTTTAGGGAACAAACTTACAAATTATCTGCTTCAGAGGAGGCAGCGTGCAGTAGTTTGYAATCAAAATGCTTGTGAGGAGTCAATGTGTTTGCATGGAAGAATGGCAGTTAAACTGTGGGAGATGGGCTTTTGTTTTGATACAGCTGAATTTTCCCACCAACTTCTATCTGCGAGAAGGCTCTGGGCAATGATGAACAGGCCCTTCTGGATTCTGGCTTTTCATCTCTGCCCCAATCATCTTGTCTCCCTGGGGACTGAAAACGAAGAGGTGTTGAGTTTTCTGGATATCATTTGGCTTAGTGTCTTGCTGGAGTCTTTGATATCTCCCCTGAGAGGCTAAACRTCCTCAGCAACTCCTGAGAGAACCCAGCTTTTTTGTCCATAATAGAAGTTAACATTAATGTTCACAGTGTCACAGAACACTCTGTGCTGGGACATTCTTCACCTGCCATCATTCTGGCTTGAACTCTCCTCTTCTTGAGCCACCCGTGCAAAATAGGAGGTGCCTAGGGTTAATTAGAGCAGTTTAATGCTTTGATATGTCTATGAGGAGATATTATTTCAAAAAGCTACATACTCTGAAATTAGCCATCCTGGACATGATGTTGCATGGAATCAGTCCTTTGATTTATGGATCTTAAATAGCTAATCCTGATTACAAAATCTCTTCCCAAATAAATCCTTTCATTAAAAAAGCAGTCACTGTACCTCTGTTTTCATCCACAAACACAAATGAAAGTCTCCTAAGTGAAGGAAGTGTGATTTATTTGCAAAACGTGTGTTTCCACATYCCAGTTCATCTAGATTTTATATATCTCTCTAAATTTAAATATATTATTTTGCACTGAAGTGAGGTAGTGTTGCATTATCCCCTGAGCTGTAGCTGGTGACTTTTGCAAAGTTACGTCCAAGTCCAGCTCATCTCCAGGGCTGCAGTGTAACAACTGACTTCTTAGGACTGCACCTGGCTAAACTACTGCTTTCAGTACCCTTGGAGCATTGGGATGGAAACTGTCTGATGAACCATCACTCAGTGCTCATCCTTTTATCGGCTCTTTTGATGCTTGCACTTTTATCAATTTACTGTTTTTCTCTAAGTGTAATGTGTAGGATAGTGTTCACTATTGTAAGCTGTAGTTGTGTGATACCTGAAGTCTGCAAAGCAATGACAKTAGTTAACCCTGTAGCTATTCAGTAGCAAAGCATTTCTCTCCTTTGGAAGTGAAGGCCTATCTTCATATGGAATTAACTTGTCTTTCCTTAAGATGGACTTGATTTTGTCCTGGAAAGTTAAGAAAAAATTAAACAATGTGAGATCTTCATCCATATATTTAGGACTACTTCTTTCTTTACTTTGTTTCTTCCAACATTAGTTAACTAGTGCTCAAGGTTTAAAAAATAGACATCTTGTAAGCATACCTGTGGGCAGGATACAATTCATAAGGGGGAGAGGGTGGGATTTCAGCCAGATCTGACAAACTGGTGGAGAAGGGAAACACAGCTGACTTGCCAGCTACTGAAGCCCTTGAAGTTGATTTAATCCTGATGTCAGGCATTYTTTCCAATGTGGGCAAACAGCCCATAATGTAAACTCTGGGGATGAAACTGAAATTGGTGGTCACTTGCATGTCTTGTGGCACAAAAGCAAAATTGTGGTTAAAGCATCTGTCAAGGGATTAGGAAGGTCTAAAGTTGAAAGCAATGATCTTCTMGGAAAAAATAACAAGCATGCTCTTAGTAGAAAACATGTATAGCTGCTCTGCTAAATGCTGGCCGTGTGTATAATCACCTTATAATGAATGGGCCAGACCCTTGGGTGGTGTAATGTGACTYTCCTGGCTTCCATGCAGCAATACCAATTTACACCACCTGAAGGCACAGTCCATTGCATTCTACTAAATGTGGGTCTGGTGTGGGCTGGCGGGCAGGTTTCATCTTTCTAACAGCACTGCAGCAGGCTACCCTCTCTAAAGRTATCCTTTCTGATCAGAGACCACAAGGCAACATAATTCATTTTTGGATAGGAAAGATGCTCGCTGGTTCCCAAAGAGCATGGTGATGGGCTAGTGAGATCACCTCACCCCTGACGCTGGGGTACATCCCTTCCTTTCATCACACGGACAGCCTTTGAACTCTGCTTGTATCTCTGCCCATAGCTCAAACATGAAGTTGAAACTCACTTTTTTGAGAGTTTGTTTCCATTTTGTTTTGTCAAGCTCTTGGAGGAGCTGAAAAACCACTTAGGAAAAAAAATATACCTGAAGCTGCCTGGACTTTGATCTTGGTATGAAATGAGGCCAAGGAGATCCTAGATACCTCAAACTTGCATGCTTATCTTGGGTCAGTATAAAACCTGCTTAATAACATAGGTTGAAACCTCTTTGTGCTTCCATCTTGCTCCTGTGTGAAATGGAGGTTCTGGTCCTCAGTTCTGCAGTTTAAAGTTCATGGAGACCTCACAGTGAAATATGTGATGCTGCCGTTACTGTCTCCAGTGCTTTGGGGGACAAGCAAGGAGCAGCTCAGATGGACTTCTCAAGCATTTCTCCTCAGTAGAGGAGCTGACAGCAGTGGTCACACTAGGTTTGAGGCAGAAATGTAGAATGAGGATTTCCTCGCCTTTTAATTTCTTGTGGCTATTCATGTTGGTCAAAATCCACCTTGGGCTTTTAGCATCCTCTCYAACTACCCAGCATGACCACATACACCTGTTAATTTGTTCATACCATGTTCTGTGGCTCTTATGAAATAGCGAACACATTTCAGCTTGTTTGCACAACTTCCAATGGAAAGGTTAGATCCAAAGAAACACGAATGCACTGAAGTGCATGAATCTTGTTTCAAATATCCCAGCCAAGCTTCACTAGAAGCAATTATCTTTCTTCTAGCTATCACTTTTTCCAGACTATCCCTTTAAAACATGTGTAATGCTGTGTTTCCTCAGTGCRTTTTCCCCAGATGAAATTCAAATGTTTTGACATCAGCTGAGTCTCACAGCTGTAAGAGAAGACTGAGATAAAAATAAATGACTGCACCTACTGTGAAGATTTGTTACAAAAGAGAGTTTTCTGTCATGTATCATGCACGAGTTTTGTGAGCAGTTGTGATGTTGCTAACATAAAATATCCCCTTCCGAATCATATTCTCGAAGCTGAAATTCAGCGAGAACAGAATCTAGCCCAGTGCCCTAACGACCAGTGTGTCACAGCCTCCAGCAAACAAAAGGTTAAGCTTCAGTGCAAAGGCAGCACCTGCGATGGCAGTGTCATCTGCCATTGCATTGGGTGACCTGGCGCTGCTGCAAAGGGAAGAATGCTTATCTGGGGAAATACTGTGTTTAGCTGTGCCCACAAGCCTCTGGGGGATGTTTTATCCGGCAGCACCCTGTTTAGTTTGCGGGTGCTGAAATCATTGCATCAACAACCCTGAAATTTTGGCGGGCAGCACTTGTTGGTGGTCTCTCTTGAACTGGCTTGTCTGCATGTTTCCAGCTGTTGACTGCATTAGAGACAATTGAAAATTTATGGACTCTTTCCAAATATTACTTATCCGTGTAAGATACCGGTCTGATTGCCAAAAAGATGTACTGAGATTGTGAATAGAGATATGGTCTGTGCAAATGGGATGGGAGATTTTCACAAACCAGGGTTTTTTATTAAGGCATTGTCTAAACACTATAAAATGTTAGGGAATACCCATATTATAACATAAACTGGGATATTAATCAACTGTATTGCAGGGATGCTGGTAGATAATAGGCAGAGTTGGTTGGCTGGCCATTGGTGTTTGGTGTTATTGGTTCTCATCTGTTTTTATGATCCACTCYGGACTAACCAGTTACAAGGATATTCTTTAGATAGCAGAACTGCTTAAAAGCCTTGTTGACCAAAAATGATACTTCTATCAATGTTTTCCCTAATGCATAAAGCATTTTGCCTTCTAACAATAAACAAAAGAACATTTGTATTTTTCTGGTTTCCAGGCTTTTGTGAAGCCTGAAGGCTTCAACACATGCTGGAAGTTGCAAAATGATCCTGCGCTTTGATTCAAGCCCACTTTAAAAAAAAAAAAAAAGGGCAAACAAATAAAAAACTGGTCCTTGCAGGTTCTGAGGAGGRTGCAGACCTCCCTCTTTCTGTCTAACAGGTTCAGGGGTCCCTTATCCCAGGCTTTAGATTTCTGCTTGTTAGGTGTCTGAGTCTGGGAGAAGAGGTGTAGCCTTTGAAGGCTTTTTGACATGTTAATTCTGGTGTGAGTACTCTACAGTTTTTTAGGAAGGTGGCCTTGGTCATTTCAAGTACTCTATCTAAATTGCCACTTGCCAGCTGATGGAAGCCAGAAATAACACTTTACTGAGCGAAGTTGCTGGAGAGATGTTTCACAGAAGTAACTGCCTGATTTCAATTCTCCTGCTATTCCTCTCCAATTAGCTGGTTTCAGCATCAAAAGCAGCATGAAACCACTGAGCCAAACTTATCTGCCTGTGTGGCTCCAAATACATATAGTCGTCTGGTATCTGGCTCTGGGAACTCTAGGCCAGCAGTTTAAAAAAGACARTAACAAAAAGAGTATGTCATGAGAGAATGATGGACCTTCTAGCTGACTTCTAGTCCTTCAGCCCTGCACCTTTCAATCAGGGTAAATGAATGCAGCATAAAAAGTGGGGAGTGAAGCTTTGTGCAGGATGGGATGCTTCCCTGGATCACTCAGTAGTTAACTCTCCAAATGCAGAACTACATGGATTATACTGATTTAAGGTAGTCAGAGATGTATTCCCCCTCTTAAATCACTGAACGGAGACACGATAAGCTAGATCTATGTCATACCACCTCTGATACTGGCAAATGTTCAAAACTGTTAAAGTAGGTTTTGTGCAAACCCGAAGTACTTTAAAGCAAGCTAACTGCACTATTTCATCTCGACTTCCCTGCACAGATAAGGCCTATGATCTCTCCCCACATCTTCTGCAAGCCAACTGTGCTCAAATGCACACACTGCAACCCGTTTGGACTCATCTCGGGCTCTGGCTGATGTTGATGGAGCTCTGTGTGGAGAGCTGATAAGATATGTCAGTCTCTTGTCTCCCTGCTTTACATCTGAAAGCATGTGGTGAAGATCGCTTGTAAGGCTATAGAGAGCATTTGATTTTCCCAGATGCTTCACAGCAAGAGTAGAAGGGAGTAGAGGTGTATCACCTCTACTCAGCACCACTGCTGAAGTAATAAGGCCCCCAAGAGGTCATAAACACATGAACTCACCTGAGACAGGCCTGGACACAGCATTGAGGTAGGAGTCCTGTGGACTTCCAGCTGGGTGGAAAAAACATCCAGTAAGTTTTTGCAGGCTGGAGCTAATGTTTGATATGAATGTTCTGCACAGCTGTAATATTGCTGTGCCCCACAATTACCTGAGATGACTAATGAGTCAATTGAGGAATATAAAAATCACATGTATGACTTGAAATTACTTCACTCCACCAACAGAGGAGAAACTGAGATCTGAATCTGAATGTAGGAGCTGTCGTGTCTCTCTTGCTTTCATCATTGGGTTGGCTGAATTGCCACCTTTATTAACTGTATGCTATATACAGTTTGTGTGCATATATATGTCTGTGAGGAGAAAGTGGAAAGAATGAACTGCATTTCTATCTCAATTAATTTTGCTGGTAGGGCTGATATAATCCYCTGAAATTCAGGATCTAAGAAACAGTGAAGACTGTGTCAACAATTAGAGTAACAGGTAATTTTGCTGCTATAATGAAATCCGACTATTGGAATAAAGTCTCAAAACAGTACTGAACTACTTATTAAATAATATCTATCCCCTAACGATGAATTCATTTTCAGTTAATAAGAAGTCTTTGTGAAGTATAATGAAAAATACAGTGCCATGCATAGTAAACTGGCCTCTGTTTTCTTTGACAGCACGCCAGTTCTTCAGCTGCAGCACTACTATACTATTCATCTCCAGAACGAGCTCTTTCGAAAGCGTTATTAAACAGCAGGAAGGAATGGTGTATGACAGCTTCATTAGTCACTATGAGCCAAACCTGGCCACTTTCTGCTGGGAATTATTAGCACATTCCAAAACATCTCTGGGTTGATGGCATCCAAAAAATTTTTTTCCAAATTTTTGGAGTGTGGCCAAATCTTCATTTGAAAATCCTGGAATGGCAGTTGTCATGGCAAGTCCTCTCTGGGCAAGGTTAGGCTCTATTTGCAAGGAAAACATGGACTTTCCAGCCTTAGGAGTCCAGAAATACTTGCAGTAGACTATTTGGTTTGAAATACACAGACATAGAAAGTCCTTCTCTCTAAGTGCAGAATGTGATCTTKCTGAAACTGCAAATGCCCCAGCACCATCACTGCAGGCAAGCCCCTATGTACCAGGTACAAAACTTCAAGACTTTTTTCACATTGCTGTGCAGTGTTCACAAGAGGTGCATCCAGCAGGCAGGGTGCTCTGATCTGTTAAAGATGCTCACGGTCCCATTGAGACCAGTAAATGTGAGATTCTGAGCTAACACTGTTTCAGGCTCTCTGATGCTAGCCTGAGATCAACTGTATTTAAAGTGAGGCACTTCTGAATCTTGCTTGACAAGAGCCTAAGCTACAGGATAAACATGAGGTGCAGAATCAAGCTCTTGCACAAATCTGTTGCATGATTTATTGCTCTTTTGAAAATCTCACAGGCTGTTTGTAAAGTGAATTAACTGTCTAAAAAAAATAAAACAAGCAAAGCCTGTGAAAATCCTGCTGTGAGCATGAATTCTTTAGCTAGCTTTTCTTGATTCCAAGAAAACACCACCTAAAAGCCAGTTCTTTGGTACTGAGGCTTCGCTGAACAGTGAAGTCCAGGGAATTGATGGAACTCATATTAGAAACACTGTATACAAAGAAGTATTTTACTGTCCAGCTGTTCTTAATTTCCTGTATATTTGTAAAAATAAAATTATCCCTTAATACATAGTTATTTATGCTTTTCTACCCACATGGAACCTTCTGTGAATATTTTACAGGTAACGCCATTCATAATTAGCAGCAAGCCAACAAATGCCTGGTGTTTGAGTGATGACTTAATGTACACTTGCAAGCTTAGCCAAGACCCTGGTGTGACTAAGCCAAATGCAGGAGAGGAGATTGTGCAAGAGCGTGCCTCCGCATGCTATTGGAAAACCTGACTCTTGCTATCTCTATTGGTGTGACCATCCCGCTTGGATTGCTCGGTGGGCTCAAGCCCAAGCAACAGGCTTGCCTCAGGGTCCCTGGAGGCTCCAACTCTTGCTGAGCTCCCCTCGCAGCGTACACTGGGCCAYTGTATTTGCACAAGCGTGCAAGCTTCAGCTTTGGTATCTCCTGTTGCCAGTAACAGCTGAGATCCTTCAATGCAAAGAAGATCACAGGAGCAATTCTCTTCCAACCATTTCTTTTTTTTTTAACATAAAGTATTTGGTGTGAGAGTCAGTTCTCATGATTCTTGGGGGCTCTTCCTTGTTCATGCTATCGCAATGACAGCTTTGAAGTTAATGTGCGTTGGCCCACAAGCCTTGTAAGGGGTTTACTGGTAACAATAGCCGCAAAGCCGCAACTGAAAAGCTGTGTGCTTAATCTACAGGATTAACACAAACAAGATGTCCTTGAGCAGGATAGGTTTACAGCAGTCTAGCAGGAGTCATTTTCTCCGAGAACAGAAARCAAAACCTTTACAGCCCATGCCCAGAGACGGGAGCGGAGCAGACCCCCGGGGTGACTGTCAGCAATGGGCTACCGGCTCTCCCTGCTGCTAATCCAAACGAGCCGCTCTCCGTTTTGGTAGCGTGCGTCGGTCTGTGTGTGTGATCCTACGATGAGGAATTGTTTCCAGTTCTCTGCAAGCCAGAGCCATTGCTGCAAGTAGTTTTTAGTGCAGTTTGTTTTGGTGCTCTGAGGTGCTGGAAAGTAGATCTTGGGCATGGACTACGAGACGCCTCCCCTACATGCTGAGTTCACGCGTGTCCTTTCTGGCTTCCCTCAATGCGTGAAAGCCAATCCCTGATAAAGATAGAACTTGCTGCTTGTGGAAATAATATTCTGCTACTGAGCACCAGAGGGTTGGAGAAGAGGGTGATGCCCACTTGTGAACGGCAGTCGGTTAACTCCATCTCCCACCGCAGCTTCCAGTTCCGCTCCAGCAGTAACAACACATTTCTTCCCACACCTCATGTTCATTTCTCCCCTTATGACTCTGCAGTTCATTTGTTCACTGGACTTTTGTTTGTGAATCTGTTTTCTTTGCCTTTGCCCATTTGTTCTTGCTGTTGGGCCTCACTGAAACCCTCCCTAAAYATAATGGGGAGCCAAGGAAGGGAAAAAATGTTTGATACTTTTGTACTGTTTCCAAAGCTACCACTTAGAGTAAGCTCATCTAAAAACTGGTTTAAAAGTATTAGACCCTTTTCTAGTCTTCTCTGAAAAAGATACCATCTCTTGTTGATATTATTTGTTGAATCTTTGCAGACTCAGAAAGTTGTCCTGATTTATACTTTCAAGTCTGTCTATGCATCCAAGAGGACTAAAAAGTCTCTATTTATGAAAAATTAAAAGATTTCTTTTGAGGTTAAAGGGAATCCCTAACATGCATGAACTAAACAAATTCATGCTCTCTAAAACAAATGATTTTACCAAAATACCATATAAAACATTAATTATATACTTATGCTTCACCAGTTGGAGGAACTATGCTTATTAGGAAAGGCAGTATTTACTGGGTTAGCGTGGGTTTACAACAGCTTCCCTGGTAGCTGCTTTCTGCAAGAATACAAAGGGAAAAGTGTGCRTACACGAAACTTAATCCTACCCCAGAAGTTTTAGTGGACTTGGTGTCTATGTGCTGCAGCTTTGCAGGTGTGATGGCTAAATTAAGTTTCACAGCGTTCCCTTGGGATGGTGCCCAGGGAAAAAAAATCTAGGCCTGGAGATATGAAGTTAAATCCCTCTGAATAATTTTAAAAGCAGATTGGTGGCACTCTGGAGAATAGTGAAATGAAGCAAGGGAGGAAGGGAGGGGGGTGCTGCTATCCAAGCAGGACTGAGTCAGAGGGGTAAGGAGGGGGTACCAGTAAAGAAGGGAAAGACACAGGAGTCTGAGTTAACAGGCGACTTGGGTGATGTTAAGGAAAAGATTATTTGCTTTTGTAATGCTAGGGAAAAATTGATCATTTCCTAGCACTGTGTGTAAAGGCAGATGGAGCAGTGGTGGGTGAAGGCAGCAAGTGTGGAAAGGCAGTGGGTTTCCCATYAGTGTTTTACATCTTCCTATTTCAGAAAGAGTTTGTCAAAGAGACCAGCAGAATCCGYACACTCTTTTGAAAATGCTTCCAGCCTTCAATACTGTAAACAACTGAACTGCTTTGTACAGTGAAATAGTACATTACAGAACAATTTTGACTTCCCTCGTTGTGTGTTGTGTTCCCCTTTCATTTACAGCTCTCGGTCCAACATGGCAATTACCATCTACCTGTGTCAGTTGAGTCTCAAGCAACAGTAGTGTAAAACTGTGCTTGTGAAGAATGTGGTGACCTTGGAGAGTCATCAGAGTGTTGACTGGCAAGACCTCAATACATGTAGGTGCAGTTATCCTTAACTTGAGCAGAAAGACCATATATTAGATCAACTTTAAGAAATAGCAAGAAATAATGTTAGAAAAGCTGGTCATGAAGGATCCCACTTCGTTCCAGRTACCTGGCAATAAGATTTCTGAGCTGGGCTTATAGAAGACAGAAGTACTAATTCTATGAAGGACTTCTCACACAGTGTCTTAAAGTACCTAGGTTGAGTTTGGACTCAGAATAATTTCTGATGAAGATTTTGCCTGATTTTGTCTGTCTTGATTTATTAACACGTAATACATTACCTGCCACACTGACCTATTAACTAACCTTCTAGCAGAGATGCCATAAACACCTCTACGCTATCATATTGCAACAGCTATGAACAATTTTGGAGCACACTAATCGCTAAAATAAGCATGTTGACTCTGAAAAACAGACCTCTCTGAAGATCTGCCATSCCCTCACTTTTTTTTAAGAAACAGTCAGCATGACATGTCTGTGTGTGTTGTATCCAGGTTGTAGGTTCACTATGCTGTACGCGGTTTGGACACGGTTGCCTCACAGCTAGCCCCAGGTGCTATCACATCTCCATCTCACAGCTGAAAATGCTGGTGAGACATTGAAGTAGTTGTGCATGGGGTCAGRCCGTGTCCAACATGACCAACCCTGCATTTGGGCTCATAAGGCTGGCTGGACTAGATAGTGCCCTGTGGAGTCACCTGACCATTTGAGTCCCTCTCCAATACCCATATTACACAGGTATTTTCCAGTATGTGGAGCAGAAAAGCCTCTGCTCTTCTGGATAATGTAGTTGATTATTTCTGAATGATTTCTTCTCCATCAGTTGTGAAGTTAACCAAGTATACGATGATATCTATTTTGAGARGGCTTGGGAGGAGACTGAGGCCAGTACAGTAACATTCAGTTAATAGCATAGAAAATGAGGACTCAAGTGCAGTGCATCAAAGACTTTGCTTCCATTAAGCTCTGCCAGTGCTTCACATGATCCTTCTGAGTGCAGAATAATGAATATATGATTTGAAGCGTGGGCCCAGTATCTACATACAAGAATAAGCTCTCAAGAGGCAGAAATGGCTTCTTAAGCCAAAATGACCTCTCATATGACACTGCAGGGCTACTGTGCAAATGGGTGCCAGCCATCTGCTCCTCAGCTGGCAAATGTTAACTGTGCTTCAGGAGCTGAATGTTCCTCCCATGTGGTTAATTTCTTCCCTGGCAAAAATTGCTGATGTACAGCTTGATTTTAAACAATGAGAAGAATAATGGGAACTACAAAACAAACGGTCTGAGGAGCTCTGTTTCCCTCGCTTGGCTCAGTTCCTAGCCTCAGACATTGCACTGCACGAAAAAAAAAAACCATCCTGATAGAGTTCAGGAGATACCCCGCCTGACACTTTTTCAAAGGCTGTCTGAGAGGTAGCTTGTGACTGCACCAAACCAGTGCTGCTAAGAGAGCATCTTTCCCTGAAATGGGAACAAACYGCTCCACTCGTAAGAGGTTTCTTTCCTTTTGGCCTTGGAGCCGCTGGTGTAAGGTCAGCGATTGCAGGGATGGGGTGGTGAGGTCTGCATGATCAGCTCTGTCTGGGGACTTGGGGCAGCCTTGTGCAGCTCCAGGATGGCTGAAGATGTGATGCTTCCCACTGCAGCCTCGCTGGTCAGAGAGGCTTCCTGAACTCCATACCACTTGCCCAAYGTATCAAGTCCCTAAAATGCACATGATCTACGTAAGCACTTCTGAACATTTTTAACAAAGATACATACACCTTTGCCTCTATCTCCCTATTCTTATACTTTATATTTTGAATATTTATTGTATAGTTTAAGTATTTGCTTTAAAGAAAATGTAATTCAATGTCTCCCCAAAGATTTGCCATTCCCCACAAACATTGCCTAGAAACATCTGCTTCCCTCATATGGATCTCATAATTTGTGCTTTGGATTTCATCCAGTGCTCTGTGGAAAAGTGATGCCTTCCAGAGACAGAAACCTGATTATGAGAAACCTCATGGACAATAGTGAGTGCCTTTGTTGTAACTGATTTTGAAGATAGGGAGAGAGACAAACAGAGATGGGAGAAGCAGTTTTTATGAAATGTTTTTTGCGTAGACATGCCACACACTCTTTTAGTCTCTTCAGGCAGATGCAGAGTAGTCTCTGCCTGTCTGAGTCTCTGCCTCTCTGGGTTTTTGACCCTTCAGCCATCTCCAACCACATCTGACAGACAGGGAGGTCTCGAAGTTAAGCATATTCCTGAAGTTTCACCAAGGTAGGTGAGTGGAAAAAGAAAAGGGCCGTTTTCTCTGAGTGTCCTGAGTGCAGCATTACATTGTTAGGTATCAGAAAATCTGTGCAGCAGAGAGAACTTGCAAAGAATATGAGAATTAAACAAGCTTTAACCAGTCACAAAATACAAGTCTGCAGGACGCCAGATTTTCAGTTCCAGCATTGATGGAAGTAATTGGAAATAAAGCACGTACAGACTCCAAACATCTTGAAGAACAACCTGTGTTACGTCATGTACTGAGCGGGAGCCATGCAGCCAGCGAGAGATAGGGCTGAGGTTCTTCCTCTTCATCTCCCTCCACCCCTTCCATGGCTGTGGAAGACAATCCCTTGTGCGGAGCAGTGGTCCAAGAAGGAGTTGGAAGAAGCCCTGCTCTTTCACCTGCCTTCCCTTCCATCAACTGATGGTATATAGGAAGAATAATGTGTTCATTACCAGCCTACGTGCTTTTGGGGCACAGCATTTTTGACATTCCTCGGGCCTTGCTCTTGTGTTCAAGAATAACGGCTTAGATTAAAATAAAACATAYGAAGAATAAGGTGTGGTAAAAAATAGTGAAGGGAAGAACTTTACAGAAAAGGCAGGAATACAAAGTTCCTTTTAGATGTTCGGTGTACGGGTTTGCATTTGTCTTTGCAAACACAGTCTGAGGAGGAGATGATAGTCATTGCACACAGATCTAATGGTTAGAGTGCTTGCCCAGGGATGCAGAATTCAGACATGTCCTCAGCCTGAAGTGCCTGTGATCCCTCACCTCCTGTTTCCCCCTGTCCCCAGGACAGTGCTGTAAAGTGTTCAGGTCTGAGTGGAACTATTTTGCACTACTGTGATTAAAATTTGCATAAAAAAAAGTCAGTTGGGCCAAATTTGCAGTTACTCAAGTATTTTATTGGCTTCAGCTCTTCATTTAGCTTTGCTCGACGCTCGTCGTGAAGCTCTGGATAAATAACCAATCTGTGCTCTATTGTATTGACCTCCTAAACATGTCGCAAGACTTAATAGTTCAGCCTGTGGGAGTGGGAACTTCACTTACGTTTCATGCAGTGCCAAATCGKTTGACAAACATTAAGAAATGGTCCAAGATTACCATCATCTCTGCGCAGGAAAGGTTTTACCTCTGCTGGGAGAAGCGCCGTGGGTCCACCAAGCTGTACGTTTGCTTGTGACATCCTACACTTCTTGGCTTTTGGTAGCTGCCCACACCCTTCCCTTGTGTTTGTTGTAATCGGTTACATATGTCAGTTTGTTTTTGTACGCGTCCTGACCTCAAATAGGAACGTGAAAATCTCTCTTTGGGAATAGCCGTGATGAGGTACATATCCTTTGTATCAGTGCTCACGATCCTCGGATGTTTGGTTTGGGCTCACCTCCCCGTATGCGCACTTTGGCCTTGCCAAGCCTCTGGATTTTTCGTCTTGTATTTTGCCCAAACCTACTCATAGGGAGAGGCTTGCCTTCTTGAGCAGTGTGTTTTGGATGCTCCCGCATGCTGCTGTGTCCAAATAGCATTTCATACATGCATCTACATGAATTGCCCACTTAAAATTGCTGGGGTTGAGGCCTTGGTACCATGCAAACCTGGACCATGGCGAATGTAGCCACCTCATCTTGACTGAGTGAAAGCAACAGCTTCATTCCTCCACCATCTTAAAACCTTTACTTTTATTGTAGTGCCGTATTTCTAATCCTTCATCCTCTGGTCTCCTTACATCTGAGGAAACCTCTGTCTTCTCCCCCCTACCCCGCCCCCTGCCACCCTCCAAAAGCCCTAACACAAAAGGCTCCATTACTCTCAATGGTTTAAAGCTAAATTAAGTGCTGTTCTCTTGYTGCATCTCTTGGCCCCTCCTGGATGCCCCAGAGGAGTGTGCCTGGGCACGGGCCACTGAGCAGCCCCCAGCCCAACAGCGTAACCCTGTAAGCACAAGCAGTAATGCCTTGCTTGCGGATCTCCTGGCTCTGACTTTGCTCCACGAGGAATGGAGCTGCCAAGTTCCAGTCAGAGAGTGGAGAGAGGTCAGTATTTATGGGGTCTGAGCATTATTTTGTGTCACAGGAAGAAAAATAGGATAGCTTATGGTCACCAGTCCACTTCTGCTGCACAGGCGCACAGGAAGAACCATTAATGTTTGAGTCCAGCAAAGATCTGGTTTGTTTACAGTGTAGCTCGCCATCTTTTTCATTTCTGGGGAATAGGTGTCTGCTGTTTTTTCATCAAACATTCACCAAATGGTGCACTTAGGAAAGGAAGGAAAAAAGTAAAGCAAAACAGGAATACGAGTACARCCTGCAGCCTGCCTCTTCAAAATACAAGTTGTGCTGAGGTAAAGCACTTCCCGGGACAGCTGCCATCTCTGGGTGGGGTTGTTTTGGAGGAGGGAGTATAAGTAGGCACGGAGATGGATGAGGCAACTGCTGCAGTTTTCCTGAAATCTGAATGATGTTTTTAAAATTTGCATCCTCACTCAGAGGTTGGGGTTGCCATCTGTCTCTCTTAAGCAAACATGTCTCAGGTTAAAATCTACCACAAAGTTCATGCCCAAATGGCCTGCTGGGTATAGTGAATGTCAGCTGGATGCTTACTGATTTCAGTGGGTTTGGACCAGACATCCACTTCTTCAAGAGCCTGATCCTTTCCTCACTGCAATCCAGCCCGAAGTCTGTTGCTGGGAGGGAGGAGGCTCTGGGTTTACAGGCAGATGCTGTGCCAGCCCATGGTGATGTGACTGGGTTTGGGAAAGCCCAGTGTGTGCTCCCTCACACCCTTCCCGGCATGCCTCTGCTTGCTCGCCAACCCTGCTCATCCTTCGTTTGTTTGTTCTATTCTTTATAATTATTTCTCCCAGAATTGAAGACATACCAGGTGGGAAACTTGGGGCATCACTGCTCCCGGGCTGCCCTCTCTTGGGTAGCAGCAGTGGTGTTGCGCCTTCCTAAAGTGTCAGCAGACACTTGCCAGGAGAAGTTTCCTTGCCAAGGTCTGGCACACTAGCGACGCTGAGCATTGCTTGAGCTTGTCCCATCCCCACTGGGATGCTGCTGGAGCCCAAGCCTCGGTCCTGGCGGGGCGTCCAGGAAGGGGATGCACTGATGCAGCTCACTCACGGGAGCATATAGAGCAACTGAGTCCCAGGCAATGGGACTGCTAAAGCACCACAGCTTTAGCAGGTCGAACTGCCCAGTTCTTGCAATTTGATCTTTATTGGTGTGATGTACCTGCTGCTCTGAGCCCAGGGAAGGTAAAGCTTGGGGAATGCAGTCAAGCAATAATGTGAGGGAACAGAAACATGTTTACCTTTTGGTTGGGCAACCCAGGGGTGGTCAAGGAAAGGCAGAGCCCTGTATGTTTCTTCATTGTTTTGTAATAAAACCTTATAAAAGATTCTTTTTTTTGCCAGTCTCCACACTTTAGAAAGGGGGGGAAAGCCCTTCAGCTCAGTATGAAAAGGTGACTTTTAAAGAGCCACTATTTGTTTGGAAGAGAAGGCAAATGGAGCTTGTTTGCTTGCTTTTGTTTTGTTTTGGTGGTTTGTTTTTTTTTTTCAACAGCGTTGCTCAATATCTAATCTTCTGCAGAACACATAACTTCTGTTTCCTGTGTTACGAAATCCTGGAAACAGCCCCGAATTTTAAGGAAACTAAGCGCAATTCTGCAGAGAAGATGCAGCAGAAGAGCTCCCTCTCTTGTCCATTATACGTTTTGGCCAGCTTGCTGCGATGTAAGAGGATCAGGTTAAAACCGGAGTGAAACTGGCATTAAATTACATTGGATTGAGGGTTTATCTGGAGTATTCTGCTTTATGTCAGTTTAATTCAAATGTTTGGAAAAAGATGAGTAGCAAGCATTGGCATTCAACACCCAGCTGAAAAAGAAAATCCAACTGTTTTTAATAAAGTACTAAAATATTACTTCTGAAATAAGTCCTTAAAAACACAGTGGGAGATATATCTTTCATGATATCTATAAAATATTCAACAAAACATGGGTTTGATTRTATTTTTCTCATCAGCTTTCATTACCAGTAAAACTGCATTACACAGGGAAGAAATAAAAATCTCTTTAACCCTCACTTTCAGAATCAGATTGACCAGGCTAAATCTAGTTGTGATATATGTAAGTCCAAGGAAAAGATGTTTTAACAGGAGCTATTGAGCTGCATCTGTTTCTAATGGTTAATTACTGTGCAAAGCTAGAAATAATTGTTTGCGAAGTATCACTTTTTCAAGGTAGCTCTAACAATCTCGCATATATGAAATACGGCTTTCTGGGCACACCTGTAACAAGAGTTGCATGTTCAGTATTAAAGGCTCCACTTAATTTGTGCCATACCTTGTAAAGTCAAGTTACTGCATTTGTGTGCTCGATTTTCCAATCAGAAGTTTGCATTTAATGGGAAAATGGCTATACTAAGAGGGCAGTTAATGATACAATGCTACTTCTAAACTGTAAATATTCACTGTGTTTGGAATATGTTTTCTTTTATAAAACACATTCTCACCCTAGATTTAATGTTCTGATTAACTGCATCACCAGTTTTATGACCTTAGTTAAATTTTTTTTTTCCTACTGAAATAAGTAGATAATTTTCTTGGAAGCTTGGATCTGAAAGCTTTGCAGAAAATCACTCTTACGCCTTAGGAGTAGCCAAGTGCTTTTTGTTGACAATTCATCTGACGTGACAAAGCAATTGCAGCCTTGTGACAGCCTTGTAACTTCTGCCCTGCAAGAAGACAAACCAAGCAGTGTATAAATCTGCCTCCAATTTTTCCTTAATCTCCATGCAGTCCTACCCAAAGGTTCCTATAGATTTCCCTTGATTTCTCTTCACTCAAGGCCAGACTGACGTTTCTGAAGACATTTAACAGCGATAACTTAGACTGAAATCTGCCAGTCTTATCAAGGTTGGGGATACTGACTTTGCAGAAAGAGCTGAATGACTGTGAACACCATTAAATGGATCCCTAGTACTCAAGATAAATGGTGTTGCTTTAAAACAGTGGGCAGAGAGGTCTTCAAAGTCTGAGACAGGGATTAATTAAAGAGGGAAAACAGATCTTCCACCCAGCTTGGTTTCTTGCTTTTCTTAAAGAAACATTTCACTTGAACAAAAATCTGAGGAGTCAATCAAAAGCTAATTTCATTGCCTTATTTGAAAAGGCTACTTCAGCAACTTCAGATTTCTTGTTACATCAATAAGACCAGGCATGATGGAATTTTTTCTGCATGTTACGTATTTCATTCAGTCTTTTCATCATATAATCACACATTTTTAGGATGGTGCTTCCACAGTGTTTTCAAATCACGTCTGTTACCTTGGTTTTAAGTGATAACACTTAACAGCAGGCTTTTCTGCTGATGGGAGACAGATGAGCATAACTTGGGAAACTGTGTGTACGTTAAGAGAAAAATTCTTACTTTAGTAAACACGGAGTATGCAAAGATAACAACGAGCAGGTCTTTCCTAGAAAGGAAAACACTTCAGCTTTGCAAGGAAAATGGTGGGAACTTCTTGATATGCTTGTTTTCAAAAGTTCTTAAAAACATTTTATTTGATCTTTTCTAATTAAGGCTTCAAAACGTCCTTGTGTTTCTTAACTGGGCCGTAACATAACAGAGATATATAGCAGATAAGAAATAAATTATAGAAAACAGCCTAGTCATTTTAATGTGGTAGGTCCTCCAAGGAGGAAGCAAAATTTCAGCTGACCTGGGATACRTTTCCCTTCCCTCAGCGATGGCCTGTGCTGTTGCGAGCCGTCCCTGCCAGAGGTGGTTAGGGGAGATGGGCATCCTCGCTGGACCACTTCTGCCTCTCCTCTTCATCCCCTGTCCTCCCCTCTGAGWGAGTGTGTGAATACATCTCAGCCAGCCCCAGCAGGGCAAGGCTGCTCCGAGCCCCAGTYGCTACCTGCTGGGAAAGGCAAGGAGCGACTGGGAAAGGGCGGCTTTCTTCCAGGAAACTCAGTTTTACTTCAACAGATACTGTATTTATTTTGAAAGCGACACCTAGCACATTGCAGGTGGCCTTGCCAGACCGCTGGCTACTGTTTTGTATAGGCTTTAACACTCCAGTATCCTGCTGATAAATCAAGTAAAAAATAATAACAAAACTAGAACAGATGCCTATTTAAAAAAGGGAAAAAAAGAAGCTTGTTTAGCTGACCTTCACACAGAAACCCAGAATCTGTCAGGCTTAACTACTCAGTCTTTGTTGGCACCAGAACAGTTCTGGTGGCATTGTGCTCCGGGCTCCCAACGCTTTCTTTTTTCATTTAAATCTCCATAAGCTACTGTGTAAATAAATAAGGAGTACAAGGCTGCACTGTCTCTTTCCAGAGCGCTGGATGGTGCTGTGTGTGGGGCCAACGCGCTGGTTATCGACCACCTCTCTGCGCAGCCACCCACCCCATCTGACAAAACAGGTCTCCCAGCCTGGCTTTGAACTTAATGTCAACAGACAGAAAAGTATGGGGAAAGGGCTCTGTGGGGTGGAGACCCCCAGCCCCTGCCAGGCTTTGCTGCATGTTTTCCTGCAAATCCCAGCTAACAGCACAGGAATTTTCCGAAAGCCTTGCGCAGGTTTCAAAGTATTGTGATGTTGATTTCCAGTTTGGTGCTTTTTCAGTTTTTCCGTACTTGTTCAGTCTGAAAAAATTTGAGGAGAAATTCAGAAGTAAACAAAAGGCAGGATGCTCTGGCTGAAGCTCTAGGGGGGTCACACTAGTCATTAGTCAGCTTGAAAACAGCTCAGATGATTGTTTTTTTTTTTTTTTTTTTAAATCTAAAGAAAGCCAGTTCACAACTTTGAAGGCTGTAATCCGTACAATAAAACACAGGGTGGGCGAGGCAGATTCGGCAGCATCTGCTGAAAAGTCCCACACCATCCAGAATGTACAATAATGGATGCTATCAGGCGGTGAACTCTCATTTACAGGGCCATATGCTTTACAAGGAATGTTGATAGGTCCCCCTTATCTCTGTTTGTCATCACTCCTATCCTTCATTTCACTGCTTGCAAAGGAAAACACTCCAAATTGTTAGCGTCCTCTGCTGAGACACTGCCATTTCTTATTTATTCTGTTACCCCTTCCTCCCTGGAGCTTTGTGCCCCCAAATTTCTGAGTTCCCTTGTCGTTTCATTTTAAAGATGAGCAAGAGGTTAGTTTTACACTGCTCAGTGGTACCCGCGCAGTTGCCTCTTCATAACTGGCTAGCAAGCTTGTCACCTGCTGCCAACATCTGAAGACAGAAGCTTAGAAAAAAATGGCACAATAAAGCACCCAAGCCCATAAAACCACACTCAGAGATTTGTCATGCTTCTCTGCATCCTGTTAAAAACGGGCCCTGTTTTCACACGCAGTCTGAGGGCTGCTCCATTTCTTGCACGTTTCCACAATGATCTTGCGTTCCTTGCCTGTATAAACCTGGTGCTAGCCCTGATACTCGCCAGCAAACCCCACAGCAGAGAGCACTGCTATTTTGAGGTGTCCTCGCCTGCAGCATGGTACACCAAGGTGATTCACCTGGTGTCCTGCRGTGCAAGCAAGGAAATGGGACCAGCAGGACTCTGCTGTGGCTGGGTTTGCTAAATACAAAATCCTCCACTGCCTTGGAAGGCTTCATTGACAATGACATCCCTTTTCCAAAGGAAAAAAGTCAAGTATGGTGTGGAGGTCCCATGGGACCTGGAGGGGACAGTGGAGAAGAGGTGTTCCATGGTCCCTTTCCCTGCTGCTTTCCCAGGGCGTGTGCAGGACCTCCTTGTGCAGGGACCTCATAGCACTGGCTACTTGAGGAGCCTCCACCCATGGGTGCAAAACCTGGTCAGGGGAGGACTGGTCAACCAGGCCCCAAAACACCCAGCAAGAGGGAGAGCAGCCAGTACTGGGGCTTCGAGTTGGCTTTGGGTTCACGGGTCCTTGATCAGATCCACGTGGTGTAAATAGATATTTTGTCCCTCTGGGTTTTCCACTGAGCAAGCACCAACCAGAGTACCTGGTAGGGGGCATTCCTCTTCCTATTCCTTCAGGTTTTATCTGTTCCTAGGCTCACTGAGTTTTTCAGGTGATTTTACACCAAGAGTAACGCAGAGCTGGAGACAAGAACCTGTGCTGCCATTTGCTGTTCTCATGTGTGAACAGAAAATAGCATCCTGRGGCTCTCTCCACTCAAGAGAACCAAGTCTTTTGCTGTTTTCATTTTCTCTCCTCTGCCAGAATTTGTGCATGTTGCTTGTCACACAGAGCAGGAGGCTCTGCTTTTCAACATCGTAAACCTCAGTATATCAAAGGCAAGGAGCTATCAGCTATCAGTGCACAGAAACTTGGTAAAATACCTACGGTATGTAGAGGGAGAAGGGACTCTCCATGGAGCCAGCCTAGTTCGGATGCAGTAGAACAGTATTGCACAGGAGAAAGAGGACATGAGGAGTTTCTATGCTCAGGCAAAAAGGCTGAGCAGAGGAACAGCCCCCTGGAAYGCCTCAGCTGAGAGCAACACCAGGAGCTCTGCAGGAGGTAGAGGAGCAAGCGAGGGGCAGCTGTGACCTTCTCTTCCCCACGCTGAGTGGCAGAGCTGGTCTCATGCAGACGGGCAGCACAAAAGGACATGGTGAAGCCACTCAAGGGGCTGGCTTTGCACTGCTCTCCTCAGCCAAAAAGGCAGCAGAGTGAATGATTCAGGAGGTATCTAACGCTGGTTTTGTCTGAGGTTTCATTTAATTCCAAATTCAGAGTATTTTCTTACTCAACCACTTTTTTGTCCTTCATATTGTGTCATTACCTTGCTCTTGCAGGGAAAGCAGCCCAGAAGCTCTGGCTGCCTAGCRCAGAGGGTGAATTGCAGCTTGCCCTGTACCACTGCAAAACGTCCATATTCCTAAAACATGCTTGTTTTGCAAAAATAGGGAAAGGGGACAGGTGTTATTGCCTGTAACATTGCCTGACTTTCCAGTATTTTAGCTCAGATGGTTTTATAACGTCAGGAGAGTAGCACTTTAGGGATGCGTGGCAAAACGGGCTGTTGTACAAGCCTTGTAGGAAAAGAYTGATGGTTAGATTGGTTGTTTTGACACATTTGAGAGTCTCGTCTCCCATGGGCTTTTAGGAGTGCAGAATGTGTATTTTCCCTCGTTACGTAAGGGCTCAGAGGATCTGCTCCTCTGCGCCTCCTCTTTCTGGAGCAGCTTTCAGTAACGCAGCTCAGATATCAACCGAGCTTACTGTCATGCCTGAGCCACCTCCTGGGGTTGGCTCATTGCAAAACTCGGAGAAGGGGAGGTGTGGGCTGGGGGCAGCAGCGGGAGACACAGAAGGGAAACTATTAATATGGGAGAGATTGCCTGTAAGAAAATAATTGCAAAATAATTGGAGAAACTGGGATTCCTTTCCTGGAAAATTATTTTTGTCAGCCTCTCTGAAGTCCAATTGCATAAGAAGAAAGTGGTAAAGAAAGCTGACTCACTTTTTGTACCAAAAAAAAAGTGCCTTTCTTCCTTAATAACATATCGAAGGTATGTTGTTTGTTTGTTTATGTGAGGCAAATGGATCTTTCTGTGGGAGCACAAAACTGCAGGGCTCACAGCTGTGCAAACGGAGGGCACGCTTGCAACTGCCCAGCACACGCAGGACTGCTCCGTGCGGGGATGGAAAAAAGGAGGCTTCAAAGTTTSTTTTTTGAGAATTTCCCTTTGTTTACTGTTAGCTTGAAGCTAAGCAGGGAGCGATGCTAAGCACGTCTCTTCATATGGCTGGGGTTTGCACATCTTGCTCTGTAGCAAACGGGATTATACGGTTGTTCAGCTAGAGCAACTATATTTCATATCAGCAACTGCGTTTTCCGGGAGTATGGGCAAGGTCCAGTTCGCCCCTCTCAGCTCACCCAGGCAATCAAGGTGYAGACGGCCACGGCTCTATCCCCCGAGAGACTGCATGCGCTTATGTACTCCAAAACGCAGTGCCCCTACTCTGATRGCCCAAGCGTGGGCAACTCCCCCATCTAAGTAGGTACGGGAGCCGGAGGTGATGCCTTGCCTGGTGTGTGTGGCTGAGTCTTGTGCTCACACGTTTCTGTTCTCACCTCCTGCCTTTTAGTCTTGCTTTCTTCTCTTGGACAGGTCCCTGGGCCTCACTCAATGATGGACAGGTCCCACCTTGGGATACTACCTCATATCTTAACCTTTGCCTTGCAGTGAGTGTACCCTTCCTTTGATTTCTCTGGTTTTTGATCACAGCACCTCTCTCAGCTCCTACACTTTTTCCCTGTCTCCACGCTTGTCCTTATCCAACTGCCCACATCCTGGCTGCCATTCCCACTGTTGGTCTTTGCTTTGGCAAACACTGCTGTAGGTAGGTCCAGCCAGCGCAACTGAGGAGTGTAGAGGAGGCTACTGGAAAATGGTGAAAGAAAGGGCTGACACATGGCAAAATGCCACTGCAAAAAGATTCCCCATGGCGAGTGCGGTGGCCTGGAACGGCCTCGGCCCCAGGGCTCAAGGGTTGCTTTTTCTGTGCCATGTTGACTTAACTTTGTAAGAAGCCCATCTTGACCGCATCTGAGCATTCCTGTGGAGTTGTCTCTTTGTTAACTGTGTTATCAGTTAAAGCCTCGCTGTAATCCGAAGAACCTTTCTGGTTACCCTTTCTGGCACACTTTTAATTAGAAATGGCTCTCACCCATTCTAGCCTGCTACTTCTCCTGCTGCAGAAGATATCTGAAGCTTTCTCTCCAGTTCAGAGCCTCCTTTAGTCAGTTTTCCTATCCCCAGGTAGGAAAGGAGGAGCTTACCTGCATTCCCTCAAAGCTGGCCAAGGGGGAACTGCAGACCTTGGGCTCTGTTGCAGCCTTGTCTGGTATAAAACAACAGAAACGACAAAACCCCAGTGGATGCGTCTTTTTTTTCCATAGTGGAACATTTTAGAAGCCAGATGGGAAGCTTTTCCCACATGATGGCCTGTAGCAAAGATAAACTGACTCCTGGTGATTTTAGGAGAGCTGCTGGGTTTGGAGAATTAATTTCCATTGTATTACTTAATTAAATTTGCTTGCACTAGGTGAATGTATTTTTGCTTTACTTCTTCTAGCTTATGTCTGTATAGCGTGACAGCGAAATGGGGTCTGGCTTCTGCAGAAAAAAGAAAACTCCCCTGTCCTTTGAGAGCCGATGTTCATTCATCTCCTTGCCCTTGGTGCATTTTTCTGTCGAGATCCCCATTCTCTGAGCTCATTACATTCCCCATCTCCTCTCCCCTCCAGGCCCCASCAAACGTCTCCCACTAGCCCTGCAGTTTGACCTTGGACCTCTGTTGCTCTCCCTGTCTGACCCCAGCTGTGGACCCTGGCAAACCTCCAAGCTGGGGAGCTCCGGGACAGGGAGGAAGAAGGACAGAAGTTTGCCTTCCTTGACTCCTGTTCTCCCTAAGATGCACGGCAGCTGCAATAAGAGGTCATCACTGGGCACGTGGATTCATGCTTCCTGAAAGAATAATCTTTTTGGGAAAACTTGCCCAAAATCAAGGGCCAAAGTACTTCTGTTTTCTGTACCAGTTTGTAAGAGCACAGCGATGCAACACCAAGTTTTGGCACAGGATCCAGAAATCGTGGAGAGCTGGGAGGGACGGGGGAGATCAAGGGTTTGGGAAACGAGACAACAAGTCTAAGTGCAGCTTAGACATTCAATTATGCTTTAACCCAAACCATAGCTTTTACCCGTCACCTTACTGCTTTCAAGAATGCATTTTCATTCGTAGCTATAAATCAGTCCTCCTCAATAACTAACAGTTTTACCCAAAAAGCAACTGGCCAGTGTGTGATAGAATGCAAATAGCAATTGGAGAAGGGATGATATTAAGATACAATAATGAAAGTTGACATGTTTGGGATATCTGGGAACAGTGACCTACTGGTTATCTCCCTCTCTCAGTAATTGTAATTGACAGGCTGCTGCATTTGCAATAATTTAGGAATACTATAGGAAAAGTAATCCAAAAGATATTTTGCAAGAAGGTCTTGGGAAAAATTGTCTCCATACACACAGTTCATTCTCTGAGAAGGTGAGTAAGCAACTCTTTTCCTATCTTTTGTGAAAGTAACACATCCAAAAGGTTAAAGGATCTTTGATATTTGTGATGAAAAGGCAGTGACTGGCTGCAGAAAATAGTATTTTATATTTCTGGAGTATTTTATGCACTCTGCTGGCCTTTGGCAGGGCTTGGTCTGAGAGACTCACTGCTATAATTAATACAGCTTGTCAGACCTCAGTTTCTGAAAAATCTCAACTTTCTTTTTCCAAAGTAGGAGAAGTACAGATCTCCTAATTGCAAAACAAAGCCTGAGTGAGTGAATGGATGTTGTTATCCACAAATGATGCTCTGAACTCTAGAAATCAGCATGTTTACATTAAGAGCGTTAGCACTGAACTCTAAGGATGTTCTTACAGATCATTATTACTAACTATTTCTTCACTGATTTTACAAACAACTATTCAGTACCTCAAGATTATTGACAGTTTTATTTCCTGGGGAAAAAGTAACCATTTGGACTTTTTTTTTTTTGCCTTTGGACTTTTTCCCTCCTTTCCTCCACTCTGATGCTTAGTTCTAGGAAACAACCTAAAAGTAAGTATCTACACTGAATAACTTTTTCTCTGAACACTGGCATTAACTAATGAACATTAGCATCCTGCTCAAATATTAAAATGAAGTCCGCACTGTGGCCGTGTCTTCGTGTGCTCCTGACCTGTGCAAGTAGCTGATCAGTATTTGTAAATCAGGCACCAGCACAAACACATGCCCAGTGGTTGCTTGGCTGGTGGTGTCTGTACAGAAATGTCAGAGGAGTGGATACAGATGAATAAACAAACTGGGCATGTTTAAACATATGTCAGTGGTTATACAATATAGATTTTGAAAAACCTACCTACTGTTTCGATAGGTCGGGGACAGAGAGTCTCCTGGGTAAAGCTGGGCTTTGCCCAAGTGCCAATTTGTGGGCTAAAAACCTCTTTTAGAAGCGCATTTCATGGGAAATGTCACAGGCAGATTTCCTGTATCACAAGGTAATTTTCAGCACAGACAGACATCATTCCAGTTTCCTTCTCCTGTAGTACCTAAAAATCTTCAACTGCTATTCCTCCAGCAGGAAAATCAAGCAGACTTGCTGTCTGTCTCCAGATGGGAACTGACATACGCTGCTATAACATACAGTTGCATTTAAAGCAGGGAACCGAGAAGCAATGTGGCATTCCTGGGAGTCTGGGCCCACCATGACCCTGTCTCAAGGAGAAATCCAGGTGTGCACCTTGTTCCCAGCAGAAAGAAATCCACGTGCATTCACTGGGAGAGAGCCAAGCTGCCCCAACAGGTCCCAGTCTGGGTACAATTTCCTCAGATTCTCCTATGGAGTCAGGGACGGATTAAAAAAAGGGAGATTTCTTAACCGATCGTTTATTCTGTATCACTTTTCCCCTCTGCTGGAAAAGTGAGTATTGCCTGGGAGCTTGCAAAGAAATTTGATTGTGGGAATATGGATGCTACTTAAATGAATAGCTGTCTTGCTCTGGAATTTGCGGATCAGTGCAAATAGCTGTTAAATATAAAACATTCTATATATGTACACGTACTTATGTACASAGGCTCTTTTAAACTGCAAACTCATTTCAAGCCAAACTTTGAAAAGGATTTTGCAAAAGAAAAAAAAAAGAGAAAAAATGCAGCTATTGATAACACAGTCAAAATTTGTGCTCCAAATAATCACCTCAGCAGAAGACTTGATTTATTCTGTTTAAATGTTGTTTTATATCTGGATAGAGATCATTCTCAAAGGGTGATCCTTTAAAACTCTTCTAGTCTGCCCAGTAGCTTTGTGGCAGGTACTTTGTCTGTGATGAAACAATTCACTTCCATAAATCAACTGTAATTTGGGAAGGAGTAGTACCTTTTAGTGGACTTGGCATTAGTTCATTCTCTCACCAAAATTCTAAATCCTTTGAAGTTTTACTGATAATTCTGCACAGCTAAGCTCAGTTTTATTGAATAACAGTCAAGGATTTCAGTGACATTATTTTTTTCCCTGCTGTCTGTAAAAGAGACAATCACCGCACTAGGGCCAATGCTCACTCTTTGCATTGGACGTTCTGCCTTTAAAGAAAACATCAGCATTTCATTTGAAGGTCCATGTGATAATTCCTTCATGAAGCATGTCTAATCTAGATATTCTTTCCCTTCAGGGAACCTGAGGGCAATAATTTCTGGTGAAAGTTTGCTTTTCCAGTGTTTCCAAATGGCAGTGAACCATTTGGGAATTTGCTACAAGTTTTCTTCTGTGCTTTCTCTAGCCTTTCATGGCCCTCCGTCTAAGTCTCTCTCTGCTTAGATTTTTTTTTTTTTTCCATTTGACTGCTCTAATTTGCTCCAATGTTACTTCCCCTTAGAGTCCAGTTTGGGATTATCACAATAATTTGCTCGTTCCTGTGTGATACCACTTTGACAACTCTTCCCCAACAGCAGCCTTGCTTGCTTATCTGTTGCAGCTTTCTAAGGCGCCTTAAATCCACCACTCACATCTATTGACTATTGCTGTTGAGTTCTTGGTTTCTTTTATTCTTTGAGGCTTTTATGTGGAGAGGTTACAGCGAAATCCTTTGAAATATGGGCTCTGCTCTGTAGAAGTAAATTGGGGCAAGGGGAAGGGAGCAGAAGGGGGGGAAATACCCATTAATTTCATTGAAGATAGATTAACAGCAATGACTTCAGCCTTTTCAGTTCTTGTTTGTTTGTCTAAGCTTATTTCAAATGGGCCAAAGCGCTCTCTCCAGCAGGAAAACGTTAGAGATGTAATTAATTCAAGGCATTTGGCATTTCCTGTCAAAATGGCAGACATTCATCAAGCCGTGAAGATTGCTGAGTTTCATGTCCACTTGGGGCTGATGCTCAGACAATTTTCCTGGCATACCTCTCTGCAAAACTTGCACTTCTCTTCGTTTTGAATTCTTCCTCCACAGCCAAACCCAGGTCCTCACTCTGACCCTCAGTCTTTTCAAAATCTCCTGTCAAAGCCTTTGCTATCACCTCTCCCTACCTTCTCCTAGGGCACTGGTGACTCCATGAGAGGCGGCTGGAACTTGCCCGGCTCCCTGTGCCCGGAGGAGGAGCAGCAGGTTACCAGCACGTGCTACGGGGATGATGGGCCACCTCCCTTTATCGTGGTCGCAACACCTGAGCAGGGCAGGGGGTCTGGAGTCATACCATGACCTTGTTGCTGTTCATCAGTGAGATGGGCTGGCCAGGAAACAGCAGCGAAAGGGGTGTTAGGAGCAAGGGGACAAATAATGACAAACAGGGAGAAAAGAGCTTTGGAGAGTTTAAAGGAACAAAGGCTATGGCTACGTGGCAGGGTGCAAGCCAGCTCCAGACTTTCAGGCACATTAACAGAAGACTGTTAAACAACAGTTAAACAGCAAAATAAAGAAACTCTTCTTGGCAGCAGGGCTCTTCTGTAGGGTGCTATGCTCCCCAAGAAAACTTCCTGGAAGCTATCTGCCTTGGGCTGTGGAGACGCACCCGGTGACAGGGAAGAGCTTGACTACGAATAAAAACAATATCTTTAAATACTTCGATGATTTGGTAGCATTTGGATTCCTCCTTCAGCATTTTGTCTGTTCTGGCTCTTTGCATACAGTCACAGCTCTCACGCTGCTGTCTGGAAGAAACAGGCTCGTTTTTGCTCCCCGCGCACCCCCCCGCCCCCCTTTGCAGCAGAAACAGAATGGATCACTCAGAGAACACGTCTGTTCATAAACACTTGTATTTCAGAGATTAGATGTCAATGAAAGAGTGAAATGGTTTTCTGATTTGTCAGAAGTCCAGCAGGTTAGAATTTAACTTAGCAGAAAATGATCAAATTAGATGTGACAGAAGCACAAGAAGTCCATAGTATGGCCCTGCCTTGTAACTACACTGAAATTAGGTGAACAAATCTGGTTGATAATGGCTTTAGAAAAATAAACACAGCATCTAAATTTGACAGCTATGTGGTTGAACTGATAGATATGGTGATTATTGTTGGCACGCAGCGGAAAAATAGAATTACATTGTGTTTAATCAAAGGGACCTAGTCTGGGATAAGCCTTGGATCCCTCCTCTACATGAAAAACAGCCTTTAGAACAAAGGAAGTTCTGCATAATGTTATTTAGTCTGCACGAACCACTAACTGTATGTCAGAGCCCTGATGAAGTCACTGCTTAGAAACCATTAAGAGATAGTGTACAATCGATGCGATATACTTTGGTTTAGTTGGGAGACATGCTTCTGGCAAGTAACCCAGTGGTCAGGTCCAGCACGCACACACAAAAATTACCAACAAACTAAGGTACAACAGATAAAAAACCGTGAAGATTTCTGCTACCCTAAAAAAGACTTTCCTTTTAAAATGTGCTGTAAGACCACTCTTTGTGTTGTCTCTCATCTCTAATGTGAGTCATAATAGTACATTTGTCTAAAAGGGAAAATCTCCAAGGACCGGTTTGATATTAGAGAAAATATGTCATCTGGCCTCCTGTCAAACTTCAATATGCATCTAATGCTGACACGAGTGGTCAAGGGAAGAAGCGTATTCTTTGCTTTTGTTAAAAAAATCGTATTTCCTGCAGGAAAGGAGCCCTCGCAGAATGAAAACTACTGCCAGTAGAAACGGATACCTGAGCCCTAACATATTATATATTTGCTGGGGAAAACATTTTAATTTAATCACGCAGTTCACCCCCACTCAAATTCATTAAATCACGAAGGTAAGGCGAATCACGTGGTATCAGGAACTGTAGCTATAGGAGCACACAGGAGAAGTGAGGAGTGGAGGGGCGTGACTGCCATCCATTGCCTATCACAGAATAAATCAGAGCTGAAACCTTCCTTTTGTGCGGTTTGGAACAGACATGGATCTCGAAGACAGAAGATTTGGACCAAAAGACAGGTCATTCCTTTATCTAGTTGTAATTAACTGCAGGTGGTTTCTGCTAACATAATGCAGATTTGAGTCTCATTTATCTTTTTTTGGAGACAGCATAGCTCTCACATTTTTGGGAAAAGTCAGAAGAAAAAAATTAATTGTTTTCTTATTATGGCAGATCTCATCTTTCTGCTTGAATTCTTGGCTGATTTTTCTTTCTTTTGATAATGATAACACTGCCTGCCACTCTCTGACAGATGAGCTGAACATGACATGGGACAAACCAAAACTGGTGAAGGTCTGGACCAGCGTCGTTAAAACTGAGTCTTGTCTATCAGAACAGCTATGAAAATAGATGTTTCTACCAGTGCATAGCTGTCTCTCTCCCCGCCAGTAAATCAGTATCATCAAACCCTCTTACTCAGTCTTACTCTGCATTTTGTAAGAGAAAGATTTTTGAGTGATTTCTTCCTTCGTGCCTCTTGGCTGTGTCAGCTACAAAACCCTGTAGCCCTGACACATCTCTTTTTCCTCTCTCTCTCTTTTACATCAGTGTAAGTCAGGAATAACTTACTGGAGAAGCCAAGGCGGTATAAAGCTGCTGGGATGAAGCTGAGGCTGTTGTTCCTATTCCATGCTGGCCTGAGAGCAGACACCTAACACCATGTTGCCTGAATGCTGCTTGTAATCGTATTCCTCCCTGGAAACTGGATCCTTCTTAAGGGAGCCCTGAGCTCTGAATGTTCGGCCTCTTTCTGGTCCCCTCAGTCTCCAAAGAGAGAAAGGGGCTCAAAGACCAATGGAAAGCTTGAGAGGTGCAATTAATTGAAACAGGATAAGATCTACATGGACTTTGTATGATTTGGGATGCAAGAGTTGCATGACGTGGCTCTGCAGAGATGGCTGAGAGGAGCCAGGGGTAAGCTCTAAGAAGGAGCTTGTGCTTCTCTTGGAGGGAGAAAAATGTAATGTTATTCTCTCCTTGTGCTGCAGCTGAAGCTGGTTCGAGTGGTCTGGGGCACTAATGCTCCTTAGCACAAAGCAAACAGCAGCAAGAGATGTTGGGAGCTCTCTGGATCCTTTTTCTGTTGCAAACAGCCACTTGCATGTGTCCATTGCGACAGCAGAAAAGGTGAAATATGAAACTGCTCCTCTACCCTGGTTTTTAAGGGAGTATCAGGCTCTGGCAAGTTTGGACACCTGCAGCAATTGAATTCTTTCCAGCACAAGTCCAAAGGCATTCATCTTCCTAGCAAGTCATTTTCTCCTAGGGAAGAGACATAAGAGAAGGGGGAAAATGGAGGGAAAGTGAGAGGAGATAATACAAGGGCAAAATGTTTCAAAAGCAAAATGCTGTGCGGGCTGTGGGTTGGCAGGAAAGATTAAAGAAACGGAACATGCAAGAAAAAGCATATGTTCAAGGTAGCTGCAGCTGTCCTGTTCAGTTTCAGTATTGGTTGTTATCTTTGGGAAAAAATGGTGAGTGGGATGATGTGCTAATGTGTTAAGGCTGTTAAGATGGAATGGAAAGTCTCAGACATGCAGGGTAAGTATATGGTTGAGGCAGACCATATCACCGTTTCTTTCACCTCCCCAAAAACCAGCAATAAGACTGAGAACTGAACACACCAGAATATATTCCTGTCTTGGYTACTTGGGAGAAACGCCAGGACAACCCTTCTAATTGTCAGGGTCAGATTTTGGCCAGAGCTGTAGGAGGCATTAGGAGACTGCTGCAATACCCCCGATGGGCAGTGGGTCAGTTCATTTAATACCACACTGAGGTGTTCCCCCTTGCTTAACATGGGTATAGACCTTGCTGTGGCTTCGGTGTATAAGTAGGGTTTCCAACTATTTAGTTTCTCTTTTAAGTGCCTGTGTTATTTTTGAGAATTATGACCTGTTTTCATGCTTATATTACAATTTTTATACATTTAAAATCAGCTTCCAAAGCATTTTAGTCCAAGCTTTCCTGATGATTTTAATTTGTTTTGTCTAATTCAAGAATCTACAACCTTAAATCATTTAACTTCTCAAAAAATGCATTTGAAGACGATAACTGAAAATTTTGAGTTTGTTTCAAGCCAATTTCATTTCCAACAGCTGAACTTTCAGCAGTGGCTGTGAAGTGATGCTATTCGGTTTTTCTTTGGTTTAAAGCTAAATCCAAGAAACTCTGTGCTTGTCTGGCACATCAGCATGGAAATCAATAAGGGGCATAAGCAAGCACATGATCTAGTCCCCTGAGGAATATTGTATTATATGGCATGGATAGGAATAATATATATGCATGTATACATGAAAAAAACATTATAACTGCTTAATATAGTGTGTACAGATACATTTGTAGCTGACAGTGGCAACAAATTAGATGCATAAAGTCCATAGAATATGTTAGAAAATAAAACCTCAAAAAAAAAAGAGAATAAAAAGTAGATAAATATTGCAAAACATGGATTTAACTCCCAGTATTTGTGGAAAATCTTTAACCTTTTTGAAGACTATAGTTACACATTTACAGCGGACTTGATTTCTTATGAAGTAGAAGTTATTCAGTCTTCCCAACTGCACTAATTCACACAAATATGATTTGTGCTTGAAATTTGTAGTATATTAATGGATTTTAAGTGGTTCCAGCAATTCCATTAAAAGAGGACAGAATAAATAAGTGAACAGTTTACCAAAGGTGGAAACGCCGCAGTTGTGAAACCAGCCAGTGGTTTATGTCAAACACAGTCATTTAAAAAATATAGTGGTGAATTAAAGTAAAAGTGACTTAAAGATTAGGTATTCTACAAAGGGTTGCTCTAAATGAAGACAGGGGTATGAGCAGTAACATCTGGATGAAATAAAGCCCCATCTGAGAACTAAAGTAAAATAACATTGCTTATTTGAACAATTTCTCTGTTAGAAAGTAGAATCTAATACCAAGAGCGAGAGTCTCTGGGATTTTTTGGAAGAGGGACAAAAAGTTGACAACTGATACAAAATTTTCAGCAGCTTTACTGCCTGTGTTAAATTGAATACTTTTTAGCATTTGCTTATGACATGCCTATTGCCTGACCACCCTGCCTGCTTTGGGCATCTTGGGGGTGTAAAGTCAACAGAAAGAGACGGAAAGCCGGCTGAAAAGAGAGCAAGGGTGGCACAGCACTTAATTGCAAATGTATTGAGAGATAATCCCTTCTTTGTAACTCTCTGCCTTCACCTGAGGCCACGTGGGGACTGAATATATGTGTGTGCTTTTGCTTCTGAGAAAACATACATAACGGCCAAGTCTAGGTTTTCTTTTTGTTCAGTGTTTTACTACTATCCTGGTTTTAGTCACTATAGAGGTCCGACATATAAAGAGATTTTTTACTTTCATAAGAACCGTTGTCTTGCATGTAATAATTTTCTTCTTTTGGCTAGCTTCTTCCTCATTAACCTACCAGGGAATTATACACACCAGGGTTTATTTAGATGATCTTTCAAGTGTGCTTCCTGTTTATAGAGTCACAAGCCACATGCACCAAACAAAACACGAGGCCAGGGAACAGAGGATACCATGCTAACAGGAAGCACCTTCATGTAAATAATGGTGGTGCTCCACGCTGTCCAGTAACTGCATCTTCCTGCAGGATGCAACCAGCTTTGAAATACTTGTTTGGAAACAGAAGTATTTATTCTATTAACAGGATTAAGCAAATGAGAGATGATCATGCGTCTGCGCTTAGACAAAAAAAAAGTGAGTTCTGAATCAGAGTATAGAGGTTTTTCTTTGGGTTACTGATGCTATCGTATCTTTGGGACAGTTGAGCATTGTTTTGCCTGATGGACTGAAATAGTTTCACCTTGGTATTATTTACCTTGACCATACGAATGAACCTTAAAGTATGCATTGGGGACAATAATGCAGGTGATAGAACAGGCTCCTGGAACACACTGTTATACTTGCTAAGACATCTATTATTCCTAGGGTACCTACTAACGGTGTGATTATATCTGTTGTTATTAGTATATTCGTGCCATTATTTAAGGACACATATGGACACCAGAACAGAGACATTACCAGCATAAAGTCTTGCCAGATTGCTTTCTGAAAACGAAAGTGTCTGCACTTGCAAAAATGTTTCTCAAATAAAAAAGTGAAGACAAATTTGTTATTTTTTTATAAGGAAGTTTTTTTTCCATTTGGCACTAAATGTTGATTTAAAATGAAGCTGAGAGTTTCTGGAAAACCTTTCAAATTTTATGGTGCTGCCCAGTGCTAAAGGATGAAAGATTTGTTTTTGTGTCCAAAATGGACCTTGGTGGTCCCTCAGTAGGCGACAGATGCCTGTGACCCCCCGTGGGCCCAGACCTGCATATGGTGCACTGATCTCACCCACTCACAAACAGACAACAAAGATGATCTAGAAGCTCCTTGGTGAACAAAATTACACACTGCAGGTCAAATGGAAATCAATTACAAGCTGTGCAGAAGGCTGTGGAAGTCAACACCAGCTCTCACCCATGAACTGGGATGGAGGCAATCAAATGTTAGGTCGGTTCAGGTCACACTACGGCTTTGGTGTCCATTTTTCACTCAATATAGGGTAGGGAACTCTAAACATCTGAGGCACTGGGTGAAGTTAACGGATGACTCAGACACACTGATAAATCCTGTGCTGAACTCATTGTGCCAGTATAAACAAATAAAATTATTTAAGCAAAAAAAAAAAAGCTCTTTTGGTAGTAAGCACAAGTATAGTCACATCCATCTAAACAAAAACTGTTAATTTTTACATTTAAGTTTTTGTCTCTGATTTATGTGTGGAATCCATTTGGTATCATCTGTCTAATGCAATTAAACTGTTTTCAGCATTGAGCCTCCCAACATTTAAATGAACACAGAAATGTTTTTCCTCCACAGTACTAGCAGTTGGCAAGACTTTCAAGAAAAGCACCTAAACGAATTAGAAGCACCAAACACGTTCATTTCTGTTTCTATAGAGCACAGTGCTTTGAAATGGCTTATGGAATATATTACAATATTATTTAATGTTGCTAGTCTTTAAAAACAGCCATGAGCTGAGATGGCATCAGTACTTCAATTTAAAATGCAAGTCATGACTCCATGGGTACAGGTCGTAACTTACATTGTCTATGATGTGTACAAAAGTATCCTGCATGAAGAAATACATTTTTCATTTATCTAGTGGTTATTGCAGACTCCTGGAGCTATGGCATGACTGAACCTATCATAAATTAACTTTGTATCTTGACATCATGGAGTTACTTTCAACCTAAGTCGGTCACCAAAAATGCAGGGGTATTGTAGGATGGGTCCGTTGTACAATGGTGATGATAGACATGGATGTCTTTGCCACAGTCCTTTTTATTTGCAAAGCACGTACAAAAGTCCCGCAGGCACACATGAGATAAAACAGCCCAAACTTTGTTAATCAAGCACCTGACCCAAAAACTAAGAACTGTCTTACCAATGCTTTTTTGGCTTTGAGCTTCTTTCTCTGTGCCTTTCTTTACATTTCCTGCTACCTATTGTTCTCGTTTTCTTAAAAACCTACCCTCAAACAAAACAAGGCTCAGCACAGCCCGCCATGCTGCCCATCCATTCCTGAGCAGGTGTAAGATATGTAACCTGCCTCTGGCTGGGTGGTGATTAATTCCTACATCCTGAGGTCTCTGGACTTTGCTGTCTGTAACCCGTAGGGAGGCTGCCTATCAAACTGGTTGAAAGTAGTGAGAGTAGTCACATTATAATTCTTCTAGTGCCTGTGTCGCATAGTTAATGGTATGCATGAACTTTTGGACTGCCTTTTTTAGATTGGCATTTTGGGACAAGAACTTTATTTCTTGTGCCTGATACAGTCGGGTACCTAAGGCATTTAACCAACAGTGAAAACTTAGTGATGGGGACCTTGCTGGATTTGTCTGTGATTTGGATGTGCATTTTCCAGCAATATTGCAGCAGGTTTCTCTCTCCCATGGAACATGGGATTAACGCAGTAACAAAACATAATTTCAGTCTATGCAAGATGAAAAGCAAAAATACTAGTAAGTCTACATATTAATGAGTATCTCTATGCTGCATTTATTTGAAGAAAATGTTCTCTTTCTCATAATTATTTTAAGTGTAGAAGACTACGGTGTCTCATGTAAGTCTTCCCCTGTCCAGGAGCCCCAGAGGGAAAAGTTCATTTGTATAAAATCAAATAGATAACAGAATCTATGCTTTTAAGGTAGGAATGTGTCCCAAGGAGGTCCTGGGTCAAAGCATTAAATATTCTCCCTCGATCCCAGGGGCCTGGCTTCAATGCATGCTGGGATCTGAAGTCTCCATCGATAGGTGACTGCAGCTGCCTGCAAGGAGTCTCAGCTGTGGAGTTTTATGGCCTGCATCTGGCTCACAGCTCATACCTTAAACATCCTCCAGGGAGCCGATAGTCTCATTTTTGCTCTCAGCACATAAGAACAAAATTAAAATTAAAATCTAAAATGCAAGCCTCTTTCCCAAACCATGTGAGGGTCAAGGAAATACCTCTTCTGCAGAAACATCAGGGAAACACATACAGAAAAACAGCTATCACAAATAAAAGTAAGCAGCTATTATAACACCTCTAGCAATCTCCTTTTTAAACTGGCTAGCAAGTGTGGAAAAGTTGAAAATGTTCTTTCAAATGACTTCCAACTGCAAAGGATAGGATATTGCACTGGGCAGGATATTCTAGCAGGTGGGTCCTACTACCTTCTGCTCACACGTGTTTTCCATAATAAGTCAAAGCAAAGAACTACTTTCCATGTTTCTGTTTTTAAAAGTGAACCTTCAAAAGAAAACTCTGCCATGTCTCTGCCATCACAAGTGGTCTAACAGCAGCGAGGGGGACACATGCAGAGTCCACAGCAGAAATGCTGATGGTGACCTTGGGAACAGGGCTCCCTTCTTACCACTAGGCCCTCCTTGAAATGCATGAAGGGCTGGAGCTTGGGGGCTTTGGCAAGGAGGCTGTTTGGCAGCAGTGCTCCCACACTCCGCTAAGGCTTCTGAGCAGTGCAAGGGGAAGTGATTTTCCCTGCCACAGGATGAGATCAGCCCTGGGACCTACCTTCTTGCGCAGGAGGTGCCACAGGAGGAAGGACAAGCAAAACTGAGTGAGGGCAGAGGTGTTTATGCCAGAAGCTCCTCCATCCTCACCCAAAAGCAGCTGCCACCCCGCGCACCCTGCCTTGCCCTCAGCAGCCATCATTTGACCACGTCTCTGGCATAAGTGACAGAACCAGGACTGCTTTGTTGCCACAGGCAAAAGCCTGACCTCCCTGGAGCTAGAACCAGCCCTGGGGCTGCCAGGGGCCAACGGAGTATAAATGTGTTTGAGCAGAGAACAGCAGCCTCTGCCCCTGCCCACAGGTCAGGAGAAGTTTGATCCGACTGCTCTATCGATGCGGAAGAGCAATGATAATTTCATTACACGCAAAATGAACTGCAGCCCGGTGACTCAAAAAACCCAGGCCTTGGTCGCAGTATTTGGTGCTGACTGTGTTTCTGTGTTTTTATGATACATACGTAGACTGTAGATCAAAGGCTGTTTCTAGGTCATTTTACCTATAAGATTAGTGAGGTTTCCTGCTAAATCACTGAGACCAGTGAAAGTTTGCAGTGTTTTTATTAAACTTGCACAGTCAGCACACAGCAAAATTAGAAGGTATGTCAACTTGGGTTCGAGTACCTCAAAGAAACCAAGATGCTTAAAAACCAAACAGTTAAACAAAAGTTAACTTATAAATCTCTTGAAAAGTCCCAGAGACCTTCCAATCTGTCTGCTGACACCTTCTGCCTGTCTCTGACCCTCCTAAATCAAAGCATTTATCTAAAGTACAAAACTTGACAGTTTGCGTTTAATAAAAGTTGCTTGTCTTGTCAGTCTGCAGAACTCTTGTTCCTGCTGGCCATTTCCTTGATGATGTGTTACAGCAATGCAATGGCCAGCAGCCCTTACAGAAATAGATGCAAAAAGTGGCTTGATTAATTTTAAATATGTTCATTCTTGAATACAAAATGTAGGTTGTATGAGAAAAAGAGGAGAGGGTTGTAAGGAGAGGCTGTGTGTTTCAACTAGCAGAAGTTCTGTTTTAGGAGAACAATTACTATTCCTGATAACACACCATGGTACAACAAAAAAAAGGACTAAATTTTGCTTATAGGCATTTTCAAGGGATTTGTATTTAACAATAATTCTGAAACAGATTCAAATTCCTGGGCACAATTCTGCTCATCAGTAAAGTTAAAGGTCACTTGCAAGCATCAGGAAAAAACCTTTATGTAAATACGTGTTGCTTTTGCATCTCTGAAGTTTTACAGACTTAGGCTTCAGTCCTGTGTACTTCCACATGGGGCTTTACCAATATGCTTTAAGTGAAGCATTTGCCTACATTTTGCAGAATGTAGATTGGCATCAGATTGTAATTTTGAGAAATATATGTTTGCTCATTTGTCATGTACCATGTCCTCTTCATAAGGTAACTTTAGTATTTAGTGCTGAGTACCCCACCCAGCATCACAAAACAGCCTCCTGTTATGTTTTAAGGGTCTTGAAATTAGTTGGTCGTACTTAGTTTTCCTCTTGTTTAGAAGAAAGATCTTTTCTGAAATACTGTAGAATACACATCAGATGAAGGCAGTTGTAGTTAATGCTAAACAATATTCATTTGTTTACAAGCATTTGCTCTTCCCTGGACTGGACGGGAGCTGTGGAGCCTTCCCGGTGACCATAGATGGCTGCATCATTTGAAACAGCCTCTGAAATTTTAGGCTATTTCAGGGCTGTAGACCCTACTTGATAGCTTGGAGAGGAAAGCCAAGGGTGTTGGGACCAGTTTAGGCAACGAGCAAGATCAGCCAGGGTGTAGAGAACATCAGGCAGCTGGTAGCAGCCTAAGATCACCAGTAGGTCCTGCTGCCTATTTTTCCTATGCTGAGTTGTTGCATCTTCTTCAGGGGAAGGAAGAGGTAAAAAGGAACCAGGCGAGCTTGTCCAGGCCAGCAATAAGGAAGGATGGGCAGGACAGTTGAGGAGCAGCAAACCCAGCTGAAGCCCCTCAGCCTCCCCTTACCTGCAGACCCACACTGATGCCTTTCTGGAAGGCTGTGACAGGGTGTAGGGGAGTGGCTATGTTAGGAGGGGTGGTGGCATGGCCCGTGAAATGTTAGCAAGGCAGTGCGGATGGAAACACGGCATGGCAAGCCTGCGCAGACAGATGTGGTGAGCCCAGACGGTGATTGAGGACATTTGTGTATGGTCCATGTGTGTAACTCCTGGGTTCGTTTTTTCCAACAGCGTTCGTTGGTGACTCTGGAAATGCCCACACAAACCTCAGTATGGGTCAGAAGCAGCACTAAGTTGTGCCCACCTCTGTTTCTCAAGACTTCGTGGGTATCTTCTGTCCAGCTCACAGGTACTTTTTGAAACTTTATTTCTGTCAAACGTAGATGGTAATAGAGCTAATACTCTTTCATTGTCCTGGGTTGTCAGAATAGCTTTAAATCTATGTATTTGAAACCTCAATCAGGTATTTTTATTTAGAATAAATTAAGTTCTAATGTCTCCTTGATTAGAAGCAACATGCTTTAAATACACATTTTCTTTATTTATTTTATGGACTACACTCTTCAAAACAAATATTCCTTAAGAAACTACACAAAGGCAAAATCCAATGTTCTATACCTTTATCTTACTGYTGTTATTTTAGAAGGACCAAAGTAATAAATATGAGTTTTAAAAAATATTTGTTTCTGAAGTGGGGTTCAGGCCTGTAAATTGAGTTCAATCAGAAGATTATACTGGAGGTGCATGGAAAAGCCTTGAAGTAGGTATTTTAAAGAAACTTACAATTTAAAATTAAATAAATATTTTATTGAAAAACTAAGTATGCAGACCATGGCATGAGGCTTAGAAAAATGCAGCTGAGCTTCTGTTGACAGAAGTGGAAGGCAGCTTACCTTGTGCTCCTCTCCCCAGGGATGCTTGTGGGAGGCCCTAGTCATGAATCTCGCTGTTGGGCAGTGCTGAATCCTGACCTATGTATGGTTATAGTGAAAGTGATTCTTTGGACAGCTTGGAAACTCATGACCCTTTGTTTGCAAAAGGCATTTTTAAATAGCAGCATTTTGGACTCCACAACTGATCTGTGCTTCAGCGTAGAAAGGCATTTCTTTAGTTAATTTTTCTCTTAAGAAACTCCATTCCAAGTTGGCAATCTCATCTTCTGGTCCTGGTTAAGGCATCAGGCAAGGGAGTCAGGCTTTTACAGTCAAGCTTACGCAAACACGTGCACCCCCACACACCCTGGTTTGTTATGTTATAAGGTGAGTGAGGGTCACCCAAAGTTTTAGCAGGGGAAGTTCAGAGCCTTAGTCCTGGCACTGACAGTGTTTTAAATAGATGGAGCACAGCAGAGTTGTGATTTAGTTGCCTGAGGTGTTAGTAGTTTATTAGCTGTACTTGTGGAGCTGATGAGAGCTTGTGGTACCTGGTCTGCAATGCAGAGCAGACCAATGGACCCTTGAACAGTAGCCCAGTTTGCACAGCCCCATGTCAGTGCCCACATGGGTTAGCGAGGGTCAAGCTTTAAAGTAATTAGAGAAGTCAGGTTGTGAGATACTGCATTTCATTTGGGAGTCCTAAAACCAGCACAGCCAGTGAAGTTGGGGGAGGTCAGGGGGATGGTGTGAACCCCCTCCTGGCCATACCACAGAGCTCCATCCCAGAGGAGGGCTGTGATGTGCCCGAGCAGCCTGCAGCCACCCGCTGCCTTCTCTGCTCTGCAGAGGTTTTCTGAAGRTGGCTTCAAAACCGTGCTGTCTGGACTGAATACATAAACCACACTGTGCAGCCTTAAACCCTAGGCTCAGCCTCCGGAGGGAAAGTGTGGGGGTTTCCTCTGGTGACAGAAAGCTGTGTTAGCAGTCTCCGTGCCAGGCTGCGGTGTGGAGGGAGTGTGTGAAAATGGCCAGCGCCAGCTGGCTCACATGCCCTCGGGACCACTTTTTTTTTATAATTTATTGTACAAAAAATTGTATTAACGTAGTTTAGAGTAGCCCTGAGCTCCCTGACTTAGGGCTACTTTGAATAACTTCTGGGAACTACAGACAGCCCTCGAGAGTCTCTAGTGCAGGGAGGCAGCAACCAGCTCCCTTGTATCATCATTTCTATGCTGTTTTTTCACTGGGAGATGCAGATGGCCATGCTTAATGAGGCCGTTCCCATTGCAAAAGCTACTCTGTCAGAAGACCAGATTTCTACTTGCAATTCACCCATGATGGCTGAACAGTGCAGCCTCAGAGTGCAGGTTGGACTGACTTTGGTTTTAGCTGTATTTCCAAATCACCCTGATATGTTATTTTAATTTATATGTATGTATGTGTAAATATGTAATATGTATAATATATGTATTACATACAATATCTATAACAAACATCTTATATACATATAATGCTTGTGTGTGTATATATATATACACATACAAAATATGTTATTTCCACTGACAATCTTATTGAAGAGTCAGTTACAGGCTTCCACAGTGTGTCATTACACAGAATACTGCTGACAAGGCAGTGGCCTGGCATTGATTTTAAAATCAGATTCTTCTTTAATAATAGACAGATTTTTAGTATTGACGGCATTAGGCTGCAGCGTCTGCTAGAACCACGTTGTTCTGGTTGCTTGCCGGATCACTGACCCTATTGTTTCTCTTACACCTCTGTATTAAGTTTTTATGCAGTACTCAACTCCAAAGGAAAGTCTTAAGAGGACACTGAGCCTTCTACTCTTTCCACTTCTCTCTGTAACTCCAACTTTACTTAATTCACTGTAACTGCTTCCCCATTAATTGACCATTTATAATCCACTGGAACCAGAACAATGACCTATGCGTTAAAATGAGAGTAATGGAGAATCCCCCCGACACAGTCAGCCCACCTTGAGAGCCCTGACATTACCACTACCCCACTGGATTAGAGGAGATGTGGTTTATATTAGTGACCTGAAGAAGGTTCATGCCCTCTGGGAGAAGGCTGTTCCCTGGAATGGCAGTGTGATTAATGGTTTATTTACAGCACTGACATCAAGGCTGTCAGGACTCTTCATCAGTCTTTGATGTAAAACATACTAAGAGGCCCTAGGTCATTCTTATCTGCTCAGAGAAGAGAAATCAGAAATGAGGAGCAGTTCAGTGTGGCCACAATTCTGGTACTAATATTTTCCATGGTGGCAACAACAGAAGAAAATTACAAGGTCACTTCTACTTCAGTGGCCTTACTGGTGAGATGGTGTGACCACAGAGAGACCATGGGTTCTCTTTTAYGGCTGGGGGGGGGGGGCAGCAAGASAGCACTGGTGACAGGTAATGTGGTGAGAACATACAGATGCCTACATCAAATCCACAGGACATTGTGAGGGGTAAGTGATTCAGTTCTGCACAAATCACAAACCAGGATGGATTTTCATGTCCTGGGTGAAGTTGAGCTTAGACAGATACCTTTAGTGATTACTGGGTAATCCCCAGCACTATCGTGTGTAGACATTTCCAACTTTTAATACTTTAATACTATTTTAGAAAAGGCTTCCGCTCCTGAAAACTTCCTCCGTTTTCTTGCCGAGTTGACTAAGCACGGTCTGATCTTCCTCAGCTCTGTGTGCTGGTAAATCCCACGCAGCCCGCTGCTCTCATGGGCCGGTTGATCAGTGAGATAACATTGAGGCAGCATCAGCCCTTTCCCTCAGCCCACTGATGGGAACAGGCTTGCTGACAGCCAGCACGTTTGCACAGGCAGCCGCCTCCTCCCCTGCCCGATCCAGCTCCTGCGGTGCAGGACGCTTGCAGGAGAGCTCTGGAGTGGGGGGCGTTATGCAGTATTGTGCCTGTGGTGCTTCGGTTCTGCATTGCCTTCACAGGGGACTTAAAAATGACTAAGATGCCTGAGAAGTTCTCCTGGGCCCAGTTGAAATAACAACTGGATGAAAACCAGTTACTGAATCCGAGCCAGATAAGATTGAAAATAACCCGGGGGGGGGGGAAGAAAACTATGTTGGAGAGCCTCAGCTTCAACCAGAATTCCCCTCTGTTAAGAGGTCTGGCACTTGTGCTATCGGCATGTTCCAACCCACTTGGCTTGGTGTGGGCTCCTCGCTATTTCCTGGTGCCTGAGCAGCACAACCCGTGAGATAGCTCTTCTGTGTACGATAGCCTGGCAGGCTGCGCTCTTTCTTACTGGGTTAAGATCTACAGATAGCAATCTATGACTTGCAGGAATATGCATAGGATATATGCCTGTGAATCAAACCGTTGATCTTAACAGGGCCCTGGTTTGTTCAAAACGCTGTTAACATGCTTGCTTGGCAGAGCTGGCTTCCCAGAGCACGTTTTGCTGGGGCCCACTCCCTCCTTGGCTTCTTGTAGAGTACTGTATGGAAATTAGTGTATGCAGTCAGGACCACCCAAAGCAAATGATTTCCATTAGAGCTAATGAGTCCTTAAACACAAGAGTGTAGCATGTACGTGCAACAGGACCCAGAGATTTCTCGACAGCAGGTGTTACTTACAGGAAGCAAAAATGCCCAGGATGTAGTCGTAACAAACCACTCAAATAAAGCAATCAAGAAAAAAATACAGAAGCAAATTAAAGTTTGCACACAATGAAAACAGAGCTAACAAAGCTGCACTTGCCTGTCCTAACTTTAATCCTCTAAAAGGCCTTTAGACTTTGCAGTAGATGGCTTCTAGCCGGCATGTAAAGATCTGAACTACCATTAGGTAAATGATTGTAATTAGCAGTCCAGTTGATTTTACTTCCTGAAAGTGCAAATCGCAAATGCTTCACATATTCATTATTTAACATCTCTTCTAAGTTTCTTAGGGGATTAATTCTCAGCTGTGAACCATTTGCAAACATTTCATTCTCAACATTTGACCTTTCTGCTGTTGGCAACTTAAAGAGATTTTTCTTTCTTGGTTTGATGCCTCTTAATTAGTCAAAAGCTTGTATGGCAAAGATGATACATGAGTGTAAAACCTTAGATGCTCAGCTCTGGTTAAACAGGTAAAGTGAGCACTACTCAAACACTTCCACTAGAATACTGCTAAGGAGTACGTACACATGCTCACGTACGTATACCAGTGACAAAATAAAACCCTTTTGTTGCAAACATTTCACACACACAAAAAAAACCCTTGAAAATTTTGCAAGAAGATGCAACACTGCTTTCCAGCTTTACCCTAAAAGCTGTAGTATTTTCATGGCAAGTGTTTCCATTTGATTAGTACAGTTCTGTGTACAGAACCCAAAACAGAAAGATTGGAAAAGACAGGAGAAAAAAAAATACACAGAAAACAAGTCTTTGTTGATGACTTTCCCTGTTTCTCTTTACCCCTATTTCATGGAAGATTCGAGGTAACAGAATTTTATGTGGCTGGTGAGTCATAACCAACAATCATTATACTCAATACACAGTATACATATATTTTGGTATTTTCTAGCTCCCAGAGAAAGTTTCATCATTTTCTCATTCTAAAACTTTCCCAGACCACTCCCTTTGTAAAATCTGTTAAAGGGCTTTTAGCCATTTTGTGGTCAAGGCTCTGTCCCCCGTGCAGTGTGCTAGTCCCAAAATATGCTTCAGTAAATGCAGAACAAAGTTGTTCCTTTCTTCTTTCCCTCTCCCATCTTCTTTCCCTCTCCCTTTCTTCTTTCCCTCTCCCATCTCCACATGGGAACTCAAAAGCCTAAATTATTAAATGCTGCAGGGTTTGTTGTTGGTGATGAACAGCTGCAGTGTAGAAATCAGCAAGGGAAACCTGGAGTTTCTGGCACCCGTCTTGGGAAACACCCAGACCTGCAGCCTGGAGCTCTCCCACCACTCTTGTCTCGCTGGTGACATCTCAGGCTTATCCCTGACCACACCATCTTTGTTCCCTCCATGTCAGCCAGAGAGGTCCCTCCACTCCTCTGCTGCCTGCCTGCCTGCCTACCTATGTCTGCAGCCTGAGCCGCTCAGGGGCTGTCTTCTACAGTGTTTCAGTTGAAGTGCTCTGGGTGAGAAGCTGGTGAGGGTTGGGGAGCACTGAGGCACCAGCAGCCCAGCTAGCAGCAGGGGAGCTCTGTCCTTTGGGTGCAGGGACAGAGCATCTAGAGCTGCTCTGGGCTGCTGACGGTCAGATCAGGCTAAGGAGTTCCCCATTCTTGTCAGAATCCCTCCTGCCTGCAGCATTCCAGTGGAAAGTAGAGACTGTCCTCCCCACACAGGGGAGAGCACAGGGCTCCTCCCAGGGAGAAGCAGGTGAGGTACTTGCATGTTTTAGATGACCAGCAACCCAAGGGTTAAAACGCAGCTTTGCCACAAGCTCTGTTTTAGGTACAACTCAATAAATCATGAGCAGCTGAATCATATCTGCTTCCTGGATCCCCTCCTTGAGGGAAAGGCAACCCTGCCAGCTCCCTGCATGACACACAAGAGGACCTACCGGCTTGCTGGTCCTGCTCCCGCCTTGGAGCCAGCTCCCCACCCACCTTGCCTACAGACAGAGGTGCAGAGGCTTTGTCCAGCAGTCAGTGCAAAGCAGGAACCGGGGACTGCAGGCCCTTTTACCCATCGGCATAGGTTGATGGGATGGGCCACAGCTTGTTTCTAAAGCCTAATTTCTGCAGCAGAAGTCACGGCTTGAGCAAGCTGCTTTGCCTGTGCTCCCCTCTAAGCAGCATGTTCAATTTCTATTCTGTCTGCTGTATCCAGAGTCTAATATTGCTTCCTGAGTCTGACATAACCTGCTTTGCATTGGACAGAGTTCTTGCTGTGGGATATATTGCAGGGTCTGACAGTCCTTACATTGTATGTAACAGTTCTTCAGGTGCCAAATTTTTGCAGTTTAACACGCAGCAGATGTGCTCGCAGTCTTTTCGGAGCTGTTTTAAAAACCAGCTACAGTCAATCTATTTTCAAAGCTGGCTGGCTAACTAATACATCCTTGCTTAAGGATGAATGTTTTCATAACTAGCCCCAGGAATGGCTCATCATTTTTTTAGTGCTCCTACTATGAAGCATTTAATTAATGGCTATTGAAAATCTACTGCCAGATTAATTTGTCGATATGATACACTCTTTAAAAGTTTCTGCATGTAGCTGGAAAGTGTAATATGGTTAATAGTCAAGCTTTGACAAATGCACTGATTCATTTCTGCAAGAAGGTATTGCAACTTTTTAATTCTGTAGGCGTTTCAGTTATCAAATACCTGTGGGTTTGGATAAGGTGTCTGAAACATAGCTAAACTAAAACCTAAATAGATATATAACACTGACAAACCAAAAAGCAGAGCAGCCACAATACTCCAGGCACAATATCCCCTAAGAGTCCTAACAGGCTTCTCTTGAAGAGCGCAAGTGTGAAACAGCTATAATGCTACTCCATCACAGTTAAAGACAAAACTCCCATTGACTTAACTGGGAACAGCATCAAAGCCAAACAATAACATCTGATAACAAAACAAATGGGAACCTTCTTGCACTGGGAGAAACAAGAAATGACGGCGTACTGTGTTGCTGTGCATGAAGTTTTGTTTGACAAGAACTGTGTGTGAGGCATCCAGTCTTGTTCCCTGCTCACAGAAAGAAGCAGTGTTGACACTGGAGTTTTTACCATACTGTGGAGCCGTTTCTCCTCCCGTGGAAGTAGAAACATAACAATGTTAGCTAAATGARTGTCTTTTTTACACACCAGACTGCAGAAGTGATTTTCTGCAAGGATGGGCTGTACTGTAGTCAGAATACAGGAATGGGGCTCTGGTGTGTGGTGATAATGTTTCTTCCCACTGGCTTCTGGGACATTGTTGCCTGTCCTAGGGCTGGATCGAGAGGTGTAAGTTAGCTTTCAGCTCCTCAGTGTGGTGTTGGGGGTTGTCGCATGATGCCTCCATGGGCAGGTTGTGTGCCTCTTGCAATGCTCAGTCATAGCAAGTTGTGTTGCTCAGCTCAGAGAGACAGGACCATCGGCTGTGCTGGGCACCACGTGAACAGATAAGGCGACGGTTGCTTGTTCTGTCTCGGACAAGCCACTTATGATCAGATTGATGGAGGAACTCTCACAACCTGAGCAGGATCTGGGACATGTATGGGGAGCCCAAGTCCATGAAGACAATTCCCAAAGCCCCTGCTCAACTACTCTCCCCACCTGGCAGCACCCAAATGCCATAGGCCTCCCCCATAGGCCTCCCCCTTTCTTGGACTCTCCAGGCACTTAGGGCTCCTGTGCTTTCCCAGTAGCGCCCAGCTCACTGATTCAGGGCTTTGACTGGACTTGGATCCAGGACTAGATGCGCCTCTGCTGAAGTCCCCTGGGGTACCAAGTGTGCTGAGGCTCCCAGCGAGCATCTAACAGCCATAGGCACGACAGCCCCTCGTAAAGCAGCAGAGGCTGCTTCTCTCTTTTAAAAAATGGAGAGAGACGGAGAAGCAAGTGGCCTGCCACTTGCCGTTCCTGCTGTCCCTCAAGCTAGGACACCTGGATCTAGCGCTCTCCTCAGTTTGAAGKCACTCAAACCCACTGGTCTTGTTGGCCAAGCAGAGCCCTACCCCCAGCCTTAAGGTGCTGTACTGAGGAATGCTGCCCCGCTCCCAGCTCGCTCTGCAGCATGTACCCACCTCGTCACGCCACTGGGCGAGCACCAAAGTGAGCGTGGTTCTGGTAAGAGCGTGTGTGCGGGAGGGACTTTGCAGTGGTGTAGCAGGCATGTCCTGGGCAGCACAGGGGCACAGCCAGACAAGGAAGCCTAGCTGTCCTACACACAATCCTTGCTCTGGAGGCACGGGACTAGAAGTCATAAGCGCCCAACAGCTGCCTTCAGGATACCAAATTCAGAGTCTTGCCCTCTGTCTTCTCATGATTTTGCTCTTGTCTGCTTGTGTCACAGGATTTAATTTAAAATCAATTTTACTAGCATAAATGCCAATATTACTTAAGGGAACTGGGCTTTACTGGCAACGGGTGAAGTGTAAAGTACAGCTGAAGAACATCATCTCAGCATAACACGTTAGCAAGACCTGAGTCAGCACAGGTGCAACACTGTAATCAAGAACATTGCCTGTTTACTTCAGTGTGATTAAGATCAATCATCTGTTCTTCGTTAAATGGTTAGATCCTTGATAATAGGAAATTTCCTGGAGTTATATTTGGAAATCCCATCCATCTCTCAAGAATTTACCTGCTGGCTCTTCACCTTGTGTGGCAACAGCAATGGCTTTGACACCGGGGTGGCCAGCGACGAGGCTGATCCAGGCTGGAGGTGCTGGACACTCAGGAAATCCCAGAGGCGAATCAGAGCTGAAAATTAATTGCTTTTTAATTTAGCTCAGATCTACAGGCCATGTGTGAGATAAAATAATGCCTGAGATATTAATGGTGTTCCTGGTTATGCTAAACTTTAAAAGGAACCTCTTAGACTTATGCAGATTAGGCCTCGGTCTTTGACATGGAAACAATTACTACTCGAATGTGGTCTCTTTTTCACTGTCATCCCGAATTGGCCTTGCCTCTTAGCAAACTAATGCATGTCGAAAAGATTAATGGATTAAACATGGCCAGGGATAAGCCTATTACACTAAAGCCCTTTAAAATCAATCCATAGCTTGTAAAGGAAGAGATCACCTGAAATACAAGCCTCGGGGAATATCTACAGGGTGCCGTGACCATCCGTACACCATGGCTGCTGTCATAGGCACAAGTAGACTGGACGTGCCAGCTCTGAGTGTCGCACAGGCCACAGCCAAAGCTGGACACTGGGGCCCAGGGTGAACTTCTTCACACTTCACCATCACCCAAGCCATACCCTACGTAGCTAGTCCTAGCATCGGGAAAGATTTGCTCTCAGATGACTTTACTGGACTGTGTTTCCCTTGACTTCCCAGAGTTTTCTTTTGTAATTCGTGGTCTGGGCTCAGACCCCGAAGCGACTGCCCCAGAGGATTTCACTGGTGTCATCTTCTACCCTGTCTGCCCCGTGGAGCCTGACACTTTCCTGCAGCTCCGCAATGTCTCTCTCAGCATTTTCTCAAGAGGTTTTGAAGAATGTTTCACAAACAATTGGCCTAACATGCCGAAAAAAATACCCATCTTGTTTATCTACACTTCAAATTATTTACCACAACTGGTCATTTTAAAATATAGTTTACTCAGGGTTTGAACAGTTTATTCCATAATTTAAGGGTTATCTTTAGAGATTTTTAAACATTCCTAAAACTTTTATTTTTTTAATAGATGATTATTTCATATATAAAAATGTAAACGGAGAGAGGGACAAGAAAGCCTGACTCTCAAAGCAGGGCCGTTGGTAAAGAAAAGGAAACCACTGTCTTGAGTCCAGAGCTGGCACTACCTTTCTGCTCCAAAGCACACACTGTGCCTTAGAAGACCTGCACCTGGGGCTTGCATCCACTGGAAGTGGCACAAATGGGGGTCAATAGAGATCTGATGCCTTTGAAGCCAGCTTTGCATGTGTTCATGCTGAAGCCAAAGGGATTGCCTACACAGCAGGCTGCTGCTCTGCAGGTAGCTGAGGATGCATGTCTCCGGTTTCATGCTACCTGTTAAACTTGCAGTAGCAGATAAGCCTTATAAAGAGCCTTATAACCTTCAGAGTTTGGCAAGACAGCAGCAGTTAACCCAATACATCAAGATTTTTGCAAGTCAGACTCTTCATTTGACCTCAAGCCTGCAGGACCTGCCCATATCTAAGAATGCAAATATTTAAGAAACAGAGTTTATCTTACATGTGGGGAATATAATACTGGACCCAACCGGAGGCAGCATGAGCAAACACCGCACAGCTCCCAGGGCACCATGCTCAGCCGGCTCCCAAATTCCCTGGTTGTGCTGCAGTCATCTGACTTCAGCTGACTGCAAAATATAGTCATTGGCCTGCTGTAATGTCATGGCTTTATACTAGCTGTAGGTCTTTCAATACTGGAAAACCAGATGAACAGATTACCTGCAAATAYGATACAGACCAAGATAAAGTCTTTTCGGGAAAATCACTTTGATGAAAACAACAAGCAGGCCAAGCAAAATGAAGTGAGAATCACTGATCCTAGCTTGAGCCTTTGGGAAAATACAGAGGGTCTTGCAGCCTTGAGTCAACCAACAGTTAACTAAAGCAACGAATTATTTTGACCATCTCAGATATTATGTTTTCAGATGTAGGGAGCTTGATTTTTAGAGGTGCTTTTCCATTCTTTTCAGAAAAATTCTGTCTCTTGAAGGCATGTCAGGTGGTAAAACCCTCACACTGAAAAAATGGAAATGTTTCCAATGTAGAATCTGCAACTATTTAAATAAATAATATTACAATTTATATTAAAAAAACAAAAGAACCTTGCTCTTTTGGACAGTGTTTACATTGCACAGATTTGACTGATGAACTAGAATCTGATTGATGGTCCAAAAATGCTCACCATATGTCCCTTCTCTGTATTCCAGGAGGCTAGATAAACATACAATGCTTTCTTGAAATGAAAGAAGATTTTGTAAGAGCCATGTACATAAAACACAGTACTTTGTGAATAAAAGAGATTTTATCTCCATAGGTATTCTCATCTTCAGAAGCACGGTATCTTTTCATTTAGTTAGGGGCATATAGGGCAATTTGTTTGTTCCACTTCAGCCACATTTGTCTTTAGGTTCTTAAGGAAAAACAGGGCTCTCTTCGTGCCTGAGAATGTTTTTCTGTCTTCCTTTTTCCTTAATTTTTTCAGGATGAGCTTCATGATGTAAATCATATTGACGATTTGAAGTCACTGTAAAAAACAACAACAAAAGTGTTTTGTCTTACTGAAATAGCAGTGTAAAAGTTTAGACACTGGCAGGAGCACACAGGGACTCTGAAGGGTGTAAGGTCATTTGTTAGGTTTTTTTAAATCCATTCTCTCTTCATTTCAAATGACCGCTGGAATGTCACGAGCATTTGGAAATCACTGCTTTTGCCTTGAAGGTATGTTGAATCTTTGCTGTGGAGAATGACCATAATGCTTTAAAATCTAACTGACCATCAACATTTCCAGATGTGCAAGGAGGACTCGATTTCTTTCTCAAAGCTCCTTTTCAATACACAGCCAGCCAGTAACGCAGTTCAGAACATATGGAAAAGGCACCAAGCATCTGACCTTCTGCTGGAAGAGACCTTTACTTGAGATTTGTCCAGTGTGTATCTTACATAGAAACTAGTGCTAAGTATACAAAGCAAAACCACATTTTTGGCTTTAGAGAAACAAATTGCAGCCCCTGACACTCCAAAAGAATGCAGGCTACAGAAAAAGAAAGAAAAAAAAATTAATGCATCCAAAGTAAAAGAAATCCAACATGCTTAAATCCAAACCCTCCCAAATGCTGTATTTAAATTTAAATATCAAGGGTATAATTTCCTTTGATAGACACACTATTTCTGCKCAAAATATCCCGTTAAAGTCTCTTTCTGCATGTACACTACTGTAACACCAATTTTCATGTTTTTTAATTATTGTTGATTCTTTAACAAAAAACTAAAGGGAATAATATTATTTATTTTGAGAATAGAAAACCGCCATACAAATTAAATTATACATGTGAAGTGGTACACATTATATGTATTTATTCTATTACACATGTAATGCAACCACTAATGCCGTATTTCCTCCTTCAAAACAAGAGTCTTTTGTTTTTTGTCTTTTTTCCTCTCTCCTTATAACAGAGCAATATACCTTTAAATGAGGAAAATTCCCGAAGTAACAAGCAAACAAAAACCTAAGGCTTGATTTAGTGTTGTAATGCTATGGCAGTAAATGAGGACTCAGGAAATGTCCTATTCCAAATGTATAGCTAATAACAAAGACTTAAGGCACTGTTATAAAATATAAACTATTCACCAAGTCTTTGCTGGGCTGTACTCCAGGGAAACTGTATTCTGCTTTGCAGAATTCTGGGGCTGACAGAAACGTAAACAGAGTAGATGTCTATATTGGAAGAAGATTTTCCTTTTCCACATTGAAACCATCTCAGAGAATTTGTAAATCTAAGAGTGGGTAATACTTTCTTTTGCCAAACCCCAGGTATGATAAATGTATCCTCTCAGAAGGCATTTTAGCCATTTTTGTTTTGAAGCAGCAATAGCAGAATTGGTAATTGTATGAATTACAACTTATGAACAATACAGGATGCTTAGCTAGTGAAGTTGCCTTAAGGTTTTCCTGCCAAGTACGATCCCTGTATCACTCCAAGTATTGTTTGATTCTCTAGTGTGTCACATGCCATTTCGCTTCATTTTGTGGCATAATTTGGCTCCAGAGCTCGGGAAGTACAAGGTGGTTACACAGCTCTTCACGGTTATGACTCTTGCTGCCAGTGAAATGCTGTGAATCCTGCCATAGGCTCAGCCTTTTAGAGATGTTCGGAACAAATGTATTTCAAACTATAAGAAGCTATTTTTACATTGGAAAAAAGGGTGTAAAAAGAACCTTTTATGTTAGTTTAACTGGATCAGTTTATAGGACTAGCCATTTGGCAACAGCATAACTTTCTTCTTGTAGATAAATCCTCCACTTGGCATTCCACCCCATTGAAATATATTCTGTCTTTCTAACATGGTTGTTACACTTATATATTTTTGCCTCGTTTTGACAAATTCATCACCTGATGGATGAAAATGTGAAATCATTCAAGCAAAATGACTGAAAGATGGCTCATCCAAAATACTAACTGCATTTCCATTTTAATGTTCAAACCAATCCAAATTCCTGCACATCTTGTAAAACCCTCCCGGATATTTTCATTCTTCAACTGATATACAGAGAAAACTCTTTGCAGAAGCTCTCCCTTTATCTTCAAGACACTAGCTCGGGCAGGAGTTGATGTCCTAGTTTGTCTGGTCTGGGTTCAGTATGGGGTTTGTCCTCAAAGAAAGGTTCCTTGTACGAGGCATGGCAAACAATCAATAATAGCCATATCCTGAGGGCACTTGGTGAGGGGTGACACAGTGAATGCAGCTGTAGCCTTGGGGTATGTCAGAGAAGCACTCATGCACGAAGAGCAAAGAACCGACAAGAAAGTGAGAAAGGGGCCAGAGAAAATCCGGGGGGACTTCAGCTGCCAGGACCAGCAAAACAGGGATGGGTTGGGATGGATTTAAAAAGGCCAAAAGCGAGAGGTAGAAATTCTGTGTGGTTATATAGGCTGCTGAGTCCATTCACAGCTATAGGGAAGGGAGAGAATAAGATTTGTTCCAGGCAGCCTTTAACTGTACAATAAAAAGTTACAAAATATTTTAGGAAAAGGTGTTGCCCAGGGGTGTTTGTAGATGATCCTCCAGGGCGGTGGCAGGGTGTAATGCCAGGTCTTCATACAGATACATCTCAYGCTGCAAAAATCTGTCTGAAATTGATCCTTTCATCACACTTTGTTGGCTACTTAGATGACTTCTCTTTACACTTGAAAAATGAAAGGATGTAAAAATAGCAATATGCCATGGAAATCATTAGGGACTGCTTATGTGTGTCCAAGAGAAAATATATGGCCTCTGGAACCATTTTGTATCTGCTGAAGTCATTAGTTTGGTAGAGGGAGAGTGCTTGAGGATGAAGGGGTTCTTGGCCACGAAGCCCAGCGTCAGCTAGCGAGCAGCCCTGACCGGCTCCAAAGGGCTTTCCAGCTAGTCCTTTCTGTTTAAAAAGGTTATGGCTCTGGCATGAGATCTGTTTGGTATCRCTACACATGGGCATTGACATGTTCCTTGTCAATATTTTTAGGAATTCATCTACTTGCTAGCTAGTGCAACAGCCTGGTGTTGGAAGGAAGCCCATAATGGAAAAAAGCCCATGGGTTTACACAGAAACAAGCTGATATGTGAATGAGAATATGTATCAGCCTTGGCAGGGCACACTATTATTGAAATCTCCTATCTTTCCCCCTACCGCAGGGTGGTTTATGCCTAGCAATAAGAGGATAATTGAAGACTGGAAGGGTTAGAGGTGATTTGGTTTGGACCCGACAGTCCATGGAGACTTTTACTATTATTACTACTATTATGGTTGTGCAGAAAATTCTCCAGGGCAACAAGCAAGGTCTGTGGTTGTACCATAGCACAAAACACACAATGTTTTGCCTTAATCCATCCTGACTGCCACTTTATGCCCTCAGACTTGCAGGGGTGGGACTGAAGAGTGGATAGGGGTCCCAGGTAAATGGGATGGGGTTCGGCATCCCAAGTCAGGGGTCCTTTCTTTTTTCTCCTTCTCTGATGGTTCTGGGTTGAATGAGAAGGTGCTGTGGGTCAGGCCAGTGCAAGGAGGAGAAATCAGTCATTGCCATTTCCCCACACTCAGCTTTGATCAGATGTTCTAAATTTTAGTAAACAAAATCCTTACTAGCTCCAACACTGATCAGTTAGCTGGTTTAATCTGTATTTTGACTTAAAGGCTTCAAAATGCCATTTATCTTAAATAAGCCTCTGATCTTGTTTTTCTGAACGTGCTAGGCTGTTTCCTCCAGTCATACCCCAAATCTCCCATAGCCTTTTCCTCCCTTGTCCTGGGGTCAAGTGTCTAAGTGGGACAGTTGGTGTGGGCTCCTGCTCTGAGCTTTGCCTTCAGTTGTGCCCCTGGGATGCTAGATAACCATCACCTCTGCTGTGGTGTCCACATCTGGAGATGGAAAGAATAGAAGTTGCCTCCTGTTGTAAAGCATTTTGAGTTCTCYTATATCTCTCTGCAAAAGAATGGCCTCCAAGCTCTGATTTCCACTCCACAAAAGCAGATGTCTAATAAGCCTAATGTTTGCAAAATTCTTCCCTTTTTTACAACAAAGAGCAACATTTATTGTAACTGAGCTTGCTAGGATGTTGCCGCAGAAGAGTCTCTGCCCTTTAATTCAGTGCTGAGACCATCAGAAAGACTACACATTCCTTCTGATTACTTTTTTTTGCTTCGCACTCCCTCAATTTTTTATTTTTTACTTTTTATTTTTGGAGAAGATGAAACGAAGTCAACGAGTGCCTGCCTGAAAGAGGGATTAGGGACTGTGGGTTGCTTGGTCGAAACCTAAGCAAGCAGAGGACCGTCTGTTGACCTGAGTACAAAGCAATTGGTTCCCCTGGGAAACAGCAGTGGTGCTTGCTGAAGTGGGTTTTGAGAATGGGTTCAGGACGCTTGTTTTAATAGCCAGTTACACCACACCTTTTCCAGCACAGCTCTGATCCCCACCTCACAGAACTCCTAGGGGGACGCAATGGGTGCAATTAATTCTATCAGCAGAGTTGGATTGTACATGAAGTTTTCCCCCTGCAAAGGCACAAAGAAGTTTCTCAGTATTCTGCTGGCCCTTCTCACTGTGAAGGGTGCTATGGTAGCTAATACTAGCGAATAACTTTCCACTTTGTTTGCTAAAAAAGTTGATTTTAAGGTTTAATAATAGTTGCAAGTAATTTTGTAGAGCACAGAGTAGATGCTTAATATTAGGATTATAAGTTGATCTTTCTGTAATTCATATCTAGGAACCTAAACATTAACTTAGAAGCTTAACTTTCATGACCAGTGTTTGAAAACAGTGCTCCTGTATTTTCATGTATGCTGATCTCTGGAACATTTCAAAAACACATGCTTTACATCCCCAAAATGTCAATGTGCACTTTCTGTGCAAGCAGAAGATACGCTATCCATCATGAAAACAGGGTTTTGAAGAGTTGCTTAGAAAAAAGGCCATTATGTGTCTGYGGTATATGACTTTTAAAGAGGTTTTAATGTAGTTAGTGCTAAGCGTGGTACAAGTCCTGCCTCCAACTTACTATTCAAAAGGACAGGAAATTCACAGGTAACACACAACATATACTTGGCAAAGTACAAGTTTCTGCCATCGTCTTAAACCTTCATGTAGCATGTACTTCACTCCCTGAATCCTAGGTTTTCAGATTATAAAAGGAGCTTTCTAAATAAAAGGGTCAAAAAGATGGTTTTCAAAGCTGAGGAGTGCTTTGGTTCAGAGCTCTCTCAGGCACGATGGTCCATCACACAGGAGCGATGCAGATCTCTGCAGGGTTGTCTTTCCCCAAAGTCAAGAATATCATGGCTTTTCTCCCTACCAAAAATACATTAAATCATCTGTTTTACTTAAGGGGTTTCTTTGTGAAAGCCAGACGTGTTTCAGAAAAAGTCTTTTGGTGCTGCCACACTGGGGTCTGAGAGTCCCAGGTCAGCACATATTTCACATAAGGAGAATGACATCTAACTCTAATTTGCTGTAGAAAAAACGTCAAGGTTATGTACTTCAACATTTTTAGGTGCTGCTGCTATTAGGGAAACTAAGGCAGAAAAGCGTGCTAAAAAAGCAGCAGTATCAGCAATGTCCTGTTACTTTTCTCCCCAGTTGTTTTCTGTTGTAATTGTGGCAGCACAGCGGGGGGAGGGAGGGGAGTTTGAAATATTTTGAAAGGACTGGTTAAATTTTAAAAGACCAATTTTATTGCACAATAAAGGAAATCTTCATTTATCTCCAGGATTTCACATTTTTTTGCCGTCAGCAAGTGCCTTTTGTATTCCTCGCTCTCCCAAAGTCCCATCACGACTTATTAAAGAATTTTGTTGCAACAAACTGCTTGCCATTGTCATATTTGGGGTCAAGTTTTCTAAGGCACCTCAGAGTAAATCCACAAAGGACAGGGGCTCTGCTGTGCCTCTCGTTAAGGCATCTCCCTGGTTCTCCGCAGACGCCGGCTGGGTGGTGGGCTGCCCACACAGTGAATGGGAAAGTTGGCCCTTACACGGAGGGATAGACAGAGGCGAGAAAAYGGAGCTGGGGACTGGGCACCAAGCAATGCTGATGAGAGGAGCAGGGATTAAACTTCTACCTCTGAGTGATCTGGGTACTTCCCTCCTCTTGAAATTAATTAGTCCCAAGCCCTCCTCAGGAGTTAAGTAATAGAAGATTCTTAATGGCAGTCTGAGCATAAAGTGATTTTGAAGCTGAAGAAGTACTAAGAAATTATTTTTGTCCAGAATCGGTCACAATGGTTAAATTGATAATGATACAGAAAAGGGTTCAATAAGTATTTATCTTATTTTAAAAGCAGTGGCAGGCTGTCTCTGGATCTCATGAGAACAATGAAGTACTTTACAGTTTGTCAGTAACCAAGGGGATACGAAAAAAAGCATCTAGGCAGAAGAAGAGTTTTCAGTTTTTTTTCCTACAGAAATGAGGCAAAAAAGGATCTCAGTCTGCCAGATCCTATCCCAATAATTCCGAACCCACAGACTAATTCTTACCAATTTAGCAGAGGAGATGTTTCATAGATATCAGCTCCCGCAAGCCTTGTGAAAATCAACAGCTGGGCAGGGGAGACAAACCCCATTAATGCTTCATTTCATTAAGGAAAACTCAGCTGCTCTCCATGCAGCAGACAGCAGCTGCCAAGCCTGCAGGTAGGTCGACCAGCCGGGCAGCAGTGTGGCTCCACGTGGCCAGCCAGATTCACACGCTTGTACTCCAGAAAAAGGAGACTGGGAAATAGGTGTGGACAGGCGAGGCAGGACACGAATCTGGTTTCATCCCTTCCACTGCTATGGTCCTCTACTTGCAGCAGAGGCTCCTTAAACAGCTGTCTGCGGGGATCTGAATCCAACTGTAATTTCTACTCTGTTTTGTAAATCCCATCACAGAAGTAGAGTTACGCCACGCGTGGTAGCTAATTATAAACTGGTTAATTTTATATCCGTTGTGTCAGCTGCCTATTCAGGAGCTTACRTAAGAGACAACAAAAGGACTGTACTTAAGACTAGTCAACACAGTTTCAGAAAAAACTAGGACTTGTTAAACATTCCTGGTGTCAGAGCTCAAAAGCCAAGGCTTGATTGTGGCAGATAGCTGACATGGTGGACTTCTGCGATGCATTAACACCACATAGAGTCCTGATTACAAAGCAGTGCTATAGCGTATCTAGCAAGACACTTAACAAGTGACTTAAGACATGGCTAGCTGACAGATCTCAAAATGTGGTCAWGAAAAGAGAATTGTAACTAAATAGACTGGGGATTGTTGTGTGGTGCCACAGGGACCAGTGTTCTGCTATCTAATGGGACTGCTATCTAATGAGGTCATTAATGACTTTCAGGAAAATATGAAATTTCTGCTGACAAAAGTTTTGCAAAGATTAGCTTGTTTGGTCTCATAGCGTAATTGTAAATGGAGAAGAATCACCTTCACTGGAGGTTTTCTAAGAACAGGTTAGGCTAGGTCTGTTGTGGATGGTTGGGTAGTCCTTTCTCTGGGTATAGTGTGGGGGGATAGACTACACGATCTTTTGAAGTCCGTTCCAGGGTTACATGTCTGCTGGCTTGCAGGCCTGGACCATAAAGTAGCTATGTTAGACTTATCATCTATGACTCAGATTTTCTCAAAACTTTCTGTTGACTTGATAGCTTAAAGAGTACTAACATCCAAAGCCTGATACATGTAGAGATCATCGTTCATACTTAGTCTTCGTTGCCATAAAAGAAAGTTGTGAATTCTTCACAACCGATGAGTGTTTCTTTTAAATGATGATTTCCCTTAAGCTGTTAAATGGGAAATTATCCMAAGAAACAAAGAAGAATAGAAATATTCTTTCCTCTTGTATTTTTAAGCAACACCCTTTAATAAACTATTACCAAATCAGATTGTCTTTTTACAGAGACAAAATGTATACAACCTAGTGTAAGCAATTCTTTCAAACCTGGTAATTCCTTAGTGCATGAACCATCATTGATCAGTGTTTGGAAATTGGGCTGTCTTCCATAAGACAAGAAAGGAGCTTTGCACTCCTAGCCTGACTCCAGAGTGTTGTGTTTACCCTGCCATTGTTTTGTAGTAGCGCAGCGCTGCTGAACAGCACAGTTTATAAATTGTTACATGCTGGTGTTGTTGGCCACATCGGTTCAGAAAGATGAGGGCAGTTCCATTACTTGGATGACCATTGCCAGATTTGTATCTGATGGGATCCTGGCCCCTGTCACAGAGGGGCTTCTTTCATGGCCACTCATAAATGGAAGAAGGCATTTTGGCAGTTACGGATATTTGCCTATCCAACCCCACTGAGTCACCAGAAAGACTGTGAACTGCTCTCACAGTCCAGATAGGGATGTTTTCAGTAGGTGGTAGAGATATAGGCAGCTTTTTATGCAAAATCTTTCTGTTTCCACTTTTTCTGCTGGGTTTCCAGAAAGCAGGGTAATAACTACCTGCCAGACAGGCTTTTTTGCACTGATGCACCTGGGACTGCAGGCTAGTTTTGCAGACAGGCAAGAAGCTGCTCTCCCCTCCAAGCCAAGCAGTGCAGGGAAATGAGCCCCCAAAGCAGAAGGAGAAGAGCTCCGGTTGGCTCCCCATGGAGCCAACATTGCCCCCCACCCTGCCTGCCCCATGGAAGGCAGGAGAAAGGAGGTAGCTGTAGCTCTGGGACCAGTCACCTGGCTCAGGGCAGGACAAATGGCTTCAAGTTGCGCCAGGGGAGATTTAGACTGGATATTCGGAAAAATTTCTTCACCGAAAGGGTAGTCAAGCATTGGAACAGGCTGCCCAGGGAAGTGGGGGAGTCACCAACACTGGAGACATTCAAAAAACGTGCGGATGTGGTACTTCAGGACATGGTTTAGTAGGCATGGGTGCTGGGTTGACGGTTGGACTCAATGATCTTAAAGGTCTTCTCCAACCTTAAATGATTCTATGATTCTATGATTCTATGTGCATGTGGAAGGTGGGCTCCTGCTTTGGGGCCAGTGTGGCCTGGTGCAAGAGAAGCAACTGAGCATCAGCCTACTCTCAGCAAAGTAGCATGCAGGTAAATTAAGGGTGGGCATAGTCTGGCTCATGTAGCGGGGGATGACTTATAGCTGAGAGTCCATGGCATGCGTGGGAATCACTTTTCAAGCRCTTTGATTCATTGCTAACACCTTCTCAGAGTACGTCACACACACACACACACACATATGTGCTTACATAGGCTGCTTCCAGAAACGAGGAGAGACAAAACCGGCTCTGCAGAACGTTGTGACAGTGGGTGAGCTCAGGTGTTGCAGGACGGTGAATCCCCGCACTAGGGCGCTGGGGAGAAATGAGTGGCTATTGCATCGCCTCCAGAGCACATATTATGGGTCTCCTAGCTCTGTCCCACACAACAACCAGATGAAACTACTAGATAGAAATCATGAGTCATCAAACCCTAGTAAAATGCATATGTTACACAGCTGTGCTCTGAGCCAGCCACTTTCTTATCAGCATGCGTCTTGGGACTGTGTTAGATGCTCTAGAAGCACGAAGAAGCAGCCGCTTGCTCTCCCTGCCCAAGTGGGTTCATTTCCCCAGACTGGCTGTAGAGAGTAAGTGTCTGGTCAGGTCCAGGCAGGCATGGTAGCCCAGCAGTTTGAGAAAGTATCTTGGAAGAGCAAGAGCAATGTGTTACTTCAGTGTTAAAACAGGAAAGTCATTGAACTGGTTCAGAGAATGACTTCAAAACTTTACTGGGTGTTTTTTTAAAACCAGATGTTCAGCAAGCGATGGGCTATTATCCMCTAACAGCAAAGAATTTGCTTGTTTGGTTTTTTTTGTTTTGTTTTGCTTTGTTTTAAAAGGCATGATATTTGTATCGAATGCTTACCCAGGAGAAATATTAGAAGAATGTCGTGAAGCTTGTAAAATCAAACACTCAAGAAATACCAGGAGTCAAACTGCAGTGTATTCTTAATTAATCTCCATTGGGAGTGTGCTTAAATGGTAGTGTTTAACGACATGAATACAAAAGTCTCACCTCCTCCTTGTTCAGAGKGGATGGTTCTTTCTCAAGTAATACTACAGCTTCTTCTCATTCAGTGCTCAGCATTCTGTCTTATTTACAGCATGATATTCAAGATCTGCTTTGAAAATAAAACTATTAGGTTTTTTTCTGGCTTAGTCTGTTGCTTGTCATTAGGGTAACTTGGTGTTTCACAAGCACTACCACAGTTATTTTTTTTGGTGCTCCATTGAAATAAATGTGCATTATGATGACCTTGTGCAGAGGTAGTTAGCCAAAGAAAGGCAAAAGAGAAAAATTTGGGGATTGGGTGTCTTCTGGCATAGGGGTCCACTCTACAAATGCTCATGCAACTCAGCAAATAAGCAGCTCAAAGCAACTTAGAACAGGTACATAATAAAAGAGGAATATGCAGTAGCCCACCAGTAAAGAGTTTAGTTCAGCTAATCTAGTATTATCTAGGAAGAAGCGGATAGTAAAGCTGATTTGCTGGCTGATACTCTGTTGCATTGCACGTAAAACTAACTTTTTTTCATCTGCAGTCCCCAGCCTCATCTTCCAGARTGAATTATTTTCTGCAGAATTTGGATTATACTAACAGTTTTATACTGTATCTAAGTCTACTGTATTTCTACAGCTTCTCTTTCCATTGCACTGACTGTGGTAAGGGATTGTATGGAAAAAAGTCTATGTACTCATGTAATTGCAAGACAGTATCCCAACAAATAATAAACGGAACTGCTTTGGGCTTGTAGAGACAGCCTCATTTCAGGGCTTAGCTGACATTGCCAAACTTAGTCTTGTAAGTATTGGACTTTAAGTTCTGGTCTTCATTTGTTCCCGTGTATAACCTTCCAGTTTACTTTTAAAAGAATAGTTCTGCCCCCAAAGGTTTTGCAACACAGCATTGTACTGGCGTTTATTTGGCACCTGCACTGTGCCTGAGGCCTTAGAAACTATTACACAGATCTCTGGCACTTTAAATAACTTAGTTACTGACCATCAGTAATTGCTGCTGTCTGTAGGGACCTGGGTGAGAGCAGAGGGAGAGGCCATCCATCACTGGCTCCTTGCAGCGGAGGGATGGTGAACCTCAGGCGAGCCGGGCTCTGTCCTGGCCTCAGGACGGGGAGATGCTCTGGTAAGCAGTGCCTTTGTACGTGGGTATTTCTCCTCTCTGCCCACTGATTCCTGCCACTTCTGCCCACTTGCTGCATTCTTTGCCGTCCCCTTGCTATTTCCCATCCCAGGCTTCCCACCTTTGCAGTCGTGGCTTGGGTGCCGCAGGTCCCGCGCTCCTGTGCTCCTGTACCTAAATCCCAGTCTCTCCCTCAGGGCAAGAGGGCTTAAGAGTTTTTCCAAGAAAATCTTGCTAGTGCATAGTGGGTTTTTTAATGGGGGCTAAAAAATGCTTTTCCGTCAGGCTTCGTTCTCAGAAGTGACTGAAATATTTGGGCCCAAACTTTTGAAAACTGTATTTGAAGCAGAATTCAGGCTTAGTTTCCCTCAGTCCTGCTGCCGGTGTTTGTTGTTACTGTCTTCAAGGTGAAAATGGTCAACTGCAATAGGATTGGGAAAGGATTGGGAAATGTTAAAGACAGGTCAGGCTAATCATGCAGTCTGTCCTCTATATACACAAAGAACTTAAGGTGTTTATATTTCCCAAAACAGTGCTTGACAGCATAAAGCATTTTCATGCAATCCAGTATCTGTGAAATTGACCACAAATGCTTTTATAAGATGATTTAATGTCAATAACAGTTCCATTTCATGCCAAAAATATTTATACTTTGTGATTGTAACAAGCTATATATTAATCATGGATAGCTGAGAAAGTACGGTGGGCAGGAGAACAAGATCTGTGTTTCCCCTGGGAACATGGCAAGGGCCAAGGACTGCCATTACACCTCAGAATGTGGGGGGAGGTGGACCTTTTGTCTGATAGAGTATGGCCTTTTGTACAAAAGAGAGATTTTGATGAAGCAAACCAGGAGAGACAGAAAGCTTCGTCCTCTTGGAGGTGTGGTAATAGCCAAGGAGAGAGGGAATGCCACTGCACTCCCTTTGACGAAGGCTCGATGAGCGAGATGTGAATCAGTCGAGCAATGCAGTAGCACTGCTGACTCACAGCTCAGGACCTAAAATCCTGGACGCTAGAGGCTTGGACTGGGAACACCGCGTTAAATTGAAAGGAAGATGCCTTCTAATTTGAAGTGATGGCAAGCATCACCATTTTTCCAGAAAGATGTGATGAAGTAACTAATGCTGTACTGCAGCATACCTAATCTACTCCTTCTCTCCAGTGACTTTTGTATCATTCTGTCAACAGGATGTATTTTGTGGCTGCTCTTCATTTACACATACAAAAGGGCAGTTTATATTCCCTGCRTAGGGCCGTCCCAATTTTATAGTGCCAGCTGCTTGCAGAAAGATTGTAAATAACTGAATAATTTCATGCTATGTAGAAGAAAAAAAAATGTGCGAAATATATTATTTCCCTGCTGGCTTTAATTTACTTGGTCACAATGTCACAGGCGACTAATTTTGCTATTTTCTGGAGACACGGTTACATTATCATTGTGTACTTCTCTCCGGTTTTATCAGCCGCGTATGGCATTACGTCAAGTAACATGAAGTGACATGACTAGTAGAGTCCGACGGGATGCTCTGGGAGAGCCTCCGAGCAGAGATGTCATCTTTAATGCATCTACAAGGAGTTTTGGAGTGTGCTTTCTTCATCCTTACCATTCCCTCTAATTAGTGCGCTAGAAAGATCCTGCTCCTACTGTGATCATCCTGGGAAACAGTTCATTCATTTGCTGCCCATAATGTGGGCCATGTCTCTTAAGTTATGATGTCCAGAGGGAAAAACAACCTCTGAAGACATCAGCATCTTCTTAAAGTAACCACAGAGACATCTTGAACCTTTTTCTTTGGAGTGTCTGTTGCTTTTGCCGTTTATGCAAGATTTCAAATGTTTAAGTCTTTCTGACTTTGCTGCCTGTGATTCATGGCCAGAGTCTGCCCAACTTTCTGCCTGGGGCAAGAAAAGAGTGCCTGACAGCTCTTCGGRCTGCGTGACCTCTTTGGGGATGTTTGTGAGGGTTGTGTGCCCGTGTACACTTCTCCCAGAGGGCTGCAGGAAAAGGGCAGCCCCAAAAAAATGCAGCAAAGCTCTTCCCTTTGCCCTCGTCCTTAAACAGTATCAAGGAGGGGGGAGTCAGCAGCGAGGCAGCCCTCGCCCCTTGGTGGTGAGGAGCAGAGCACTGGTCCTTGGCCTGGTGGCACCTGGATCCCGTGCGTTGATGCAAGCACTGCACATCTCTCTGCGTGAGCTGAAGCCTGTCACAATTACAGTAACATTTTCCTCCGTCCCCAAGACCGAAGGCCAGTCCCATGGGCTGGGGCACTTCTACCTCCATGCCAGACAGCACATCTCCTCTAATGCTAACGGGGAAGGCTAAGATTAACCAGGAACGTACAAGCAGCTCCTGAACAAGGCATGGCCAGAAGCCCATGATTAAAGACATAGCAGGCTGCAGGTCGGCTAAGGTTGCCAACAAGCCTCCTGAGCAGGAAGAAAACACTTAGAGCTGTCAAAGTACTTAAAGGTACGATCCTACTCTTTGGAGTGGGATCCTTTTTTATTTTTTACTTTTTATTTCACCTATTTTTTTACAGGGAATTCATGATGCAAACAGTAGATTCCTGTKAAAGATGCTCCTGACCTGAGCAGAATTTTTAAAGGATCGAGGCTGCAGCGTGACTGAGAAGGGATTGCAACAGGATCGGACTGTGCTGCTCTCGGCTCCRGTGCTGACTCTCTCGTTGCTCCCAAGTTTCCCCAAGTCACTTAAACCCCTTTGCAGCTTCACTGCAGCATGACTTAAAACTCTTTTCAGATTGAGAGCCTCCTTTCCTAAGCCTGACATTTCTAAAAATGAGGAATTATATGATTCTTTAGAGGTATTGTGGTAAAGSCAGCCAGCACTTGAAGTTAATGACTGCAAGAGATCAAATGTGTTACAGTCTTTTTTTCTGTTTTTCTGTATTTTATTTACTTTGTGCATTTGAATTGCTGGGGGGAAAATCCTGGCTCTGCTGATTTCTGAGTACTGTCAACTGCAATAATACCAAAACATTGCCCTTTGGGTATAGATGTTATAAAGTTTTGTCCAGACAGTCATTGTGTTAGTAACTTTTCCTATTTCTACATGTCTTAACACAGGAACAGAGGAAACATTTACACTTCTTTTTTAATAGGAAAAAGTGATGGCTAAACCACATCTTGGCAGGGGAAGTAGGGATAGGTGTGCGAGCTAAAATTTCTTTTAGCTCTCTTTATATTGGCTAATTGTCAAGTTGACTTATTTCCATTTACTGTTGAGTACAGTTCTGGAAATTTATATGTATGTACATGTTTATGTATGTACACGACGTGCACATACTTTTTGACAAGCTTATTATGCCATCACTGCAGAAAATAAAAATACAGCTACAGCAGACTGTGTGTGGTGGAAGATGTTTGTTTTGATTTTGTCACACACAGCATTAGATTGTACAGCTGAGCAGTAGAACAGGCTTATCAGCAGGCTACTGCCTCAGGTCCATTTGTATTTATTCTTCCTGATTCATTGTATGCGGAGGGAACTGTAAAAGCACATCAAGATAAGCAGACAGTACACGAGGAAAAAAAGCAGTTAAAACCCGTTTTCCTGAAATTGTTCAGCTACGTCTCTTGAGATATTTCACACTGAGCCATACATCTAAGGCTCCAAAATTTGGGGTGATTTGGGTATCACGCTGAGCTGCGATGAGTTGAGGAGACTACCTCCTTATCTGTAGGAGGTGACTGTCTTGCAGAGAAGGGAACAGGCTGTATTTGGGCCCAGGTCGGTTGCACTGGGAGAACCTGTTGCTCAGCGGCTGGYGGTGGGCTGGCGAGCGGTTGGTGCCTTCAGCAGCAAGGAGGACCCCGGGCAAGCCAGGCTCCTCTAGTCACCCTCCTGCTGCTTTCACATAGGCTGCTGCCCAGCTTTGGATACCCAAGCAACAAAACGCAGAAAAATTACATAGATTTTATGCTCTCTTCTCTACTGCTATTTTGCTGTACCAGGCTGGAAGTCAGTCTTTTTTTGGGTCTTAATTCCACTGTCTGTACAACAGAAAYAACACCTGTAACCTTTATGACACATTTCTGGATCAGAAGTCCTTAACCAGGAAAGTTTTTTTGTGCAACTGTAGCTGTCCTGCTTGCACGGGACGTGATTGTTGGCATCCACTCACACTTTCAATATTTTGTATGTACAATTATGGATCCTTGTGCTTTGCCAAGCCTCCCAAAACGGGGAATTTGAAGTTCAGAAGACTAAAGCACTTCCTGAAAGGGAAGTCTCCACTGTGTGGACTGCAATATTTGAAATTCAAATTCAGCTCTTGTTCTGGCCAAGAAAATCCTCTGGCCAAAGCACTGCCGCAATATCGTGAAATTGATCGGAAAGTAACCAACGCCATGGAAATCTCTGCTGGTGAAAAGTGCAGCTTTTCTGAACTGTTCAGAAACTGTTCAGAAATGGATATTGTTGGGAGAAAGGGGACTTTTTTTTTCTTCCTGTAAGCTGTTAGCAAAATTTGCTGATTTATATAAGGTATTTCTTTCACCATCTATTTTAAAGACCTGAACTGCTTGTGGTTGCATGTGTGAGGTTTGTCCTTGGTTAGGATGGCAGGTCATCACAGCTCATCACTGTCTGATGAGTGAATAACTAGACACGGAAGGAACAACACTGAGACAGCTTTTCTTAGTGCCATGGAAGGTTTGATGTTTATAATGCATATGATGAAAATAAAGCATTTTGCTTGCCTCTCTCTATACCGTGAACGACTGCCCACTTAGTCTGAGCGAGGGTCACCTGTTAGCCTAACACAGATATTTTAACGACTTTTTCAGGCTAGGATCTGTAGTGATGGTGTTGGCAAGGCACCCCATGATGTGTACATGGTCCCTCCAAGCACCTTGTTGCTGCTGGATATTCAAGCAGCTCCTCTAGGCACCTTCTTTCACCTGCAGTGAGCTATAAGGTTATATTCCCCATCATCAGTTCTTGGATAGGTCATTGCGATCCACATCTGCGATTTCTGGGCTGGACAACAGACACTTGGTCCAATGAGAAATTTTTCTTCCAGACCTCAATTAGGCTGTGACTATCCCAGACTCTCTCATTTGGCCTCCAGCAGTTTGGGTGACTGAGGGAAGATCACCGCAGCTCTCTGCTCATTGCACAGGCCTCTACAAAGCCACGGGTCTAGTTGGTTTTTGCTTTGACACCTTGTAGTAGGACAGTCTACCCTCAAAGCTCCTGTTCTTGGTGACCATCCCCAGCAAGAGGGGTCCTTTGGCATCCTGCATGGGGGGCCTGGGAGGTGAGAAAGAAGGAGAAGCTGCTCCTGAGAGCTCAGCTGGTGCAAGCACAAGCCATCGAGGCTTGCTGCTTCACTGGGACTGTCTGGGGTGGTAAGAAATAAAAAGTACAAAGGGTCCTTTCTTATCTGCAGAATAATTTGTAAAGGCACACAAAGATGTAAGATCAGTCAGCACACAGAAGGTTTCAGCAGTTAGCTTTGGAAGTTTTATGATTCCTTGGCTTGATTTTCAGCCTTTCATCTCTGTACATTGAACCACCAGCCTAATATGTCCTCTGTTTTCCTTTTGTGAATAGGAAGAAGCCAAAGAACACATCTATGGAAAAGATGAGAAAGCAGGGGGAGGGTAGAGGAAAGAAAAACCCTATTTTCAGTGCAGTTGTTTATTTCTGTCCCCAAGGAGGTGTGTGAGACTCCTAAGTGTAACTGTAATTCATCACAAGAGCTCAGCAAGGTTTGGTTTCTGCCAGTCTCTGAATTCAGAGGGTGCTGGGGGAAAGATTGCCTAAATCCCGAGTTGTGTCCCTTTGCTGATGTAGCAGCAGACTAGCTCTGGAGCTCTCATGTATTAAGTTCCAAGTCAGTGCATTCAAGAATAAAGTTCTTTAGTGTGTCTGCATATTAATTGCCATTAAATTGTGAGGAGGAGGAAAGGGGGGAATGAGATAATTCCATCTCTATAGAGTACGAAAAAAATCATCACGTTGTTAACTGTGCCTTGCCAAAGACCATTGCCAGCTCAGCTGTAGCATACGATCTGCTACAGGACAAGAACTATCCAGGTATTTCTGAGTTCATGAATAATTGCAGTTCCCATTCAATCAATACTTTGCCCTGTTATATAGAGCATATGGTATGGCACCACAATAGGATGCTTAATTCAGCTTTAATGTGACTTAAGTGGAAGGTTAGGGATCTATTTATGAACATCCTGTTAAGTCACACTGCACTGAAAATTGAACTGTGTGTGGAGGGACAGACACAGATAATCATAGCAAGGCTCTGAGTGTTCCTCTGATGTTCCTTAGATTGGGTTACACTGAATTTGGCTTGTCTCATTGGAAAATTTTTGGCGTCCATTTAACTGGGTTTCCTGTAACTTGTCTTAAAATTGTTTCAGCCTCAAAATCCTTGTTTAAGACTCTCCCCACCACCACCCCCAAAGTATGTACTTTTTTCCCTCTTATGGTATGGTATTACTGTACAACAGCAAGATGTTAAAAAAAAAGTTACCGGAATATAAAACTAGATTTCAAGTGACTTTACTTTTCTATGCAGTGCTTTATATTCATGAGCTATATCTAAAAGAGCAGAGTTCTGTGAACATTTTATTATGAATAATTATTAATTACATAAACTAAAGTCTCCTAAGTACTGATAAACATGTAATGTATCCCACCTACATAAGCAGTGGAGCAAAAAAGATGCTGATCTGGAAAGGAACCCACTTGGAATAGAAAATAACACGCATCTAGATGTGTTGTTCATCTAGAAAGCATCCTCTCCTTCCTGTTTTGAAGATAGTTCCATACTTCTTGCATGCAATTGAGCTATTAGTCTTATTTTTGGTTGAGATGGAAAATTGCTTTCCCTCAACACTCCGTAAGTTAAATGTCTGCGTCGATAAGTTACAACAGACGATAACGTGTTTGATAGGCTTGTACTAATCCATTGGTACAAACTAGAAGTATGTGGTGTGTCTATAGCAGATCTGACACCTCTGGTTTGACCAGCATAAGGACAGAGCCATGTTTTCAGCCTCTTTCAGAAATTGTTATATCTTTGGTTAATMATTTAAAAATGTGGGAGTCTTTCCTGTGTGCCTGTGTACAAGAATGTGAAATCTCCTCTCGTGAGTCAGACCAGATTTTATATGATTCAGTTTGTCTGAGCAATTAGATGACACAAGCTGAATTGCCAGTCCAGTAAGTCCTGGAAGAAGGAGAAGAAGTATCATCACCTGAGACCAAGATCCTGGCCTTTGCTCTGGAAGCATTCCCAAAATGCTAACCCAACGTTTTGGAGAAATGTGGCTGGAAGACCAGTTGTGAATATAAACCTCTGAAAGACAAGGTTTGTGGCGTGAGAGCCGGGGCTGTGACTGCCAGCAGTCATCATCCTCCGACAGAGCGATCCCCTCACTTGCAAAAGGAACTCAGTGGAAGTATTGCTTGTTGAGGAGACTCCCCTGAAACCCAGWCATCTAAATCTAAGTGAAAACACCATTTCCATTTCCTGATCTTCTAGAATAGACTCTAATCTAGTCCCACTCGTCCTCAGTAATTTTTCTTTGACAATGACATTTCCAGGAATCGTGTATAACTGCTTAGAGCACCACCTCTGTACTTGAATAAGATAGCTGAAATTCAACACTCAGGCTTCTGAAGGTGGACTATTTAATCCAAACCCATTTATCCCTCAAATTTGAGCTCAGGATTTATAGACCTAGTCTATAATCATGCAAAAGTTAATTTTTGACAGTTATTTTTTTTTACTGTGAGCATTTCTTGCAGGTTGAGGCTCAAATGGGAGGACATTGTGCAGGCTGAACAAAGCCTTTCTGAAATTCACGTGAACAGCGGCGATCAGACCCGCGCTGCTGYTGAGCAGCAGTGGATTGCAGTTGTGTATTTTGGGTTGTTTTGTGTTTTCTTTTTAAAGTTCTGCCTTTCTGAGGCTGGGACAGGACAGGACAGGACAGTTCCTGTGCCAGGCTCTGTGGCTCCTATCTCCAACCCCAGCAAGACAGGAAGGCCGCTGGGATTACAGCCGATGCAGATGGCTCTGCTCCAAGGTGCACATTTCCTGCAAGCAAGCTCAGCTGGGAATGCTGAAAACCAGCTGGAAAACCAGGTCCTACACGAGGCTTCTTCACTGGAGCCTGTGCTGCAAAAAGAAGTCAGCAGGAGTTCAGCAGTGAGAGCTGCTGACCCCACAGGGTTTTCCAAACCGGGGACGGCAGGAGGTGCTGTGTCGGGGACCCCGTGCAAGACTTATGTGTGGGCTGACTCCCTTGTCCCTGTCTACCCCTGCAAATGGGGACAGGGTGTGAGGCAGGGGAGCAAAAAAGTCTGGCCAGCATGTACGAACCTGAATTTGCTGTGCAAAAGCCTGTGGCTCTTGTTAAGGTTGTGCCACCATTTGGGAAAGGTACCTGGGAAGGGGTGTGCTGGCTGCCCTTTGCTCAGAAACACTTGTGCTGAGAGAGTCAGGGYTCCTGGCCAGGGCAGCGTTGAAGCTCACAGCCTCCTCTCTCGGGAGCACCCGATGCTCCTGCATCCACACCAGGGCTTGTCTCCTCCTTCCCCCTCGCCCCACTGGCTSTGGGCACAGGACCGACTCCCGCCCCATTCCTCCCAGGGCAGTCACCCACAGCAAATGGAGATGCTCCTGCATCCCCAGTAAGGCAGTGCCTTTCTCAAAAGCCTTTATCACCTGCTTGCACACCTCTGCATGAAATTATTGGGGAAAAAAAACTACTCTTCCCTGACAAACTGCTGCTCCTTTGCAGAAGTTTTTGTTTGTTTGTTTGCAGCTGTTGTACGTAGAGAATTTCTCTTCCTGTTCCTTCATTTATTAATAGGCCTGTGCATCACAGTTTGGAGCTCCAGTTTAACACGGGGACAAATTCAGACCACAAGTGGAGGCTGGAGAGGAGATGTTGGTCCAGTAGAGCTTCACACCAGGTGCATCACCTCCCGCAGAGTGCACGGGTGGCACAAACTCCCCTTACTGTGCCAAGCAGAAAAACCACCCACCATCGAATTAACAGGCTCCCCGCTTACTTTCACTGGAGCTGTCTGCCTCCACATGTACCCCTTCCCCACTGCTGATGCGCCCAGCGGTGCCTCTACAACTTCTGCTCTCTCAGCCTGTGCTTGAGGTCTCCAAACCAACCAGGTCCAGGGCTGTACTGCAGCCCACTGCGGTACAGAAATGGGCAATTCCTGGAGGTGGTGGGTTTGCTGGGCTTGTAACCTGCCTAGAGCCTGTGGGTGCTGGTATTTAGAGACTCAGTTTTAGGGGAAGGGGATTTTCCCTTGTGTTGACTGCTCCCACCAGTCTTTCTGTGATCCAGATCAATTAACCATTGCTGTTTGGCTTCCAGAGGAAGAGAAGGCAAATGCCCGGTTTAACAAAACAACCGTGAATGCATGTAGCTGTGTAAGGCTTCCTCACTCCGCTTGCTCTTGGAGAAAACCTTCTGTCCAGCTCTTGAGGCAGTACAGCTGTGCCACCTAAATATCTTGGCTGCTCCTCTCTGGTGCCTGTTCTGCAAGACATTTACTTCTGTCTTCCACAAAACAAGAGAAATCTGCAGATGTTGAAAACATTGTGGTGAAATATGACCCATCAGGTTTTAGCTATAAAATAGTTCATCCTCTGTGACGTGCTGCTCTAATTCCATAGCTGTTTATTGTTTGAAATGAATTCTTACTTGAATTGAAAAATTAAAAAACTTAGGACAGAAATGGATAAGGGGTGCTGATTCATATGCAAGAGGATGTCTAAAGTTTTCTTCAAATCCATTGATCATGGGTATGAGAGAGAGACAAACACCGCCTCAGCTTTTTCAGTCATCTTAAATTTGACCTGGTTTAGTGTCTGTCAATTTTGCCTGACCGAGAACACCACCACCATAAAATCTGAGATTCTCCAATAGATTTTATGGACTAGAAGAGCTATTCCATACTGTCCCCTGTTACAGATTGACAGTAGGCTGAGGCCCTTGCTGTGCAAACAATAGTAGCAACAGCTTCCCATGGGAGCAGCTTGCACTTGAGCAGCCTGTCCCTCTACTCTGCTCTGGTGAGACCCCACCTGCAGTACTGCGTCCAGCTCTGGAGCCCTCAGCACAAGAAGGACATGGACCTGTTGGAGCGGGTCCAGAGGAGGGCCACAAAAATGGTCAGGGGGATGGAACGCCTCTCCTACGAAGAAAGGCTGAGAGAGTTGGGGTTATTCAGCCTGGAGAAGAGAAGACTTCAGGGAGACCTTATTGCGGCTTATCAGTGCTTATAAGAAAGACAGGGACAGACTTTTTAGCAGGGCCTGTTGCAACAGGACAAGGGGTAGTGGTTTTAAACTAAAAGAGGGTAGATTTAGACTAGATGTAAGGAAGAAATTTTTTACAATGAGGGTGGTGAAACACTGGCACAGGTTGCGCAGAGAGGTGGTAGATGCCCCATCCCTGGAAACATTCAAGGTCAGGTTGGACAGGGCTCTGAGCAACCTGATCTAGTTGAAGAGGTCCCTGCCCATGGCAGGGGGGTTGGACTAGATGATCTTTAAAGGTCCCTTCCAATCCAAACTATTCTATGATCCTATGGTTCTAAGGGCAGCAGCTTTGGCTGGTCCAGGGGCTCTGCTGCACTGCGACATGACGCAGCAGCATGGTGCCCATCTCTCCTCTTCTACTTTCGCTTCCATCTGGCTGCAGATGAGACAATTGGAGCATTAGTTATTCATTCACAATTGTAGAATAAAACCACAGTAAGACCAGAGAGAATCTGTGACCCCTTCCCAGTCTAGCACTTGGCCATTGAACTCTGGTTTTGCAGGCTTTTTACTGGTACCTCTCTGTTGTGATGGTTAGCACAAGTATAAATATCTCTGACAGCTCTGAAAGGGAGAGAAAATCTTCCCTAGGTCACCGGAAATAATGGATTGGGTCATGAAACCTTTTCATTTTAAACAACATGATTTGGTCAAGGTGGGCTGTTTGCATGCAGGCAGGATACTTCAGTACCTTTTAGAATTTGCGGTTAAGATATTCTCCTTAGACTACCTTTTCCACTCATCTAGCTTACATAAATATTTGACTCGAACAGATACCACTATTAATCTGTTTAGAGTGCTGCTATACTGTTTACACAGAGAGGAAAGCTGTAAGCCTTCTTGTCCAAATAGTTTTAAGCAAGGGCAATGCTGCTTTTTAGCACCTGGCATAAATATTTGGAAAAATTTATAAATCCCAGATAACCTTGCCTCTCTCAGATGTATTTACTGCTTCCTAAAACTTTTTCCCTAAAGGTCCTCTCATTTTTTTGTTATTCTTTTGGGAAAAGCTTGATTTTTCTCTGTGAATTTTATTTGCACATCCTTCATGATCCTAATCAATGTTGTGATTTATGAATTAAAATGTTTGTCTACCTAGATTTCTACAGATAACACGATCTAGTAGAATACAGCAAGATCACTTGAAAGTGCCTGTGATGTGAGTTAAAACATGCATATTTGAAGAGATCATTTCAGAATAATGCAGTAAGCTGCCTCATGTTCTGTATGTCCTGGCTTTCTTCTTACATCCATTTGAATTGCCTTCTTATTCCCTTGAAGGTTTCCTATGCTGAGAAAGATTGCCTTTGAATAATAAAAAAACCCTAGCACCACTGCAGTACAATGGAGCTTTGTTTTGAAGCTGTCTTTTATTTAGCTGAGATGTGTCTGAAACACGTTTGTTTTCTCTTAAGATTTTATCCATTACCAATGATTTTTATTTCTCATATCTGCTAGGTGAAAGATACGGGATTGCACATGGAAGGGGAAGAAAACCCCTGCTGTATTCTCTAAACAGTTTATGGTTGGTTTTCTTCTGGTTGTGAGCCAAAAAAGATCAACTAGAATAGTTTGATATGATTATGATTATTATTATACTAACATTTCAAGGGGGAGCGGCCAGCTCTAGACTCTAGGCAATGCACACAGAGCAAGGGGGAGCCGAGTGCCTTAGGGGCAGGAGTGTGCTTTGTGCATCGAGATGTCTATACAAACTACTGATAACTGCTGTGAGACAAAAATATGTTTATGAAGTGTTTTCCCAGCTTCATTTAAGGTTTCTTTCTGTGATTTGCTCTTTTTTTTTTTTTTTAAAGAAAGCATTACTTTTACACAAGAGCGTCTTTGAATTTGAGAGATCAGCGTCTTTGAATTTGCGCTTGACCTCTTGTACTAGTTGTTCAGCCTTTCAGAAAACGTTAGCTTCCTGGTTTTAAAAATCTGGGTCTGTTGAATCTCAATAATAAAACTGCAAATTGATGAAGGCTAAAACTGATCACCAGAGTTAAAGTGCATTATAAATAATGATGTTATCGACAAGTGCAAACTCACCTTATAAACAATGATCTAAATTTTGAAATGAAAAATCTAGTTTAAAAAAATGGGAAGAATTTGGAATTTCTCAGCATAATTTCCACCTGCCTCTGTCTCATTTGCCTCGTGGGCAGAAACATGGMATGCAGGGAGTCAACCTAGAGAGATCTGGGGATGATGGGATCTGCCTGTCGGGGGCTTCTTGGGCACTGAAGGGGAAGAGAAGGCAGTTCAGCAATGGAGGAGAGGGAGGTCAGAAGGAGCTGTGGGTGGGGAAGCCATGGATGCTCAAAAGACAGCACACTGTAGAGGAGGCAAGCTAGGGACCAAAGATCTACAATAAGCCAGGAAAGGTTCAAATATATTTAGGTGGCTGCTACTAAAATTGGATATATAAACCAGGTTATTTGTATGGCCATGAAGATAGATCAGATCTTTTTTATAGCGGTGTGCACAAATATCACCTGGAAATTCCAGTCTGTTTTCCCCAGGATCCGTGGACCTGGTGAAATTTTGTGAGTTRTCCCAAATGCCATGTGTGCAGGAAATGAATAGTCACACAGAAGAGAAAATGATGAAGGGGCATATCTTTCCTAAARAAGTCAGAGGAGGAAGAGGCAACAAAATTTGAGAGGTACTTTGTGAGGAACTGTGCCATACCTACCTGCTGTGCAGTGTCATGTTATAATTTCTTTTCAGTTCACAGCAATCTGATTTCTTTCCAGTCAGCTTCCTCATATGCAGAGACTCCACTAAGTTGCATTTAATTACAACACAAAGATTAAAAAATGATTTCTTCTTCTTGAACTGGTGCTCTGTAAATGTTCAAAGTGCCTGTAACCCCTACTGTATATCGCAGAGCAAAGCAATTGCATCCCATCTCCAGGAAGCTTGCCAGAACCCTCTTTTCTGCATTGTCTCTGAGTCAGGAAATCTAAACATGTATTCCAGTTTGTCAAACTTCCCAAAGTGCTGCTATGTATTTTGTGGCATGGTGAGACTCTGTTTATACCTCCCTCAACCATGAGCGTGAGAGCACTGAAAGAAGAACGGAAAAAGAATAATGGGAAAGGAGAACAGAAGTAAGTTGTTTCCCATTGGAAACTGCAAGTATTGGTATACAGGCTGTCTGATTTCAAAGTTGGGGGCCCATCCTCAACTATTACATATAAGCAGCCAAATGCCTGGAAAAGCTGACAGTGATTGAGCTGGGTGCAATTGTTCGGTCAAATCTTTTTGGAGAGAAGGAGAGGGAAGGAGGAAGAGAGAGAGGAAGAAGAGGTGGTAGATGCAAACAATGAATCTGTATTAAATGGCATGAAGAAATTGTGAATTTGTTCAGGTGTTAACAAACTGTGTTCGGAGAATGGAAATGCAAGTACAGATGTCCAACAGTTAATGCACTTCATTTGACATAAAAATAGTTACAGATTTTCCTTCCCGTTTGTCCTCTAATGTTGTTGAAATAAAATACTGCAGTTTTGGGGGAGTTTTTTGACTTGAACAAAGAAAGATGGACAAAATAATTTTTTTTTTTATGTCTACTTGATTCATTAAAATATTTTAAAAATATTCATAAGGTTAACCTTGAAGGTGTTAAAAATCTCCACCCAAAGCTACCAGTATATTTCATATTGTTAGTATTTACATCCTCCTCCAAAATCCCCACAAAAAAATTAATGCCAAGACCAGATACTCTCAGCATTTTGAAATGCTAGACACCTATGAAGGTGTCTGAAAGATACGTAGATACTCCATCTGTAAGAGCTGAAGTTTGGAAGTGTTGTGTTCCTCTCCATGCTTACCTGCAGCGGAGCAATCCTTTGTAATAGACCATGAGAAAGGGCTCCTCAGGGCTGCCGTTGGTTTTTCCTCTGAACCTTGCTGCCAAACATAGGAAGGAGAGAAKCTGTTGAGCTAAGACCTACTTTAATGTTATTAGGAAAGGAAGGGAAGAAAAGCCTCAGAGGGTCAGATCCCAGACAGTCCTTCCAGCTCCCACAGTGCCCCAGAGCTTCCTTCTGGCCTGGGAAGTCAGGAGGGAAGTCARAAGTCCTCCTGGCAGGGAAGTCACCATCTGACCAGCTTTTTATTGTCATCCAAGTAGTTTCCCCCATGTTTTCTGTCTTCCCGCTCCTGTGAGCACACTTTGCTTCAGTTACTATTGGGCTGAGACCTGTTTGCAAGGAGAGGACTAGGGAAGTGGTGGCCAGCAAAAGGTTTTCAGGGAAAGGTAGACCAGGACATGCACAGCGTAGTGCTCTCCTTGGCACATTCTTCAGGCCATCAGCAGCATGTATTGACGTTGACTCATGATAAGCGTTGTGATTCAGGGTTCACAGTTATACAAAGAAGTACATACATCATAGAGCTTTCCCTGCAAGTATTTTTGAAGTCATGGGGCTACCCTGTTTTATGAAAACTGCTTCTCCAAATAGGCTGTAATGTAGCATTGGGCCTGGGTGGTGGCTGGGATGAGCAGTCTCCTGTGGCCCTGGTTGGCTGCATTGGCTGGTGAGGAATTTAGCTCTGCTTCAGCTCCTGTCCCTGAGCAGACCTCTGCAAGCAGCAGGCAGGCAGAAATTCATGCTTGAAATGGATGAGTCCCGTTTGCAGTGTGTCATGGCAGGAAAGGTTTTGTAAAGTCTTATGTGCTGCAGAATAATCCAGGCTCTTCTGCAATTGCTGAAGGAGTTTCCTTCTTGATCTAAAATGCCTGTACTTCCAGGACAGGCTCTGACTTTTATGGCCCCAGACAGAACAGAAAATGGTTGGTTTTGGCTTCAGCTCATCAAAACCACAGACAGAAACACTGTGCTATGCTGCAGTCAACTCTTTCCATGAACAGRCAAGGGAATGCATTGGAGGAGATGCTCTGCAGTTATCTGTTACTTAAAAATGCTGTCCCAAATTTATGTATGTAACAAAAGTCATGGTAGAGACTACGAGACAAAGCTCAGTACAGCCTCTACAGCATGACTTTCCTATTGGAAATAATAAAAGAAGAAAGAATGACTTGTTTCTTACTCCCTATTAACACATCCACTTCTGGACAGATTTTTAGTCTTGCATTAACCAAAACTTAACAATCTCCCAAAAGGAGGGAGGATGACAGGAAGACTGAATGGCTGGGGACTGGGGGAATGGATGAATGCTGTGGAACTGGAGTCTCTCCAGGTCTCCTGARCTATTTCTGGTTTTGCAACACTGGTTAGTTTGCAAAGCATTTTTCTGTAATTTAAACCTATCTGTTTTCGTGGATGACTCATTTTAAGAAATAGTGTTCTGGYGAAAGGCAAATCTGTGCTATGTGCTTAGAGTAGAAATATCCTTCTCATAAAAAAAAAAAAATTTGTGAGATTTTCTGTGCTGTATAGTCTGTCTGAGATGGAAATGGTTCCTCTAGTATTTCTATTAAAATTTAGTCTCAAACCCAGTAAATCTGAAGAGGTTTGTGTTGGGCAATTAAGGTAAGAGTATGACAATTCCTACCAAAACTGTGAAAGAGCCATCTCTGTGGGGTTCAGTGAAAGTCCACAAAATGAAAACAGGCAACAGATAAGGAGACAGACAATTCCAAGCACTAAAAGAACATTTTAAATAAAATGTATACTTGGAAAGCATTTTTCTAGGAACAGGCTTCTTGTACAATACACACAATCTGCAGCTCATATCTAAAAAGAGAAAAAAGAGCATTTTCCAGCCTTGCTATGAGTGGTGGTGTAAGAATCAGCTGGGTAATCTCTTAGCATTAAAAACAGCTGATTAGCAGTCAGAAAAAAATGGATATTTTATCAAACTATTATTACAACAGAGTAGAGATATTTTTTTTATGATGTCTCTCTGGGGTCACACATTGCAGTTACATTAATATTTTTGCAAAATTGTCACCCTCCATAAATGGCTTAGAAATGCTTTAGTATATTGAAATTTTCATAGATATATAACTTTACAGTGTCTATATTGACAAAAATATTCTAATGCATTCCTGCTTTCTGAYGAAATGGGGTAGATGGGGTTTTTCCTTCCACAGAAACAAAGCAATCATCTGGATGATAAAACAATTTCAAATGCTCAGCATCATTGGCACAAAGAACTAGCCATCTGCAACAGATCTGAAATCAGCTTGTAAGGAAGTTGGCCCAAAATGGCTGGTCAACGGCCTTGCAGATCGTATCATACATCATAGTACAAGTAGCAGAAGTGGTGAGAACACTGAAGGAGAGGTAAAAATAAGAAAAACGTATCTAATGAGACACTTCAACTTGAAGCCATTGAGCCTCCTGCTTCCTGGGACAGCAAGAACTTCTAACTTGCTTTCAGTGAAATAAGTTTGTTGAATTTTCATTTCTCAGTGTGGAATTTTTTGGGTGTTTTCATTTTCACCTTGCTAGCAGGATTCTTTGCTACCTCCTTGCTGACCTCCTTTATACTTTCCCTTCCTGTTTAAGATCTCCTCTTCCTTTTTTTTCCTGAGCACTTTCAAATATTTACCACTAGGTGCACAACCAGATGTGCAGCAGCTGTACTCATCCTCTGAAGACAGACTTCCAACAAATTTGCTCATTTAGTGTTCTTATCTATCATGCCCAGAATATGCTTAGCTCTTACGTGATTGTAGAGGTATAAAAGACAATGTAGGATATCTTTATCATTTGCTGGGACCTGCAAAATGGTTAGATTAAGCTACTACTGTTCTTGTGAAAAATAATTTTTTTATTACTCATCTTTCAGATTACGGAATTGGAAAGCAGACTTCATCGTTAGAGGACCTACATATTTTTTCTGTATGAAAACTTAACAGGTGGCCCTTTGTTTAGTAACTAAACCTATAGTAGGAATATATGAAAAATACCATTCCATATTATGGCAACATTCCTGAAGGATATAAATATATGAGAAATATCTTTTTTATAAAGATTAGACAATAGTAAATGCTGATTTTTTTGTTATGTTTTTTAATGTTCTAAATTCATAGAAATTTGATGTAGAATTTTTTTTGTTTTAAATGGCCATTTTTTCTTGTATTTGCCGAAGTACAGGTTACCACGTATAGGTTTAGTACTCCAAAGATTGTAAGTCTGTGTGCGTACAGTCACTGGTGGCCAAAAGGAAAAATGTTCCCCACACCTCAACACCACAGTGGGCTGTTTTTCAAACCACAATTCCATTAGGTGGCAGCTAGCCGGTTTTGGGGGGGCTGTTTCTAGATAGGAACCCCACAATATCTTAGCAGTTGCTGCCAGTTAGATATGATCCCCACAGTCCATCACTGGGACTTGATATGGGTGAAATCACAGCGAGTGTAACACTCACGACCAGAGAAAATATTGACCTTGTCATGTGACACTGTATTCGACTTTGAAACCCTGATCCAGACACTGTGCTTATGCCAGAAAATAAAACCTCCCATTTTCCTGCCAGCATTCCTGGCTGTCAGATACTTCAGACAGCAGGAGCCTGGAGCCCCATTATCTATGTGCTTTATAACTCCCCCAGGGTTTGAGGTGGACTGAAGGGGTTCACACCTTTTCACTTCACACCTCAGCTGTCTATTATTTTATTTGCTTCCCTGTATCCAGATGTGTAGTCCCTCACTGAGAGCAGTATTACTTTCAATGCCCTCATTTCTTTGAATTGATGGTTCAAGCATGTAGTTCCTTTATCAAGCAGGATGTGACCTCTGGTCAAGGTTCCTCAACCACAGGTGATGTGGAGAAGGTAGCAGGAAAGCTTCTCTCTGCAGGTGTTCTGTTCTCTTGCTCTTTCCTGGACATCTCCTATGGGGCAGAAGCAGGGTGTTGGGCAGGATCCGCACTYTAACCCCATGTGGCTGTCTTTGTTTATGACTTGGGGGTTAGTCATTTCATTTCCAGTCAAAACTGCCCAGCTCATGTAAGAGCTAGCTTATTTCTTGGTGATGTGTCATCTTGCCATGCTGAAACATGGCAACACCTCTGTGTCTCCACAGGACCTTCAGAAGAAGGTCAGGGACATCCAGCTTGCAAAAGGTGTTGAGTTTCCCTGCTGATCACAACAAGGATGCGATTTGATTAGGTATTCAAACATCCATTTTTGGTTCCACTTTTTTCGGCAGGAACATTATTTTTGCTGATAACCTCTCATCTGGGCAGAATCTCAGCGTAACTCACCCCGGGCTGATTGATGACTTCCTGGAGCTGGTGTTGCAAGGCAGTCTGCTCAGTGCTGCTTCCTCCAGAGACTCCGCCGAAGCCATTTGGGGCTGTGAATGGATTGCATACGCAGGCAGCTCGGGAGCTGCAGTATGCTAACATTTTATGGCTGTTTTTTCTTTCTCATTATATCTAATACTAGACATCCAGGTGCTGTGGGCTTTCCCTCCCCCAGTTGTCATGGTTGCATGAACTTGCTAGGAACTGTTTATCTGACATTTATATTACCAGGATAAAAAATTGCTACATTTGTATTTTTTCATATTTCAATGGAGTTGTACCCCTCCAGAGGCATTAACAACTGTACTGCTGCAAGAGTATTTGTTTCCATCTTTAATTTGGCTGATTTCCATTTTGCATCTGCTCTTTGCTTTTAGAGCGATGGTAAAACTTGAAGTTCACATGTGTGATAAAGATCTGTATGAATGGACTTAATCAAGATTTCTTCTAGAACAAACTGTGGAGATCGTGCTGACCTACACGACCAGTCACCCAAAAAATATGTCTATGGATTCAAGTCATTTATTAATCTTGGCTTTTATTTTATTATTTTTTATGTTGCTCGCCATGAAATTTTCTCTTGATAAACATGAGATCCTGCTRGGGATTTTGGTAGCTCTGCTGCACTTCTGTTCTTGTATGATTGAAATATGCTGTTGTTTTTGTTCTATAAATGTGAATCTCTTTCGGTTGAGAGAGGTTTTTGTAGTACACAGATTGCTGTATCCAACGTCTTGATCTCGATTCCATGCTCTTACTCATCCCTGTTAGTGTTATCTGCTGGTTTTTAGAAAAACAATTTTAGCTTTTATTTCCTGTCAGATCAACTTCCAGCCCAGTTTACCGCCTCCATCAAAAGTCTCTGAGACGCTACTGTCTAAATGTCTTGAGCTATAGTATAAATAGATCTTGCAATTTGTTTATAAACATGCCTTTTTGCACAGATCATAACAAAAAAAGCTATAAAGGCATTTTGAAWAAGCAGCCCCATTTAGGCCGCCACATGTTTATTCAATAGCCTAGGCTCCTTCTGGAGTGTATGATAAATAAATACGTGATTGAATTAGATTTACTGCACGAACAAYTCCCATGAACTGATAAAGGAGGTAGCAAAGCAGAACCGAAAGTCCCATCCTGTGTGGTGCTTGTTTGAGCAGCCCCGCTCGGAGAGAAGAGGCTTGTTCCTCCCCAGACCTCATCCCTGCAGGGCTGGGCAGGACGGCAAGTCCGTGGAGGTGGCCGTGCTGCTGCCCTCCCCGCGCCCTGGTCCTGGGGTCGGCTGGGAGCCTGACCCCAGGCACTGACTCCCACCGTGGGTGTGTGAGTGTGTGTGCAAGAACCCCCAAGCTAAATTCCCACCTCCCCACGCGTAGGGCATGTATTTCATCACGGCCTTAGATTGCTTCCAGATGAGCAGAGACAACTACAGAGCAAAGCCTGTTTGCAAAGGTGGTGATGTTAGAAATGGACTTTCTGTTTGGGCAGCCTTGCTGCAGGCATGCTGAGCCCAATCCCCCCCTCCCCGGGAACAGGAGAGAAGGGGAGGCGAGGGCTGGTGAGCCACCCTCTGCGCTGCTCCCTCTCCCGGGGCTGTCCCTCTGCTCTGCAGCAGCCCAGCCAGAAAACCATCTCTGGATTAACTCTCTTCCCTCTCTACAAAGCAGACAGGGAAGATGGACACCTTGGTGGCATGGGCTCTGCATCATGCCAGGGGGCTGCCATCTGCTGGTAATTATTCTTTTTTTTTTTTTTTAATTAGTTTGATGAGTGCAATTCAACAGCCTTTCAGAGGTACCCCAAGACTCTTTCATTTAGTGTGATTATGATGAGGAGAGAGTTGCCCACTGCAGCAGTTGGTGGAGGCAGGACTAGTTGACCATGCAGATGTGGGACGAGGGGCGGCCGCGTAGGTGGTGGTTCCAAGCAGCGGGCTCTGGAGGTTGCAGGGTGTCACAAGCTGTCTGTGAGTCAGTAGAGTCGCGTTGCCGCAAAAAAAGCAAACATCCCACTGGCTTGTATAAACAGGCRTATAGCCTGCGAGAAATGTGAAGTAATCCTTCCGTCCTGCTCCACATGGATAGTGCCTCAGCTGGAGTACGGCAGATGACGCATTTCCAGAGGGTCTGGAGAAACTGGAGCGAGTCCAGGGGGCAGCAGCGGGAGAGGTCATGTTTCCGAGGCCTGTGATCAATGAAAGGAGGCTGGATGCATTAAGCTTACTGTTGTCTGAGAAGAGCAGTGGTACAGGACCAGGCTGAAGCCTTAAGGGATGCATAAAAGGTCCTGGGGCTAGTCTGTCTTCCTTGGCATCAGTAGAGAGGATACAAATTAATGGATTTTAACTTCAGACACAAAAATTCAGGTTAAACATTGGGAAGAGCTTTCTCTTGGGGCAGGGGGGAAATGGCTCTCAGGGATAAAGTCTCTGAGAAGGCTGCAAAGTCACCAGTCGAGTGCCAACGATGGTCTCCTTCTCGGGAGGGCAGGGAGGCAGCAGGCAGCCTGGCTGCTCTTCCCTGTCCTCCTCTTCCCTAGGGCACGGGATGCTCCCCTGGCACCCATTGCCCTCCCCGCTCGCCTAAGACAGCCCCATCGACCGCGCTAGCCCCCTGGACAGAAAGCAGCCACCCGACTCTTTGAGATTTTTTCACATCCATTTGACTTCTAGCTGTACTGACCTCAACTTTTCAACACAGATTTTGTTCTTCCTGAAGGAGTTGATGTATTACATTAGATCTAAAAGCGAAACTACACTGCTTATAATTTTGTTACAGATTTATTCTTGGGCAATGCTAGACATTACAAAGGTTCAAAACAAATGAGGTGAGGTCAGTGTTGCGATTCCAGATTGTTTCTTTTTCCCCCTTGAGATGTTTTATGCCTGGCATTTTAGAGACTCCAGTTAATAATCCCATTTTTGCTCTGTGTTTTGTTTTTTGTTCAGAAACACAAAAATGTTAAAATGTGTCATTTAAAGGAATTTTGCAGAAGTATAAACCATATCCATCTATTCTAGAGTTAAGAACTTCCATATGTCATGACGGCAGCCCTGAGTCAGAGTATAATGTATGTGTTCTCAGCATGTAGAAATGGTAAAGCATTAGAGTTAACGTCTGGGAGAATTCAGCATTTGTTTCAGGTGGATTGCTCAGTCAAAACCTGAAAATATTCTTGGCAAGGCTCTAATAAGCGTGACGGTTTCAGGTTAGAGCTGCTGCAAGTGCCAGAGGACTATGAATTTCATTCATTTTTCTTGAGGATTCTGGAAAGAGCATCAGCACAAAACCTTTTCCTTTTATCTTTTTTTCAACTGCATTTGATAGTTACAGTTTCCGTTTAGGCTGACTCTGGCATAGGGTAACCCATGATGGGAATTCCATGGGTTTGGGGAAAAAAAAGTTTTACATGGAAATTTTAGATACCCCTGTGAAGTGGATAGTCGAATAGCAGCTGCAGTAGCTCTTGGTATCTAAATTAATGGATTTTTATTAAATGTAAACACAAACTGTAGAAGTTCAATATGGGAAAATAGAGCTCTGAGGTGTTTTTCAGAAAAGGAACATGGGCTGCTATCTGCACCTCCTAGCAAACTGGGGATGCAGGAGGATGGCAGAAATCTTGCATCAGTTTGCTGAGGCTGTCTCTGAGGAATTTTCTCTTCAAAACAGCAGAAGTTACTTTCTTTTACAATGTCCAGAAATAACKTTCTAGATCAGAGCAGCACTTCCAAGTGCAGATTCATGTAGTTTTATCTATATTTTGGAAAAAAATGATCTGCTACTCAGATGTGTGTTTTCCTATAGAAAGTATTTTCACACAAACACTTCTTTGATAAATATATTTTCCAGGTTGTTAGTTTAAGGGTTTGTTTACTTTTTTAAAGTATGACATTTGTGTGGAAATTTTTTTTTTTAGGAAAAAAGTGAACATTCATCTTATATCCAGAAACGCTGTTTATTTATTCATCTGTCCAAAGGCTAAAGCATTTGACCCAAGCATAAACATTTTGGCTGTAAAGGTGCCACAAAAGTTCACGGGAATTTCTGTTTGGGTACCTCAGACTTGTGTTTCCCTGGAAAAGATGACCTTCAGCAGATCTTTGGTTCACGTGATGCATTGTGAGCACATAACTGCCATGAGGTTGCCTTCTCCACAAAGAGAAGAAAATGCACTGTAGCGTGAGGAGTGTGGCTTTCCTCCAAAACAGAACCAAAGTGCAAGAATGACAGCACCCCTCTCCTCATGCAATTCAGATTAAAAATATTTTTTATTTCTTTCAGTTGCAAAAACTTTGACTATTTCAGGTGAAAAATTTTCAAGGGCAGAAGGAGGAATGAATAACTCTTTTCTGATGAGTTCTGATATAAATCATTGAACCACATTTAATTAATATTTTATTTTCTTCTACTGCTGCTTTGGTGCCAGCCCAGAGCAGATGCTCACAAGTTTACTTCTTATTGACTTTCTTAAGCATCATTCAGGTTTTTTGTATCACTTATCTCTCTTTTTGTCCCTTGGAAGGAACTGTCCTATCACAGTGACACAGAAGATTCTCAAATAATTTTTACCCAAATATGTCTTTGTTTAATTTCTAAAATTTCAGTTTCTTTTAAATTCAGGAAGGATGATGAATGGCAATTTTGAAAACAAAATCGCTATTTTTCATTAGGCCAAGAGCTTGTTTTGGGCAGCAGAATAACAATAATGCAATGACACTAATTGGTCTAAATTATGCAGTGAGTTTTCTTTCTTTAAAGCATTACTTTGGATGTCTCTAAGTTGTTCTGGATCATGTGGCCTTCCTACATCTGCCTTTTTTTTTTCTCATCTGGGCTACTTTTTGGGAGAAAAGCTTGTTTTCCTTTGGTTCACAACTTTGAAAGTTATCTTTCAGAAATTGGGAGTTCCAGGAAAACCATGCCCTCATTTAGGGCACTAATGTCCCGTTACCGTCCCCAAACCCCCCAGACCCTGTGCTGTCACGTTGCCTCCAGCTTGGCAGCCAGCGACGTGCCCCACCAGTGTGCATCATGAGCCCTTCTCCGGGAAACCAGAGATCAATCCACACGCTGTGCGCCAATAACAACAAAATAGTGATAAGTAATGAGCAAATGTGACGGGGTAACTCGGGCAGTTTTCCCCCAGCATCACTTCCAGGGGACCATGTCAGAGAGCGGTCAAATGATCCCTGGTCATGGCACCAAGACATCTCTGTAACGTTGTACAAAGGTTTAGCCTTTGCTCAAATGCAGTTCGTCTGCATTTGGCAACAAAAAGTTGGGTTATTTTCTTTTTTTTTTAACCTTTTGTAAAAATCCCTGAAAAATCCCTGAAGAGCTATGCTAAAAGACTGGTAGAAATGAGGGGCCCATTTGCATCGTCAGGCTACGAGTCTGAAAACCTATGTAGCTCCTGAGCTGGCTGGCAGCCCCAGCTCGCTGTAGGAACCTGTCACCTGAACACAGGAGACTCTTTTCTGAGCTTCAGACCCATTCCTTTCTTTTCACTGTTGTTTATCTCTAGTGCTGAATGTGGAGAAGGGGAGATAAATCGCTGAAATCTCTGGTATTTCACAGTTATATAAATGTATCCTTGCTGCAGTACGTGCTTGCATCTTATGAATAGCTAATTGCTGCTCAAACTGACAGCAGGTCAAAAGTGCACAGCAGCCATCTCAGGGTTTAAAAAAATAAATAAATAGGTGATTCTGTTGACTCTGGTGTGGAGAAACGCACATCTGAACTCCCTGTTGTATTCATGAGGTGTTTCCTCATTTACCAGATGGAAAATTTTGGATGATACATCTCGTATCAGAGCTCAGCAGATAATAACAGGGAAGGAGGCTGTGACTTGGGATGTGTTGTACATGCAGGGTCTTGTCTCGGTGGSACTTGCTGCACCAATGATGCTGCAAAAATTTCAGGAGCCCAGAGCAARCACCACCAAAATATGTAAACAACGGTGAGAAGAAAAAGAAGAAAAAATTGAAGGAAGGAGATCCTTTCATATTTCATATTCCTTTCCTTCTGTGGATAGCTGTCACAGCAAGCAGAGCAGAAAGAAATCAGCAAACAAGTGGAAGGTGCCTTAGACGGATGTACATGGGCAGCGCAGGCAGGGGTAGGGGAGAAGGAAGTCGAATCTGGGCTCGAGGCTCCACAACGAGCCTGGCGAATGTCTGTGGTGGCAGGGTCAGGTCCCCTGCCCTGGGCAGTGGCCTTGCAGATGAGCACCCCAAACTTGTTGTGGGGAACAGGGACCTCCYGTGGGCTGTAGGGAGGTCAGGGCTCTCTGCAGTCACCTCTGCTCCCTGTTTTGAAGGGCAGGTGCAAGTCAGTGCGCTCAGTAAGGTGCCAAGCAGGTGGGAGTAGGAGGCTGTAAGGAGCCATTAACAGCTGGAAATGGGTTGACTCAGAAAATAATGAAATGTAATAACAAGAGACAGCAAAAACTCCCAGGAAGTAGGAACGCAGTAAAAAATTCCTCCGAAGGAAAGCAGTGAAAGCCTCGCTGCCTCCGTCACGAAGGGGGACATACTTCACCAGGGTAATGGTTAGGTTATGTAGCAGGTCTTTTCCATCTCTGATTCCTGAGATCATACAGCCAGGCATGTTAACTATAATTAAACAAACCATCAGGCACCATTTACCCAGGGGCGTGCCTTGGCTGCTCTGCTCTTCCCAACGTGATGCAATTGCCTCCATTAGGCACAGCCCTCTGAGCACAAGCATCCATGACTCATCAGAGGCTGTCTACCTGTCCGACTGCTCACAGACTCAATTAAACCCTGTCACAGAGCAAAACACAGGGTCCATTTGCACTGCAGCACGCCATGGCAGCTTGGTGCGTGAAGTTACCTTGTAGAGGTGCCAGGTCAGGACCATGGGGTGTGTGGTGGCTCTCTCCTGCGTGTGCACATGGAGAGCTAAATGTTGCTCCAGCTCTTTACTGACAAAATCAGGCTTAGTAAAAAATACTGCTCTCCCTAAAAAAAAAATAAAAGAAGAAAAAAAAGAGAGTGAAAGTATGCTAAATACTGTCCTTTTTAAAGATCTGATCTCTACTTGCTCTGAATTCAGTGCTGGTCTTTATCAGTGTTTTTTCTAATGTTGCACACTTGGGCTGCCGAATGGCAGAAATCCCCAGCGCAATATAGGGGATGGTGTTAAGACCCTCGCCTAATACTTGAGACGCCTTGGTTTTATTCCCTGCTCTGATGGTCTAATCCCAGATTCATCCCAGCTAAATTTAGGCACTTAACAGCTCTGCCTGAGATAGGAGCTTTGCTTCCTTTCCGGAGGAGGCAGGGATGACGCTGGGCTGTGGTGTCTCTGTGCCTTATATTTCTCAGAACCTGGGGAGGGGGCTGAGGAGGTCGGGGAAGGGCTGGGAAAATATAGAGAGACTGGAAAAGAAGAGGCACTACTACCAGGCACTGAAGTGAACGACTAACCATCAGGTAAAAGCCATCAATTTTCACCTCTGCAGTGGGAGAAATTATCTTTATGTCAGAAAAGGGTAAAGAGGAGGAATGCATTGAGGGTCACCAGGCATGTTGATGCAACAGTAATGGGGAGCAGGGCAGGAAATATTTATTTAGACACCAGCCCAGTCTGCTTCTTCATGCACCAGTGCTGTGCACCAAGTAACTCTGCAGGATTTGAACAATGTCAGACTTCCCTTATGGGCTTGTCAGGCCAAAGCTTGGATTCTCTGTAATAATTTGAAAACAAGGTCACAGGCCAGCTGCTATCTTTCCATAGACCTCTGGAAGAGGTTGGGAGGATGGGGTGAGCCATGCTGAGGGAAAAGAAGTGTTCACAGAGATGCTGGTAACAGCACTGCTTGGTACATCAGCATAGAGTTGCAACTGCCCTTATGAAAGAGAAGAAATGGTAGATTGGCTAATATTGTGACAATTATTTTTCACGGGTGCATACAAGGGTTAGAGCAGACATGGGATTTAAGAGACTATCGTATGTGGTTGCATGTCATCATCACAAGGTGTAAAGAAGAAATCACTGGATTCTCATAAGCAAATGTTAATGTACTGCAGCTGGTTTCTTTTTTTGTTTTTGAGAGTACACCAAGTATGTTATTACATGACTGTGGTAAAGAGCAGTGGACTCTAATGACCATAACAAATTAATCCTTACAAAAGCTCTATGAGTAGTAGCATTATTATTAATGTTGGCAAAAGTCTTTAAAGGCAAAGCACAAAGTAAATGCAAGGTGTTTACATTAGCATTCCAGACGTTTGATAGTGAACAGCCCCATGGAGATGCACTTGCTCCCACCATCTCCTCTGGAGCACATCACAGATGAGGAGCAGACAAAGTATTATGCTGATCCTGAGGATGACTGTTGACTTTTAGGAAATGTCATCCTACGTCCTGTTGTAGCTTTGTTGTGGCTGTTGATACTGCTGGTTTCCTTCATTTCTGCAATAGGAAGCCTGGGGGATTGCAGTGTGTCTAAAGTGCATCTTGTCATTTGCACCTTGGTGGACTTTGGCTTTACTATGCAAAATTGCTTTATATAAAACAAATTACAACAACGTGTCTCTTTCCCCTAAAGCTGTCACTCTAAATAGGAAAGACAAAAGGGAAGATATGTAAAAGAGTGGAAAAATTAAACAGGCTTGGCATCTTCCCTGTGGCAGACCTGTAATCCAGAAACCATGACAAAAGTCTGGCTGTTTTCCTCTCACACTGTCACTATTCTGTTTCTCTACATTTCTAAATTTTTTTTTTTTACCATTTGGTAATTTCTTTCCCATTCCTAGCAAGAGTGGCCTGAAAGTCTTGTTGGGTTGAGAGTAAAACCAGATTCAGAAGAAAGTTTCTACTTAGTGACACAGCATGTGAAACTTCCTGCTAGCCTGTGACACTTGATGAAGTTTCCGTCTCGGGGGAGAGCTGTGAGCAGCCACAGGAGGTATTGCCCCACTCCTGAATTGCTAGCTTTTCCCCTGAAGGGCAAATCAGAAGCATCTTCTTTAAGCCTGACAGGTGAAGCAGGCATCCTGCTAGTCAGAGCCGGCTGTTATCCAGTCACCCCCCAGGCAGCCGCATCCTGAACACTTCACACTGCTTTAACTTGGTCACTTAATTGGCAAGAGGCGCAGGTTAAAATTAACCCTCATCTTCCTGAGCTTGTCTGCACTTTATGAAATAAAGATGCTTTGGGGAGCTCTGAGCTGTGGATGTAGTCCAGAAGGTATAGGGGGCAAACACCTAAGAAATCCATTTTTAATAACAGTGAGTCTGTATGGTTTGGTCTGTGTGAGCAAGTCATCATTTCTGTAATAATTTTGAACAGGTCACTCTGCTGTCCTTCTCCCTGCTGTGGGTCCCCAAGTCTCATTTTAAAGGTGGGATAAAATAAGTTGCCAAGGCTTGGGGTGACTTGCCCAGGGTACCTTGACAGGTCATTTCGTCAAGCAAGGTGAGAGCAGACGTGTTTTGCCAGGGCACCCGCTGCCCCGGACGGGCTGGTGTGCTGCTCAGTTAATGCTGCTTGGGAAAAGTGGTCTGTGAATGCGCAAGAAACATGCTGGACTTTATGAAAAGCAACTGTCAAAGAGATGAGGAATACTTCTATTTTATTTATTTACTCATGAGCTCCCAAGTTGGCAGTGTGGACAGAAGCGCTAATGGGATTGTTTGAATGTGGATTCAGGGGAAGCTTGGGAGGTTTCAGTCCAGGGCAGGGATGCCATCGGAATGAGAGAAGGTCTAGTCTGGGAATGAAGGTGTGTGTCCGCTGAAAAATGCCAAGCAAGCCGCTCAGCCTTTGAACAGAGGAATGAAGGGAACCTGAAGATTATAAGCACTTCCCTGGGAAATAACACCCTCTAGCCTGGACACACACCCTGTGACACTCGACGAGCTGTTAACCAGGTGGCTTACCAAGTCCTGTGGTATGTTCCACATCACTGGGAGTTTTTGAAACCATGAGTTGAGTTTTCACTAAGAGAGGTAAGTTTAGTACAAACTGGCAGTAATTCAGGGAAGCCCTCTGGCCTGTGCGATAAAGGCTATCAAACCAGATAGTTGTGCTAGTCCTTCTTTTGATTTATGAATTTATTAACATTTTCTCCAAATAGTATGTTCACTGGATATTTTTCCCAGATTGCAAAAGAGCTTCTGCGTGATTTTAAAAATTCGTTGTTGTGATCAGCAGTTTGTGCTGATTTTTGAACAGGAATGCATTTTCCTGTGAAGTACAACTAACTTCCACCCCCTCCACCCCAGTTTGTGAATTGGTTTCCAATTTCAAATACTTAATAGAAGGAATCTTCGGTGGTTTATATTCTGGGCAGAATTCATAGATTGCAAACTTTTTGTGATCCATTTTATTGCAGCAAGATTCTTTCCAGAAATGTTATACTATGTGTTGCTGTTTTGTGATTGGGACATGTGGTAACTCTACTTCAAGAATGAGTCAATGCCAGATTCCACAATACATTTCTACGTTGTCATCCATATAAAGGATAATCAGAAACATCTGTCCTTTTTTTTTTAATTCATTGAAAAGAAATATTACAAGCACAAACCAGTATAGGTAGTAGAAGTTGATGCACAAGAGTGGAATAAAAAGAGCCATGTGGAAGCATACTCTGGAGTTTATTAATAAAAAAGACAAATCACTAGCCATTATCTACTAGTAATAAACAGTGATGTTTAATATTCTGTATCTCTTTAGGAGTCATCACTGTTCATCTTGCGACCATGTGTCTATGTGGAAGGTTATTATCAGCTTCCAGACTCTGAAATCAATTGCAATTTTTCACCTTTCTTGAAGCTTACAGCTGTGTTTTTAAATTTTCACTCAGGTTTTGTATTTTAGAAGTTCTTTTTTCTTTAAGGATGTATTTATTACTGTGTCATTCCTTAGACCCTCCTTGGGCCAGGTATTTGTTCACCAGGACATGTACTTCCCGTCTGTTCACATTTTGTAATGCCGTAGGCAGCTGCAGCCAGGCAGAGCAGCTTCAGCGTTACTGTACAAAAAATTGTTCCARGCACTAAAAGTTAAAATTGGAAAGATATTACTGGTAGGTTAACATAAAGAAAAAACAAATGCATTTTGCTTGAAGAACAGCAGGCAGAATGAACAGCTTTTTTGACCTTGTTCGATACAATTTTTTCTGTAAGCTCACAGTCACTCCCCTCAAGAAAGGCAGCGAAGTTACTGTCACTTTTATCATGCTGGGGTGTATCAGCTCCATGGGATACACTTAGCAGCGTTCTTGCTCTGAGTACTTGGARAGCATCCCTTTATGTCTCAGTTTTCAGCATTCCTGTAGATTAGGAATAGTCTATCTCTTTTTTCACCCTTCATAATTTGTATAGAGAGAGAGATCACTTTCCCTGAGTGCTTGTTGCAGTTATTTTTTTGGAAAACAGCATGCATTTTCCCAAACGCTGTTGGTTGATAATATGACAAGAATATGCCAGTGCTATTCCGTTAGATTAACAAATCTTAGTCTAAACAAGATTGAGAGAGTAAGGGTTGAGTGAAATATTTTAGTTCAGACTTCTTTAATGAATGTAGGCAGCAATTTAATATGCTTTGAAAAAACTGGCTTTATCACAGCAAATTATTTCTACTGGGGAAAGATAGGATGTAGTTGTAAAAGCCTCTGCATTATCTTAAAAATATCAACACAATATTTTATAACTACGAATAATTTTATTTCAAAATTCCCTATGCATTTAAATACAAATATTTCACCCTCCTGACTGAAATTATTTTTTGGTTTACTGAAAACTTTGGAAAATAACCATTAATATTTTTAGCAGAACTACCAACACACCAGGTAATGTCACATGCATCACTCCTTGACCTCGTATTTAAATCACTGTCAAAATTATGAGAAGATATCTATTGTAATGATGTTGAAATATTTTTTTTGTTTTGTTTCTAATTTTGACTGGGTAGGGTTTGTTCTCTCTGGTACTTGCTCCCATGTGACTTTTTGTGATCCTATTACCTTTGTGCATGCTCCTGTAACTAAAATGTAGGACACAGTGCTACAGGCTTTTGTAAAGACCAGAAGGGTAATGTTATTCAAAAAGTATTAGTCAGATGTAATAGATAATTTACTTGGAATTTCCACTTTATATATGCCTTGCCCTTCTTCTAATACCTCCTTAGGTTCCCTCTACTTGTGCTTGGAGACTGCCCAAGCTGGCATGGCATTTGCTTTGCTCTTATGGCAATTTTAGTTGTCAGTGATCATGACAGGAACAGACAAATTAAAATCAAGCAGTTGTAACAGTTTCATGAAGATTCAGCAAGATGGGAATGTCAAGAGTATGCTAGCTTGTTTTTAGGAGCACTATCAATGCACCCTTTATCGCGTGGGAACAGTTGTGCCTTTGTTTCAGTGGCGCTGTTTTTTGGAAGATGAGTGAACAGGAGACCATTGACACTTTTTTTTTTTTTCTTTTTTCCCAAATCTCACGTGTCCTTTGCCTAGCACGTCTCTCTCTGAAGCGTGAAAATAGCGTGCCACTTTGCTTTTTACATATTTGAGGAGCCAAAAAGGGGCGAGGAGCTGTGACTACCAACACTGTTGGTACTAATGGCTAATTTTATCCTGAGACTCGGCAAACGAGGCTATTCCTTGGCAAAGCCAGGGACCATCACTGCTAGGTTCCCAAGCCTCTAACAACTAGACAAGTGTTGACGAAGTATGAGGTAATTTCCAGATGGTGGGTGGCAAGTGCCGCGAGAGTAACGGTGGCAGCAGAGCTGGTGGTGGGAACGGTCTCCTCGCAGGTTGTTACCACGGTTGTGCTCAGCAGACGTCTRAGGTAGGTCCCATGGAGACAAAGAGAAGGGGAGGTGGAGGAAAACAGTGAATTACTGACAAAGTCTGCTCTGCTTGTTCATACTTTTTTCATTCAGTTCTCCTTTTGGTTGTAACAGCCCAGGCTTTGCATGACAGATGGCTTATTGTTTCTCTCCCATAAGCTGCTAAGAAATTTCTGAGCAGAAACAGGCAGCATTGCTTTCAGAAAGGCACTGTGCAACATCCAGGCTCTGGCTGTGAAGGACCACAGGTCTGAGTCACATAGACCATAGGGAGGAAAAAAGCGGTGGGGCTTAATGTGTAGCATCCAAAAATATGCTTGCTGCTTCTACTATAGGTGCTCTTCGATTTCAGTCTGGGATTCAGAAAACATAATGACTTCCAGATATTGCCAATATTAATACACAAAAATCTTTCTTTTTTGTGTTAAAGTGTTAGCTTAAAGCAATGAAAAAAAATACTGGAAATATAATCTTCCTGTAGAAAAAGTCTATTCAAGTTTATAGGCCATATGGCCATGTAGTGAGAAGAAGCATGGCATCTTTAGAAACATCCATAATGAAACTTATCCTTTTGTAGACAGTAAAGAATTTAAGTAAATTTAATTCAGTCTGTCAGGTGGGATTTATTCAAGTAGTTATTACAAAACTGTGTGTGAATATAAATACATCATCTTTATGAAAATAAAAATAAAATATAAAAAGTATTTCAGCTTGGATATCGGTCAAGATCTGATCTATAGCCACAGCAGCAAGTGGGTGGCTAGACCATCAGAGGCTCTGAAATACAGGGTCAGAGAAGGCACACTACATTAGGAATGGTTATTTTAAATCATCGAATACGCGGTGTGGAAATTTCTTTCAGAATTCTTTATACCATAATGTAAGACAAAAGTTTGGCTCTGGCTGTTTCAGTTTCAGCATAATATTTTTCTGGATGTGGTATCACTTTAAAGCTCATCCTGTGGCTTTAATTCATCACACAAAAGCTGACTAATCTTTATGTATATTTGTGAATATTGCAGCAGGCATAAAATAACATTGTGTTTAATAACAAGTTATTCCTTTTTTTTTTTTTTTTTTTTTTTAAGATATAATGAAACTTGCAGGCCAGGTTTGATTAACAATAAATTTGTTTGCAGTTCTCATGTATATCCAGTATCTTACAGAAACAAGGAAGAAGGTACAGGAAAAAGCCAAAACCATGTGTGGACTTGTAGCAGTAAACAAACCTTAAATTTTTACCTAAAGACTAAAAGAAAATGTTATGCCTCTGCCCTATCATTCAAAAGATTTGGTGACATTCCTGTAAATCCCCAAAAACCTTCCAAACGCGGACCTGTAAGAAGGGGAAAGGAGAGAGTAAAAAAAAAAAAAACCGCCAGCAAACACAGAACTCTTGACCAGTTTGATGTAGCTGCAAGGTCCTGAATGAATGCAGAACTGGACCCCTACATATTTAAAGCCAGATCATGCAAAGTGCTTCTGAAAATAAGGCTACTTGTTTCCTCCCAGAAATCATTTGGCAGTTTTCAAGCCCTCCACAGTAGCTGAGATCCTGCCTCCATTGAAGTCAATGGGGCGTTACCCTGACTCAGCTGGGGCCAGGTTTACACTTACATGCTCATGCTARAAGTAATGCTGAAAATAAGAAGAAAAATGTTCCTGGTCACGTTCTGGCTCAGTGTTAGACCTTTGAGTGCTGTAAGGTCCTTTGACCTTTTCCGTTTTCCTGCGAAGAGCCATCACCTGATAAACCTCAGGGTTTGGTTTTTTTTTTCTTTTTGTTTTTCTTTAATTTCTTTAATGATTACTGCATCAACTTCCCCAGATTTGAATGAAATAAGGAGAGGTGCCTTGGTGACCAAATTCTTATTAACTATTTAAATGTGGTCAGAGAAGGGAGTAGGATCTGCATTCAGCATATGAGCTCAAGCTCACAAGCTCTTGTTTTATTCCTTCTTTACTTGGAGCTGCATAACAAGGATGATTTATTTGCAAATGAATTACTTTAAGAATAGGTTTTGAGTTACACAGARCATAGACGAACTTGACCCCATCTCTGCAGCTGTAAAAGTAAGAGCGTGGGTGTGGTTGCCTGGTGGCTGGCCAGTATGATACAGTTCAAGGGGGCGGATAAAATAACATTTACACTTACAGTAACTGTTTAAAAATGTAATGTGAATTCTGCCAAATCCTTCAAGTTCGTTTTGGGAATCCAGCTCATTAGGGTTGCCAACACTCAACTCTTCTCACCCTAGYTTGCAAGTTATCTCCTCCTGCCAGACGCATTTCGCTGCAATAGTCTCATTATGGAGCATGAGGTTCCACCAGCCTTGCTCTGCAAATGGTTATGGTGGGACACTCCCAGCCAACAGCCCTGCCTAAGCAAGCAGTGACCGAGCCTGGCCCGTGAGACTCGGCACGGTGGGGGAACGCAATCCCAGATGAAGTATTCCACTTACAGCTCTGTTATTGTCTGCTGCAGCAAATGCTCCCAAGCCAAGCAAGGTCAGGCATTGGTTGGATCCTCGAGGAAGCACGTGGCGGAGAAGGTGAAGGCTTGGAAGCTGGTGCTTGTCCTTCTAAGCTGGAATTGCAGAAGTGCTCCCAAGCAGTGGGAGCCACGGCTACCAGGCGTCTTGTCTAACAAAGACATAGAATGAGGTCCTGATCACTTTGCAGTCTCATAGCTGCTTTTTAAAAGGGGGCAAGTGTTGGCTGAAATAGCCAGATCATTCCACCGGGAATAAGCACTCTCTCTCCCTGCATTCCTCCTATGGCAGCACCCTGTTTGAGGACACAGGGCGATCCTGCACCATGGCTGGCACAGGCTGCCACACGCAGAGCCTTGCTGTGTTGAGTCTTTGCAGCTCTTACCTGCGTCACTGCTGTGCTGAGCAGTGCAGCCAGTTGTGAAGTGCTGTAGCACTCCTGAACGGAACGTGCAAGGCATTATTTATGGCTAGGAATAACAACCGCTTCCGATGGCATACTGTGAGCCACGCTTACCTGTGTAGATTGATGGATTATAGTCTTTTGTTAGACAAAGAATCCAAGTAGGGTGGTGCTTGGGCTGCTCGTGGAAAGAAAAGAGTTTTGAAGAGTTTGTAGTTTCTGCTGGTTGAAGACCCATGTTCACGGCTGGTCCATTCAGTCCACTTTTTAGGACAGTCGTGGAGTCCTTGCTGACACCAACCTATTGCATGATAGCATCCATGACTAATGGATGTCTACCGTTGCTGTGCCACGCTGGGGAATGGTTCACAGAGCTTAAGACCTGAGGGACCACTGTCTGCCCTGTTTACGTTAGGCCATCATACTTCATTCACTTTGACTAAAATACAGTTTTTTCAGACCAGCATCTGGTATTAAACACATAAGAGATGTAGAATCAGCTCTTCGGTGACTTGTTCATGTGGCGAATTATTGCCTTGGCTTGTTAAGAAAAAGTCAACCTTTCTGCCTTGAATTTGGCAAGCTTTTTCAGATTAAAAAGGTGGTGTGTTTTTTTCAGATTAAAGAGCACTCTTAGTCCCAAATACCTTTTCTTAGTGAAGGTACATACATGTCCACACTGTCATCAAGTCAGCCTTATTTTGCATCTGGCTTCTGCAGTGACAAGATTTGTGATCTTCTCCTTTTGTCCATCAGCTTCTCTTACCTAACACATTTGGAATACTTTCCTGATTTCAAACAAATCTGAAAGAGTGTAGAGGTCTCAAAGAAGAGAGTTCACACTGGCTTGATGAAAAATTGGCCTGGGCAGAGGAGAAAGACTCAGAGAAGGGAGAGCTCAGCTGTCACACACTCTGTTTGGCAGCACAGGGCCAACCGGTCAGCATGAATGTATTTACAGGCTACCTGCAGTGTGTGTCGTCTCATGTCTAGTAGAGGGGTCATAAGAGACATCGAGACTAGGGAGAGTTTTCCTTCAGTTTTGTTTCCCTTAAACCCCTTTCCACCAAAAGTTGATATGAATTCAGGTGTCAGGAATTCTGTTGTTCATAGAACWTTTTCCTTTTTATAAAATACATTGGTTTTCACTCATTAGCTTTCCAGTAAATGACATTTTCTTCTGCCCTCAAGTCCTCTGTGTCTTCTTGTCTTTTCTTTTGCCCGCTTCAAATTTTTCAGCACCTAAAGTAGGAGTATCAGACAGTATGTAGAAGTCTATTATCAGTCTTAACAGTGCCTTATTCACACCCCTACTTTCTTCTTTCTTCAAAACCTTCCAGCTTTTCTTGCTGCAACTTTGAATGTGAATGTTGCTTATCTGTAATGAACGCCAACTAGTCCTTGTAGCTGATGATTGCTAACCTAGTGCCTACCCAGTTCTGCAGACAGAGGCTGTGTTCCTGTTCCTGACAACATGGCCATGCTTGGCTCTGGACACACTGTCTCTGGTGCAATGTATGGAGTTGTCCAGATCACTCTATATGGCCACCATGGTCTTCTCAGCACTGCAACAAGCTCTTAGTCATCTTGGTCTTAACTGATAATTATTTTTTATTTACTTCTACTGATGTAAAGTGCCATGGTACATCTTTTCAACAGAGCACGTAAACACCCTGCAACATAAGAGGAGTGAACAAAAGATATTGGATCATATATGAGAGATACCAATTATGTCATTGATGAACTGCTTGTAAGATATCACTGAGGAAAATGTAATAATCTTTTGGAAGATATCTGTTCAGCTTCCATAATCCACTGATCTTCAGTAATTCTGCAACAGGGAAAAAAGTGGCGACTTCCCTGAGGTCCTACATACCTGGCGCCAGGTGGTCATCATTGTCCTCAGAAACATTGCATGTAGACTTTATGATCATAAAACCTTGCATTTAATTTTATTTTGAATTACTTTTCCATTATCAGAAGAATATTCTTAACAAGTTTAGGTTCAATGAAGGCCATTGGATATACCACTGTGTAGACAAGAAAATCCTCTCAGAACAGGTCTAGATTGTTTTTCCTTTAAAAGTTCTGAAACTGCATTTTTTATGGGGAACTTGGGCATTCGTTTTTAAAGGAAATTCATTATAAAAATCTTCAACACCTTTAAATAAGGTGTGAATATTTCTTTTTCTCTTCACAAGTTTTTATTAAAGCCTTGACCAACTTTAAGTGATTCAAACACTGAAACTTCCATTCAGTATCAGCCCAGCATTTATAGAATCATGCAGCCAAAAATCTGGAAGACATTGAAAAAACTGTGCCCCAATCCTTAGTATTTGTAAGTCCATTTAATCAGGCTGTTGAAGGAAACATGAGACTGTAAAATTGTTTAGACATTCAAATAAGTGAAAATTAATTGTGAGAAAATTTTCCTATCTCCATTTACTAAACAAATTCAATCCACAAAATGTGCTTAAGGTATCATTTGAAGCGAGCATTTAGGAGTATATTGTTTTAATTAGGAGATGGCAGTTGCAAATACAACTTTTGAATTCAATCCAAGATATTCAGTGTACACAGAGTATTTCCAAAACACACGTTTAAATATTTGAGCTTCAACTCTGGTTTTAAGTACTGCAGTTTGATGAGCTGTTCTAGTCTGGGGCTAGTAAACAAGTCTAGAACTTGCTGGATTTCTCCCAGAAGATAAATCGTCATCCGCTTACTTTTAACGTTGTCTGGATTTGTCAAGTCTGTCCTGCAATCTCTGTCTCCAGGATAACATGCAATGCAGTCATCTCATGGGAACATGGCAAGATTTTCAGTTGTAATAATAACATTAAAATGAGCTTTTTGTGAAAAATCTTCCTCGTGGCTATAAAAGGCGTCAGCTTCCCTGAAGGTAAATTTTCACAGCAGTCTGCAAGATTTTTGATATATCACCCCTGCTGAATTTTAATAGGGATAGAGTGCTTGGTTTTGCATGTAGTAAAGATGTTTGATCTACATCCAGATCGTGGGTCTGTTTTTTTTAGCTTCCCAAGATACAACAGCTGTACAGGTAAGAGCAAACCAGTATGTGTGTGGATACAGGACAGCAAGAAAATGCCAGCCTTTGTGATTACGTTGCCCATGGATTTCATTGGTCGAAAAAGATCTTTTCATCCAGATGCAACATTTTGCCAGCTGTTAAGAGGATGTACGGACATCTGAACATGAAGTGCTTAGGCTGAAACATTTTGTGCAGTTTAGAGAGAGACAGAGATGCTTTTTAATTTTTTTTTTAATATTTTTTGTTTGTTTTGGTCATTTTTAAACTTCTTTTTCTTCCTGTGCTCTTCTCTTGCCTTTTTCAGCCCAACACATCCTAACATGTTCAACTTAAATACTTCACAAAAAAAGCCCTTTTTAACACTGTAGTAGGCAAGATATCTGTTGGTTTTGAGAAGCTCTGTATTTGCCAACCTTTGCAGAGATTTTTATTTCTGAAGGGTCTAAAGAGCTTCTCAGGTGCAGACAACACTATGGATAGGTGCGTGTGAGCATGGCATGCACCTCATTGCACCTTTACCCACAAACATTTTTGGACAAAAATCTGCTAAGACATCTGCTGTATGAGCCACCAGATCCCTTCTTCTAGGCAGGAGATGCTGGTCCCTTCTGCTTTTCTTGACACCTCTAAAAATATCCGGAGACCGCACGGATTCTTTGTGTTCTTGTTGTGCTTGCTGCAGGGAAGACCTTTTGGTTTATGGTCACAGCTGGGCTCTTTGAACCCAGGCTTCCTCYATCCCCTGAAGATATTATGATGGGGTGTGTGTCACTCCATCAAAAAGTAGATGGGTTTTGATACACACACATGAAAAAAGCCTGACCAGACAGACCCAGTGTCAGGGGTCTGGAGCTGGGTACCGGAGGGAGCTGGAGAAGGAGGGAGGAGGTTATCTGAGCTGCAAGGAAAGCTGAGAAATGGAGCTGAGTCACAAGTTTCTGACCAAACCGCCTCCAAGTTTCACAGACATTCTTTCCCAGCAGGGCAGTGGGCATCAGGGCTGTGCAAAGTCTCCCTGGCTGGCCAGGGAGCCTCTCTGGCTGGAAGGGAGAAGACATTTCTGGTTAGTCTTACTCTGGCCAACAAGATCACTGCTGTACTGACTTCTTGTAGCTGTAACAAAGTCCTTTCATCCTGCAGAGGGGATGTAAGATTTGATGTCTGGTGGGCTGGGTTTCTTCTCTTGGTGTGCTTTGTGTAAAAAGTCAGAAAGATTTTCCTTAGTTTCTCACTGCAGTGCTGCTAGCCTGGTTGTTACATGACACTGTTTAAGAGCTATTTAAAATCTCAGCTGACTAAAGTCATGGGGAGAAAAGCCTGTTTCATATTTCGCCACATAAAATATTATGTTTATCCTTCATTAGATAAAAAAAATTAAAATCTTAGGTTTAGTGTGGGTTGAGTCTAGCAGGGGAATTCTTCAGGTTTCCAAATTTACAAAGTGTTCTTCCTGAGTGGTTAACTGTTCCCACATTTGTAAAAAGGAGGGGAGAGGAAATTGCCAAAGAGGTTTTGAAAATTACCCTGGACATTAATGGTTGTTTTCTGTTTGTTTGTTCTTGTTCTAATGCTAATAAAGGTTTCTCAAGTCACACTATTGTGCTGCTCTCTTCTAAATGTCTGCTATGGAAATAAGAACAATGTTGGGAACATTTGGATGGAGTTGGTCTGTTTTGCATTACAGAGTGTTTTTGTATCATAAAGCTCTGGACCAGGTCTTTACCTCCATCATTAAACATGAAGGGACAGAAACACAGCTGGTCTACACTAGCTTAGCTCCATGGATTTCACTGCTGTGAACAAGTTAAAGATTTCACCCTTTGCAATAAGATTCCTCCTTATGAGATTTATTTTCCTTTGGTTATGTAAATAATCCCTGAAATATAAAAAAAAATTATCTTTTCAGCCTTGGTTAACTCATGGAAGAAATCACATGTGAGGCAAATTGCAAAAGCAAACATTGCTCTAGCTGAAACAGTCTGCAAGTGGCAGGACAGCACCGTGCCGAGTGGCTCTCTGCCTGGGATTTGCCTGCATGGCTGGGGTAGCTATAAGCTAAGTTAAACATCTGCTTAGAGAACACGCAGGTAATTTAATTTTAGCTTAAGCCTGCATGTGTAATAAAACATGTCCCTCTCCTCTGTGCCTCCTCCCAGGAGCCCTCGGGCAGGTTCCTGGCGAGTCCAGAGCYGTGGCACAGCCCTCGTGGCACCATGGCACTGGCCCTGCTGGCTCCTGGCCCCCCGGGCAGAGGTGCTCCCACCAGCCAGGCATGGTTAGGACTGAGACAGTGACAACTGCAGCAGTGGTGGTACCCAGACCCTGATGCAGCAGCAGCAGCAGCATCACTGCTCACACGGCCCCACAGCCAAGGCTGCTCCTAACAACCCTCTGCTAGGAAAGCCTACTGATTTATTTACGAGTTTATATCAACCAGCCACGAAGTATTAGCTAAGAATAGCAGAAGGGCCAGCCTTGCAGGCTGGTGGCAGCCACCTTTGTCATCTTGTCAGAGCTGGAGTTTGATTTTGATTCCTGCTTTGCAGCTCTGTGAGCTGACAGAGGGCCACATTTTTAGATGCATGAAGATACCAAAAGTTGAGAACAGAAGCAACAAGATTCTGAATACCCAGCTTGGCATTTACTTATACCATCAGGCTCCTCAGTCCCTTCAGGAATCTCCCCCTAACTTTCTCATGCAGTTACCCACACAGGAAATGGGTGCTCCTTTTTATAGGACCCTGTCTTTATGGGGCCTGATAATCTGGAGGATTTTTTTTGGTCCTGTTCTGTCTGTCTTTGAAACTTTCTTTGAAGTAGCATGGAGAGTCCCAACAGAGTTCTGTAGAGCACTCCCGAGGCTCTGAGGTCTCTGCTGAATRGCTGGAGGGTATGTAAACATGACATCCTGGAGTGGAGTGGACAGACGATTAGCCTTCAAGAAAAAAAAAAGTAGAAAACATGAAAAATCATTATTTGGGATATCTGGCAAGCCTACTCTGAGGCTCTGTGGAAGGGATGAGGTGGTGGTTATAGAGGTTGTTATTCCATGAGCTAAACCAAGGAGGCAGGAAGCTCCCATCAGTTGCTTTGTGGTAGAGTCCTCAGACTGAGTTTCCACCTCATCCTGTCCTTGCTAGCAAAGAAGAAAAATGTGCATCCTTTAAAGTGGTAATTTGGAAAAAATATAAGCAAAGTCTATGTAAGCAAGTGCTGGAGAAGTGCTGCCTCTTTTTGGCTTGATGCGACTGTTTTTCTATGCATGGGCTTCTACGCTGTCAGCAGGAACAGTACACCCTGCTGGACAGGACAAAATCCTGGACAAAAATCCAGCCTGGAGTCAGAAAAAGGAAACCAGTTTAGGAATAAACGGTACCCGTTGGTCTCAATGGCACAGTTATCCTGCTGCTTGCTATGGGTGCTCATTGTAAGTAATTCATGCTCGAAAATAACTCTGCATAGCTGGTAAATCTATCCACCAGCCAACATCTCCTGCTCCCCATATAAATGTGGTCTTTCCCCAAGGTATGGAAGTTTTGCTTTTCACAGTTATGTACTGAAAGCAGAAACAGTCTTGTTCAAGGTTGGTGGGAATAGTTATTTATATTCCTGAAGAGGTCAGGAAATGAACTACACTGGCATTGTCCAAACAGCGAAGTGTCCTTGCTTCTCTTGGGCTCAGTGCAGTGCAGTAGGTGGGTGAAACCCATGGACCTCAGGGAAAAAGCCCTGAGCAAGGGCTAAGCCAGGCCAGGAACTCACACTGGGGAAGGGGATGTTTAAGTGGCATTTGTAGGAGGCACTGGAGTATATCCAGTTCCACCTYGCCATTACTGTATTTACCATTGCTCTCTGGTGCATGTGGTGGTGTCTTCTTCTGTGGTGCTTGGAGTGCGGGCTATCCCCTCTACTCATCCTAAATAAAATGGCATTACTGCATTTTGCTCCTTTTCTATATGGAAATTGTATTGTCAGTTCTTTCCTTCCTCCTGTGTAAGGAGGGAGGAGGGAAGATCTTTTTTTTAGAAATAAAGGATTTGAAAAAGAAAGGCCAGCATAAAAATAAAAAGGCAATATTTTTCTTTCTTGGACTCTAATTTATTCGAAAGCAGCTCAAGCTTCCYTTCTCCTTCAGAGCCCAGATCCTGTTCTCCTGCATCCCAAAGCACTGCTGGTACAGCGCTTGGGTGCACAAAGGTTTGCAATAGTATTTTCTTTCTGCTAGCCCACCAAATGCAAAAACTTGCAGAATTAAGAAGGCTGAAAATGAAACCAGGACATGACTGATGCTGATGTGTATGCCTGTGAACAAGGCCTCTGGCTGCTGCCTTACTTACTGTACCTGGCCGCACTCAGACAACTTTGCCTTGATATTGCACTCCTGAGATTAACAGGTGCTATGTAGATGCTCTGTGCAAACTTAAACCACCACACCATATGGTGTATGACAGTGTTTAGCACTCAAGGGCTGCTTACCTTGCTTCTAAGATATTTTTAAATTGGTGCATTGATTTTTGCATTTTGGTGCTGCGTCTGTTTTTAAAAACCACCCAAATGTGGAACCCATTGAATAGATAAGCTGGAATCTGTTTGCAGTTGATGGAAGGAGTTAGTTGAAAGGACTGGGTTTTCTTCCTTTCATTACCAAGCTCTTTCAGATAAGGCAAGATCGTCTTAAAAGCTCTTTAAGTAAATAACCAAATAAGATATTTTAAATGAAGGACTTCATAAAAAGTCTTGAGAGAGGCTCATTTTCTTTCCTTTCAATTAATCCTGGAGAGTTCACCACAAAAGTCACCTGTTTCGATGTGAATTCCCTGGAGAACAAGGCACACATGTGCAAGCTGAAGCTCAGTCACTTCTCTCACATAYGCATGTGCAAACCTGCAGTTGCACAGGGAGTCCACAGACAAAAACCGACTGTTATGACAGTATGTGAGCACAGGTTTTGGTCACAGAACTTTTCAGCTCTGATTCCTATGTGACATCATCCRTGGTTTTGGGAACTAATTTAATGGCTTACTTATTTAAGGGACTTCAGTAAAGAACTCACARTGGCAACTCTAATTCAGATAATTTACTGCCTTTTTCTGCAGAACAAATGGACTCAATGGATTTTTATTTTAGCTCAAGCTCTTTTTAAAGTCTGATCAAATAGTTTGGGAATGTGGAGTTCCACATATGAAATGTTGGTTGTGACCAATTAGAAATACATAATGCTGTTTCTGTTCTTATTTTGGGTGAACTCACTATTAAGCCAAGGATAAGCTTGTAGGTCTCTGAATGTCTTGGTGCCAGCACATATTAATTTGTAGTTTTCTCACATCGCCACAACCATGAAAACATAGACTAAGTCTAGCCTATAAAATTCTTTCACCAGCATTGTTATGTGAAGAAGCACTCTACTGGAGACACAGCTCCAAGGTCCTTACATTAACTTGGCTTCTTTTCCTTCTCCAAACCAGGGTAAGTTCCACTGCTAAGAGCATTATTTATAGCTGTGTCTACACCAGGGCTAGTCACTGCACAAGAGCTCTCCATAATAGTCCATATAGTCAGGTGCCCTATATTCAGAGATAGGAAGTTACAAAAGCCATTGGAAGGGATGAAAGAAATTATGCATAGAGTGCCTGAAGGCACCTTCAGGGACCTCTCCAGGTTTGGAAATCCTGAGTCACAAGTTGAATATAAGCTATTATGTTTAAGATATATAGAAGACTAACGCTCTGTGGCTCTGATCAGTTTATTTTTTGATCAATATGTGCTTTGGACCTTTTGCAGAGGTTGGAAACTTATTTCCTTGCGTTGGTTTTAAGCCTGCTGCTTGATAACGTGATTGATTGCTGCTTATTTCCTCTATGTTAAGGAAAAGGGAATAATCATCCCCTGTTTGTTTTCCCTGTGTCTTTCATGATTTAATAGATCTTAATTGCATCTCCTGTGCTGTATTGGTGTCTCTTGTAGTTCTACTACTGCCTTCAGGAAAAAAAAAATTGAAAAAAAAATCTCTGAATATATCCACAGATGAATGCAGTGAGAGAACATTTTCTTTTTTTAAATAATTTCTGATGTTTCATATGTCTCTCCAAAGCACTGTGTTGACATTTTCCCAGTGATCCCAACGTCTCTTTTCTGAGTGGTAACAGCTACTTTACAGCCCATTACAGGTACAGTTAGGGTAATTTTTCCCTAGTACACTATTTTTAATGTACCAATACCAACTGTAACATGACAAAGTTACATCATCAAAACCCTTGTGCCTATACTAGTTCTGAAAAAAATTATGTAAAAATCCATGGTAATGGAATTTTAATTGGCAATATGCCATAACTCTCATTATCCATTTTGACTCAGCTATTACAAGCTGCAACTCGCCTCCTTGGGCAAGCATACGATATGCTGTTCACAAATGCTCGAATATGCCATGTCTTCTTTTATTTGGCTGTATTATTATTAGAACTATGTGAACATTCACAGGAGTACCATGCCTATTCCTTTTTTCTTTGATTTTTTTTTCCTTGTCAAGTTTTTGTGAATTTTCTGTCAACAGTGTAATACTGTTTACACTGTTTTGAGAACATTTGAGAAGTTCCTGATCTTCATTAAGTAATTCTTGGCCTGCAGATTGTTGCAACTTTGTGAGCAAAGATAGGATTTAGAGCATGTGTTGTGTTAATTATGCAAACTACCCAATCAAGCTACAAATTGGCACATAATTTAGGACTGGCTCAAGCACAATAGATTGCTAATTGTATAATTTATGGTGCTAGTTGAATTGTTTAATGCAGCTGTTGACTTCGAAGGAAGCACAGAGTTTAAATCCTCTCCTGACAAAGCAGCACGCACATGAGAGAAATGCTGTCTTTAGACTAGGAATATTTGAATGTTTTCAAAAAACAGTCTCATAGGGTGTTGCTGAACCATGATTCCCTTCAAAGGTAAAGGCATAATTTTGGTGGGGGAAAAAAATACCAGTKCCTAGTTATCAGCAAAATTCTATTCCTTTCTCTCCAGCCTTCTTCCACCTTGCTCGTTCTGTTGCCATTTCTCTCCACAGTTTGAGCCCTAAATATAAAGCGATTAGGATGAATATAGAAAGGGATTGCTTTTATGTAGTTCTGCATAGACAAAAGGGGTCACTAGTCTGAGGAGCTGACTGCAATAGCTCGGTCACCGAAGCTGCGTGTTGCGCACTTCACTGCTGGCGGGCTGATCTGTCTGTGCCATTTACCCTGTATGTGCAAGGACTCACCAGGCTTTGTTGCAAAAGTTATTGAAATGACCTTGCAAGTAGCCAATTAATTCTATTTAAATACTCGCTAATGGCCAGAGAACAAGCATAGTGCAAACTAAAGCTAAATCTTCAAACGCTGTTTTGCCAATAATTAGACTCAGGGCTTGTACGCAATGACCTGTTATTACAGTTCGCCTGAAAACCCTGACGTTTTTCCCCTGACAAAGGTGCTATTGAATGCGGGGCTATCATGACAGAGCTGCAGTTGCATTCATTGACAGCATGCCCCAGGGTAAGAGACTTGCATATATACAAGGTGTAGAAAATACTTAATTTACTTGTTAAATCAGTTCCCTATGCTGTTTCCCATTAGCAGAAGTCTTTGCCATCTGTGACTGTAGATCCTGCTAAAGCTTCATGGAAACAGTTTCTTTTTGCTCTTGTTTTCGCAAGTTGGATGTTAGTTCTTTGTGTGTTTTGGAAATTTTGGGTAGAGATTTCTGGAAGTGAGCAGGAGGGAGCCGCTCTCTCCTGGACTGCCTGGGTGAGCAGAGCTGAGCTGAGCCACGCAGGTAACAGCAATGTGCTCTTCTTTCAGGTGTGCAAACAACCCAATGCTGCTTTGCCCGTGTATGTCTAACACCAGCCCTGGAAGAAATAGGTAAAGCATTTTATATCTGCCTTTGAAGGGAGGTGTGTGCCTAGGCTTTCTGGTTCAATGCGGTATAGTAGGAGCTGGCAGTATGTAGCACGTATCTTTCTAAAAGACATATGACCTGCTTTCCTGGCTGCCCAGTTTACTTTGTGTCTGTGACCAGTAAAGCCAAACTTTGCTTAAAACGTGAAACCATCCCAAAACCGACACACGTTCCTTTTCAAAGCCGATAGTGAGAGCTGACACAGTTAGTATTAGTTCATATACGTGTGTGTGCAGGCACAGAAAGACACACAGCAACAAGTATCAGCCAGAAACAGAGAAAAAGAGGCCTAGATGCAGTTGTGGTTGAGAGGTTATTAGTTAAAGGCTCCAAGGGTTGGCTTGGAGATCCTGTGTGCTACCAACTTCCTGTGTTTGAGGGCAAGCCATGTACTTCCCATGTAACAAGTTTCTTATTTGTAGAGAAAGACTTGACTTTGCTTCGTTTTCTGTTGTTTTTCTTACCATATGTTTGCACATTGCTTGCATATTGTGGTTGCTTAGGATCAATACATTTTATGTCAATGCAGTCATAATACAGGTTTAATTATGTGTATAATCTCATTGCCTAGACTGTGAAGAGCTTTCAGGAAAATATGATGCCATCCTAACAGCAAAATTAAAGAACTGTAAATTCTCAAATTGCACATCATTTCTAGTTCTTTTTTGCTTTACATTTATGTCACCACTTGATTTGTAAAGTTACAGTAATGTAACCCAAAAGATGGACAAAAATACTGTTCTTATCCTCAGTACTTACAAGCAAAAATAATTTGAGCAGGTCAGTCAGTAATGTGTTTGTCTTTCAACATCTGAAGCCAAACCCTCTCAAAATGGATTACATGGCAAATTTGCTCAGACATTGCTGCCAGACCTTGAAACACTGGAGTGGGACTATCATTTCTAAGACCTTCCCATTCTGAGGACCATGTTCCAGTATGGACAGGCAAAGTTGGAAGCAGGATGCCCTTTTTTCATCTCTAGAGTGTCTTAGTTGGTTCCCAAGTCATTGCTTCAAATCCACTCAGGAATAAAGATTCACTTGGCTCAGCTCATAATAAAGATAGGAGCTGTCTTTTAAGCTTGATTTTAGCCATGGATCCAAGCTACCCTAAATAGTGTTTGCAAGGTTGGAGTCACCATTCTTCTGTAACATCATCTATGGCCTGAGTTTCAGGGGAGTAATACACCACCACTGTGGCCTCACCTGCTTAGTACCAGTTAAATAATCATGAAGTCTATGGAAAAAGTTGTTATAATTTTTTTTTTTTTACCTAAAAGAGATCTGATTGGAGGAAGAAAAAATACAGGGAGTAGCATCACGCAAAAGCAATGTATTGTCCCTGTGCTTGATCAGTTACTAACAACTATAACATTTCTAGTGATGGTGGTATAGATCCAGTTGCAGAGGTTGGAAAAGGATTTACAAAGAAATGTTTGGTTTTGTTAAAAACCAAAATCTTAGATTTCTGTTCAAGCCATTCTTCTAGGAAAATTAAGTATAACTAAACTTATTAAGTACTTTCCTTTGTCTTTCCGTTTGTAAACATAATCTTAGAGAAAGTCTTACGGCTGTCAGTGTTTCTGAAAATGCCATAAAAGAAAAAGAATACATTTGAAAATAGTAAGATACCTTTTTTCTTGATTAAAACTAATATTTATTTTAATTGAAATGTGATTAACTTCAATTATAATTTAATTAAACTTCATTAATTCAAGTAATTAAAACTTTGATTACAGGAATTAATATTTTGCACAGMTTGCTTGACGACTGAAAGGCAAACATCCCATTGCAAGGACATAATAACTCAATTACCCAAGTGTGTTGAAATAGTTCTGCAAGTACCTGTATAGATGCTAGGTCAGGCCTAGGAGTAGCGTATTGTGCTGACGTAGAGATCGCAGGTGCCTTGCTTTTTTATATTATCTCATTATTCAGCTCTTTTCTTGGGTATCTCTGCCCATGCTGTATGTTCTCCAACATGAGAGTAGTTTGCTGGTCCTGCTCCATTTGAACAGAGCTGCTCTTCTGCAGGGGAGGTGATCGGGTGGTTACGGATGAGAGGGAAGAGGAGAAAAAGGAGTCGTAGGCTATGTGTGCAGTGGCAATAAATAAGGGCAAATTATGGTTTAGAAGAGGGAAGAGTGCGCGTTAAGGAAGAAAAGAAACGGACGTGTCCCAAGGGGAGAAGGAGGAGGCAGGGAGGGATGACCACGTCCCATGGAGAGGCCCAGATGTCCAAGGTAACCATCTCACATACTACAGCGGCCGATTTGCCCCTCTGCAGCTGTGGGGTCGTTTCAGGAATGGTCCTGGTAGGCTCCAGAGGAAGTTACAGCCAGCTGTGCTCTGCCCGGGAGATGAACATCACGACGTGATGTAAGGACCCCAAGGATGAGAGCGGTAACTAGCAAACATGGGAGATTCCTCAGGGCTCCTGTTGTTGACAGTTCTAGCTAAGGCACGAGGGAATATATGCTTCCAGGAAGGTTTAATGATTTTAGCAGTTGGCTTCCAAGGAACCTGGAATTTTTTATTTTTCTGCACAGTAATTGCAGGTTTCCTGGGATGCCATGAATATGTCAGATGCACTTTGATATGATGCTTAAAGTTTGATTTGATTTCTTTCTTTTTTTACACCAGTGTAACCTCTTGCTTCATTGCAAATATTCCACTTTCCCGCAACAATTAGGAGATTTTTAGTGTAGCTTGTGTGTAATTTTATATAAGTGCCTGACAGCCAGACTGCTAAGTCTGCTCCATTTCCTCTAAGAGAGGTTTCTTGCTTTGGAGAAAGGAACTGCTTTTGTTTTCAGTGTGGTTGAGAAAGGTGGGGGTAGATACATGTAAACATGTATATATCCTGTACACACATAATTCTATGTAAAATGTGTGTTTGTGTATGTATGATAATAGAACATGTGTATATTGATGCATATTTGGAGTGTGGGTATAATTTCTGTTCTCATTCATATGCTTTTGTGATGGGTAGTATGTGTTTATAGTAGATACAGTCAAAGAATTGGCCCAGCCTGTACTTTGTGTTGTTGTCAGACGGGTGTTTTCTAGGCAACTTTTGCAAATGCTCAAGACCAGCTCTGAAATTCAGGGAAATTCATTACGGTAGATTGCTCTTAGTGCCATCATTTTTAGGTCCCAAATAAACCTCAGCAGCATGTTCCTGAACAACAGGAAACACTTTGTTTTTTTAATGAAAGGGTGACTGAGCACTGGCACAGGTTGCCCAGAGAGGCTGTAGAGTCTCCATCCTTGGAGATATTCAAAAGCTGTCTGGACATGGTCCTGGACAACCAGCTCTAGGTGGTCATGCTTGAGAAGGGGGGTTGAACCAGATGACCTCCAGAGGTGCCTTCCAACCTCAGCCATTCTGTGGTTCTGTCATTCTCCTGCAAATCGGAGCTGGTTTGTGCCTGTTCGTGTTTAGCAAGACTTAAAGAACTTCCCTTACTCTTCAAGCACATCTGTCATTCCCATAAAAAGCAGTAACTAAAGGAATGAAAATTGTTTTCTAGGAAGAGATGAACCCTCAAGATACTTCAGTCTGTTGATAAATTTTCTGTGCTGTTGCTGCCTGGATTTGATTTGCTCAAGACTAATGGCGGGCCTTCCAACATGAGGATTATTCATGTGGAAGTTGCTGCTGCTTTCCGTCTAGCAGAGGTGTGCTGGGCAATTCCTAGGGCCTAGTGTAAGCTTCTTTCTACGAACTTAATTATCTTAGCAAGGCATGCCCTGTATTTGATCTAGCTCAGCCATCCACTTAGATGACTCACAAAGTCGAATTTTCTGAACTGAAAAGGAATGCAAAGCACCCAGACGACATTGGCACTACACAGCGTGGGGGGAAGAGCTCCAATACGACAGGAAACCAATCCATCTGGTGCTTTTCATCTTGGTCTGCAAATAATCTGCATGGTCTCATTGCCTGTGCCTCTTCCTATGAACCTGTGATCCTCAAATCCTTATCCCAACTGTGTCAGTGCAATTTTGCMCCTTTGAGTTCTGTATATAAATTTATGAGTTGCAAAGCAACTGGGAATGTCCCAGTGCAGAGGAATTTTCTAGATGTGCTAAGAGTACTAGCTCCCTCCTCGTCCCAGCACCAGAAAGAAGCAAGGGATGTCTGCAGTAGGAACTCGGAGACCACCCTACGCACTGGAAGCCAAGTCTCTTGTGGGAGCTCTGGCAGTGGCCTGTGCCTCTCTGGTCTGGGTACTCTTCTCCTGGGGCTGTCACCCTTGCTTCCTTCTCACTCCTCTGCTCTGCTGCCTTCCCTCCGGCTTGGCAACGCCGCAGCACTAGGGCTCCTGCAGCTCAGTACGCCTATGAGTTAGGGCAGATCCCTCTTTCCATGCATGCGTGTTGCATCTTGAGGTGTAAATCAGGATAAGCAGTGCAGTCCCTCTGCAGATTGAGCCAAATCTCTGCTTTCCCCAGATACAAGAAAAAGTAAACGATGACAGGCTGGCAATATTTGCCGTAGAGCTGTCTTATGCAGCCTGTGGTTTGCAGTCCATGGTTGATTCAGAAGGCATAGGAAGGGTAATAGGAGACATGATGGCAGCAAAACATCCTACCCTCTCGTCATGGCAATGGAAACATAACTTTCCTGACTGGCAGTGCCCATGTGTAAGTGTGCAAGTAATAACAAAAAGAGATTCAAGAAGGATAGTGGCTTCTCTTCCCCCACAATGGTAGGTTGTCCTTTGATTTTTAAAATGGCCGAAAAACATTGCTTTAAAGCATTCAGCCTGCTAGCCGGGATTGATCCTGYGGGAAATAGCTGATGTGAAGCATAAACAAATTTTGAAAACATACTGACTAAGAACTGACTGTGACCAGCTGATATATGTAAGTGAGCATTACTGTTTGATGTTTTTAAATAGTGTTTAATTAAAACAGGCTTGCTACCGCTCTTGATTTTGTGGCCACGGCAAGGCCCAAGACAGGTGGCTGGCTGTTATGGGGGAGCCATTCCCTGCTATTATCGGAGGTGCTGCTTTCAGCAGTGCTTGGAGAAATCCGGTTGCCTCTGTGTGGTATCTAGTCAGTTTATGTTTTGAATGAGAGCACAAATCTTCTGGCAGGTGCGTGGTTGCAGTTACGGGGCTGGGGACCACAGGGAGAGCTGGGGCTGGAAAGGGCTTCTTCCCCCGGGTCAGCACCGGGGCTGCTCTGCAGCTGAAAAAATGCAAGGGTAAATCCAAGTCAGATAGTACTGAGAGGGATTCTGGTTTCCAGATTTTTTTCTGACCAAACCCCAAAATATTTCTATTTGGCTAGAAAGGGAGGAAGAGGTTTGTGAGTGTGTCCTCTTTACTGAATGGTGAAGCAGTTAAGGAACTTGTCCAGTTCTCATGTCACTACTTTGCCCAAGGAGGAGGCAGTCGGGAAGCCCTTGGCCTCTCCTCTTGAAGTTGTTCCACTTTGGATAAACAATTAACATTTACTAGAAGAGGGACTGGTGCTCAGGAAGTCTAAACTCTCAAAAGAAGACCCGCCGGGCTACTGATTCATGCACACACRTGTGCTCTCTCTCAATGAATAGTTAATGTCTTATTAAGAGTGGAGCCGATCCAAGGGGATGATTCAAATCTCCTCCCTGGATCCAATGCTTGGCTTTCAGCTAGTATRCTTTTTGTTCCATCAAAAATGTCATTGCTTTTACACAACTCCTTCTTCTCCTCATCTAAATGCCCTTCTTTGTTTCAGCTGATTTTTGTTTTGTTACTTGCCTAGACCCTGCCCTCTCCTTTGCTCCTTGACCCTGAGAGTAGGAGATCTGTGGCTCCATTATATTTGAGATTAGCTGAAGCTGTGGAAGGGCCGAAGGTAGGTTTTCTTCTGAACCAAGCYGGGGAGGGCTATGGTGTTCCCATCTCCACACTGTCTCTCTGAGCATTCGGAACATATTGACCCTCACCTGCTCCATGTGCCCTCGATGAGCCTGCGGACACTGGGTGCTTCCCAGCAGCCTGCTTTGGAAATTAGCAAAAGTGGAAGGRTGTGTTCAACCCTCAACAGACCCATTTTTCACCACTGCCCACATTCTGCCTCTCTCAGGGTGKTTTTGAAGCCAGGGATGGCAGTTCCACAGAGGGAAACACAAATTACAAGTGGTAACCAGCACGCACGGGCAGCGGGGTCATGCCACGTTGCTTTGCAAAGGCAGAAACCCTGAGGGAAGTCTCAAACTGAGGACCTCGAAATCACCTTTACTCTGTGGAATACAACCCCAGCCTAAACCTGAACCTAACCTGAACCCCACATGCAAACCGTTAGGGATTCCCAACTGCTTTTCACAATTGCAAGCTGTAACTTGGGCTGCAATGTTTCAACCTAGGGTTTGGTGCTGAGGTTGTAGATATATTTCTCTGCCCACATGGTGACATTAATATGCATGCTGTTGCATAACATATCCTGGTCTCTGGGGGTGGAGGCAGATGGAGAAAGTGGAAGCAGGGCTGAAACAGCTGAAGGAGACAAGGCTGTTGTCTCTGCACTAGCTGTTGGCCTGACTGGTTGGATCAGTCACAACCTGGAGGAGAGTTAATGGCCATCCCGTGGCTGATAGTAAGATCTGTGGGAGTGGGAGGCGTTACCGGAGTAATGATGAATCCCAATGTGGGTATGGTCATTCTCGTTTATTACAGAATACAGCACTACTTTTATAAGCAAGCCACACTTATCACGCACACCTACAAGTTCTCTATTGGTTACAAATGCTTGTTCACGCAGCCTTATAAGCTATTAATTGGTTAAACATATTTAAGCACGCACTCTGACGTTGCCCTGGCTCGTCCCTCTTGTTAATACTTCTGCTGTTATTCTCTCGTTTCTTGTTTTTCCCAACCGCCAAATTCCTCTAATCTCTCGCTCAAGGACAGGCCGGCCTTATCATCTGCCACRTAGCCTGGGTTGTGCAGACAGGCCTGCAGCAGCACCTCATGGCCTGTCTCTACCAACATTCCCTCAACAAAGATCAGTGGCTAAGTGGCACTTACAGGGCTGGTCACTAATTGAAATTCAGATGTAGCTATGAACCTTATTCGTTAACCCTCTGCTTTCCTTCATTCCTTGTCTTTTGGCCAACCTGTCCCTTCTAGCCAGCCTCTTCGTCCCTGAAGACATCTCTTGCCTGCTTTACCTCCACATGGTGACAGGAGAGCTGCGTAAAACAATTGTAAAAACACCCACGGTAACTGTCTCCTTGTCTAACCAAGCCCCATCTGTTGCAAACCACAGTGATCGCATTGATATCCCAGGACCATTAAACCATTCCATATGGTAAGCTTTGCCATGTACATAACCTTGCCCACAACAAAGCCTAGCGAAGAAGCTGTGATGTTAGGAAAAAAACAATACAAATCAAGACAACAGTTAACATATTGGGGGAACATGTAAGCAGTCTGCCAGTTGTAAATTGTAAATTCCAGTTGCCCACCATGCAGTGGGGGAAGAGGAATGTGAGTAATGACAGCACCAACGCTCACATTTGCACCAACTGCTCTGATTCATCTTGGTAAAAAGGGGTTTCACATTATCTGCTGTTCTTTGTGTGGAGCAAGTTGATTTTCGTGATTCAAAATAATGTAAGGCTGTACATTTCTTGCCTAGCTTTACAAACTTGGGGTGCCTGTTGCCTCCTGTGTATGGCTTTGCAAATTGACCTCAAGTCTAGACTTTTGGTTTTTTTAGAGCACAATCATTATGTCCTTAACATGCTTTCTCAGTTTTGTTGTTGTGTCCAGCCCCCCGCCCCCGCTCCCTGCCCCAGCGTGAGCTCTACTTCTTGGCTCTCTGAATAAACTCCCTCTTACAGGAAAATCTATAACACACCCTATTACAGTTTCCATTATTGCTTATGGCTTTCTTTTATCCCAAGTAGCATTTGAGCTAACTTGGGCAATGCAAAATAAATTCAGGTTATGCTATCCAAGCCATTTTAGGCTAAGTTTTGCCGTGGTAGAGCGAGAAAATGAATGATGTAATTACACTGAGATTTAGTGCTAGGTTAAAGGGCGGGATCTCACAGGAAATGCAGTAAGAAGGAAAAGTCATTCCACTTTTGAAAACCATAGCCAATATTCCCTCCAAAACTCGCCAGCTGCCATTTGCCTTCTGTCTTGCCAATGCTTTTATTAGTTACTTTGTAAAGGTGCCAAAGACACCAAAGAACCCGGCAGTTTTTATTACAAGTGTGGCTTAAGTCTCTCCTAGGTGTGATGGTTGTGCAGAGACTGTTCTGTAAGAAAAGCCGAGCAATGCCACCTCAAAGTCTACTTTGGGATGGGGAAATTATAGCATAGTAATCCCCAACTAAGGAAAGAGATATCTGAGCTACATCGCCCTCGTTAGAGAGGTGATGGTCACTCTGAGAAGCATGGACAAAGTGACCAAGCTGAAACAAGCTCTGATGATTTTCTTGTGTAAACCCATGCTGTACTGCTTTGCCGGCCTTTGTTTCGTCTGTGCAAAACACAGCCCACCTGCGGTTTTTGTACATCTGGTCCCTACTGCTGCTTGGCTGACTTGGAAGTGTGTTGGGAGCGGAGATGCACAGGCTGTCTCCCACCGCTAGCCTCACAGCACGCCTCTGTGTGTGACACAGCTGGGAGTTTAGATGCTGGGTTGAAACCCAGGTCCCTTTCGAGTGGCGGGGTTGGGCTGTTGAGCCTGCAGCTTCCACCCGATTTAACTCACGAAACATCTTTGCCTCCATCAGAACCCTGCTGCCTTTTCTGTGTCTTTACAGAAGTCTTGTCCTCTCTTTTCCTAATAATATCGTCTCTTTGTGGAGCCTACCGGATCCAGGCAAACAGAAACAATTATGCCACCAGCAGGGTATAAAATTCCCATTTTCCATTAGAGACTTAGAACATGTTTTTTTTTTTAAATAAAAACAGCCAGTGGGGGAAACGTTCTGGGAAGCTGGTGTTTTTCATGCACAGGCCAAACTCAAGCCTTCCCTTTCAATAATTGAAATGCAATTAGAAAGATACAGCTGGGACTCATTCGGGCTCTCCTCTGACGATCTGTGAGCTGGGGGGTTGGAAGGGAGGCCACTCTGCCCCAGCTCGCAGGACTATGGTGGATGTGTCTTTTGCAGCTGCTTCCTAGTCTTTTCTTAACTTTTCTTAACTGCGACTTTTCAAGTCACAGATATTTTAGGATTTTTCTGCAGAGAGTTGAAAGAAATATCCTTCATGTTCTTTCTGCTCTCAAGTGTTTTTTTTTTCTTCTGTTTTTCCAGATCTGAGCAGCTCTTTGCATTTCTTTCCTGTTGTAGTGGTCACACTTTAACTCTTTATCTTTGTTAATGACTACATTTTTATGAGCCTGTGGGACACATTCCATGAGTACTTTCCTTTTCCTTCCGAACATGTGGTAACTTGGTTTCAAAAGATTGTCTTCAGCACGCCAAGGTACATGGAAGAAGATTTTTCCTGTGTTTCGTGACAGCAGTGAACAAGCAAATCAAAACACTGGGTTTGAAGCAAATCAGACACTTCTTAGAGGAAAAGATTCTCACTTAACAGACTTTCTTCTCTGAAGAACGGAAACAACACAGACGCTTCATCAACTGCGTTTTCCCTGAGAGATGAAGGAAATTCTGGTCACTGCTGCAGTTTTTATTCTGCACGGAGGTACWTCTGCAGAGAGCAGGGAYAGTTCGGAGGCCTGTCCGTGCCCCACACCAACTGCGGTATGAGTGGCTTTCGTAGAGCCGAAGGACAGCGACAGACACCACTGCCTGAGCGCTTATGCTCCAACTCAGCAATGCCGCAGAGCAGATGGGAGTGCACTGTCGCAAATCCTCTCCTTCCTCTCTCAATGAGGGTAATGAAAAGCAACTTTCTACTCTTTTCCAAAAGCTTTTTCGTCTGGAGGTTTCGGATTTATATATTTTTTTCTCTCCATCTAGAACAATTTGAGGCACCATGGATTTCACAGCCAGCAATATGTCAGCAATTCTTGCCCACGTACCTACTTTGCATGAATGCAATCTGCTAAGCTGGAGCTATTTCCCCATCTCAACAGGCAGTGAGCAGCGGGGAGCAGAGCCTCTGGCCCTGGTTCAACCAAGACGAGACTGAAGTTCCACCAGCTGGAGGAGAGGAAGGATGACAGGGTTGCTGCTGACCCTCTCCTTCCATGGGAAGGTATCTTCTCCTCATCTGTTGAAGTAACATTGGCCAGAGATCTCGTTTCAACATCTCTAGGACTAAGTCCAGAGTGTGGGACCTCCTCCTTCAACTGCAGTCATGCTGACTGCCATGTAGGCTGGAAAAGACCTAAGGAGAATCTTTGTTTATTTAGAACAGGTCGTTACATGCATCAAAATAGAACAGGTCTTCCCACAATCAGAGAGAGAAGGGCAAAAAATTAACCCAGAAAGATGGTCATAGCAATTACTATCCAGATAGAGTGTCTGGTAAGCTATCGTTCTGGCCGGCAGATCAGAGAAAAAGCAGCCTCTTACTGCCTTGAGCTAGTGCTTGTGTTAGAAACCTGGGGTTTTTTTTAAGAGACACTCAGGAGGACTATTTTAAACAGGCTTTTGGCAATACTAATGATAAAATGCCAGAAATATTTAATCTCCACTTGACTTACCTCTTGTTAACGTTGAACTAGCGCTCTGTGAAGAAGTGACTGAAAGATAGTGGTCGAAGGAAGATGAAATAAACAGGTGGAAAAAATAACACTACACAGTGTAAAGCAGATAGAGTATCAAGTGTGCCCTTTAAAAATGAAAACAGAAAACCCCCTCCATTGAAAAGAACAAGAATACTTTGTTGTGTTTTTAATATGTGAGCCACAACAGTTTCTAAAATGATGTTTCAATTAGCTATGATTTATTTTCTGCTGTTACGCACTTTCCTTTTCCACCATTGTTGTGCTATATCCTATAATTGCATTCTAATGATATTTCAGCCTGGGTTTTGAGTCTGTGGCTCTGCTGCAGCTTCCCACCCGTGGCGAGAATGACACTGCGAGGCCACGCAGCATGTTCTGGTTGGTCTCTGAGATCCTTTCCGAATGAGAGTGATTCTGGCCTCGAGAAGGCTATTTGTGAAATGAAGTTAAGGAGGGCAGTTCTCATTCATAAGACGTCTCTTGTCTTTTAAGGAAGACCTTTATAGCCAATTTTCCCCTTGTTTCCTGTCAATATTTTTTCATAGAGAAGCTAAACTGGGGTGCTGCCTACCACCATCTCCTCTGAACTCTCATAAATGAGCAGGAACAGCCATTGCAGTTCCAGCTGGCCAGTAAATGGAGTGTGAAAAAAAGCTTTACCTTTCTATTTTAAAACAGAACAGAGCTTTAAACTGCTGTACATAGAGAGATTACGGGCATTGAAACAGTAAAAGAGCATATATCCTGTGTAGCAGATGGCGGGAGATGAACATTTCAGTCTTTCACAATTTTTACTCCATTTTCCTCAAGTGTTTTATATAGCTCCGTTGAGACACCTTAATTGCTATAGAATACCCTCTGTCAGCAAAGATTTCCAAGAGTATTGCCAGTTTGCAATACACGGAAAGACAATACTTAAGCAAAAGCAACATGCTTAAAACAAAGCCCTTCTTTCCATTTAAGAGTCTGATTTTACTCCAGTAGAGGAATAAAGTTAGGGTACTGTGAGACAATTTTGAAATTATACAGTTTTGGGCATGAGTAACGCTGCAGACTCCTGTCTGTTATCCGTTAGAATCAACTGAGAATACTTATTGGTTCGAATTGCCTGGAGAAGCTCCAGTTCAAAAGTGAAAAGGCAGAGGACGGCGAGGGGAGTGGGAAGCAGGAGTGGCTGTACTCAAAGTACCTGATTCTGAATATGTAAGTTTAGTAACTCCAGACTAATACTTCCAACCCCTGTTGACAAACCACTGGTAGGCTTGCGATAATACCAGTGGCACAGGGAAACTCATTGCCATGTATGTCCAATAAGATGAAGGAAAGGTGGAAAAAAATCATTTAGTAGTGACCTGAATATAGCGGGCATGTTTCAGAGGTGGTTTCTTTTTTTTTTTTCTTTTATTTTGTAAAAAGTTCTTGAAAAGTTCTAATAGTCAGCCTTAATTTTCTCCACAGATACAGTTAAGATACCCAAAAATACATAGAGAAAATTACTCCTTCCTACTGCAGGCATTATGAAAGATTGTCAGATTTCTGCTGTCGTCTTTCTAACAAGGGTGCTGAACAGGTAGCTGCTGCCCCAGGTGTGGCTAAATGAGCATAGGAGGATGTAGACTTGTTTTTTGAGAGCCCTCACAAGCTCCTGGAGTAGAAAAAGGGACCTCTTTGGGATGGGTGGTGCAGAGCTTTTCTGCTTCTATTGAGAAGAGCGCACTGTAAACATTTGACATGCAGATATCTCACATGATAATTATACAGAGGACATAGTTTTGGCCAAGAGCCAAGTCAAATCCTGTTGTGATCACTACAAAATGTTGGACAGGCCCCGTATGACAGTGGGACAAACTGGAGTTTATCTTTCAGAAAAACAAACAGAAGTATTCCCTCAAAATCCAGCAATTCCACTGTCTTGCCCTTATGTATCTGTTCGCTCTCAGTCCCCGAAAGAAACCTCTCTGATGCCATCAGGATCTCAGCCCACCTCTAAGGTGAGTGACTACTTAGTCATGGTGTGCGGAAAGGACTTAGAGGGGAGAGAGAGACAGAGAGAGGGAGGTACCAGGCGTGTCTGTGCAAAAAGAAACTGTAATTGGAGACTGCTGCTATCAGTGGAAACCTGCAATTCGAACTCCACCGTCCTTTTAGAGGTTTGTTGGCTGTAAAGTGGAGTGCACATCTAACTTTCCATCTGGAGTGAGGATGCTGCTGTAGCATCCTTGGAGGATGCACATTGTGAGGGGAGACAGAAGCCTACAGCATGAAATGGTCAAAACTCCAACCTGCAAAATATGTGATTTCATGAAACATAGCTAATTAAACAGCAACGTCACAGCAGCTTATAATTTGAGCTTGAAGTGTGTTACTAGTCATGCTATTTGTCTTTATTCATCATAGTGCAGGTTCCCCAGTCCTTTTAGCCTGGGTCATAATCAAGTTTTCTGTAGGTTTTTTTTTTTAATATTAGGGATACAAGTGTCTTATTTGCTCATTGTTTCTTTACTGTCCTCCTCAATATAAGTGTTTCTTTTGTATTGCTTACAGTTCTGGTTTTACAGGAGATTATGTTCTCCCTCCCCATCCCTCCCGGGTGTGTAGTTGCTTGAGCTGCTGGTGTGYGAGAGCATGGCTTTTCTAGCTACAATGCTGAAGCTCGTGCAGATACAACTTTTGCTGTAAAACCAGTCCCACAGTATTTAGCRCAAGTGTGCCATTTCCTCCTCTCATGCCATGATATGAATGTGGTCTTTCATATGTTACAACTGGAAACATTTGAGACTTTCAATAGGATACATTTTTATGAAGTTAGGTGTCCCTTGCAGGTGGCACTGCATTAGCACAGGGAACTTACTCTTTACATTTCCCTTCGTTCTTCTAATCCATGTGTGAAGGCCAGGCAAGGTTGTTCCCTGGCATAATCCTGAACATTAAGAAAGATGCCTGATTAATGCATGTGCACACACAGCGCTCAGCAGAAATGTGCCTGGTTAACATTAATGCTGCTGTCAGTAATGAGCTTTCCGGAAGACATGCTCAGCCATGCTCAGAAGCACAGCACAGGCCATGCCTGGGGACATCCCTGTGGTATTCAGCCCTAAGGCAGGCATGTGAATGCCCTGCTTTCCATCCTGACATTTTTTTATGGAAGCTGAGCAAAGTATCATTTGTGAGTGTGAAATGTTTTGCTTGCTAGTGCCCTTGTTTTGGCAACTGGGAAGACACCCACATATGCTTGCTCCCATCAYAGGTAGCACCCAAGGGTTGCAAGCAGATATATGGTCATGGACTACATGAGGATGCTGGAACAGAAGACATAGCCCCTGCAGGGTAACTCTTGCAATCTTATGCAGGTGCAGAAATTTAGGCATCTAGTGCTGGCTGAGATGTCCCAGAATATCTGAGACAACYGCACAGAGCTGGCAGCAATGACGCAGGAACTACGGGAGGTCTGTGTCATGCTGGAGGCCAGGCGTCTCCAAAGCTCGAGTGTCTGAAAGGGCACGAGAAGCCCAGCAGCTGAGTYGCACCCCTAAGCTGGGAGGTAACAATGAAAATATGATTCAGTTCTTGGCAAGTTGTTGTCTATAGATAATCAGCGTTTGTCAACGGGAACACAATTCAGTCTGAATCAGGCATTATTTCAGGATTTTTGGTTGCCTTTCTGACTTCTGTTGTGGAAAGAAACATCTCTGTTATGTAGTTATGAGAACCATCAGCTACGAGGCAATATCTGAGCCCACTTAGCAAGCCACGTAGACTGCCTTAATGCCTCAGTAACGATGCAAATGTTGCAAACTAAGGCTTCCTGCAACACACTGTTTTGAAATAATAATAAGAGGATTTGCTGATTTGCAGGAGGACTGTGTTCCCAGCTAGTTTAAAGGCTGTGGCTTGCCTTGTCCCCTCAGGGACGKCTGTTTGGGTTCTGCTGGGGAAGATGGATGGTCCTGATTCTCCCTTGGTCAGGTTGAACGCTGAGCAAACACACAGAGTCRATAGCCTCTTTCAGGCGGTTCCTCGCCTATGGATCGACACCGCTGCTCGCAGCCTCTCCTGTTTTCTGTTTCTCATCCCCTTCCCCCTCCCTGTCTCCATAAATATGACAAGCGGTGCTGCGTTATACAAACTCTTCTGCCACAGTGGAAACATCTGTAGCCTGAACACTCCTGCAGAAATGTCACTTGGGGGGAATCGCTCTTCATTTTATGAGGAACCTCTCTTTCAAGCCCTTGGAGGGGCCGGGGGGGGAGGGGACGCCGGGTTTGACACTACTTCTGTGTTGTTTTTCAGGGATTTTGCAGAAGAATGTTGTGTCTGATTTTGTGGATTGTCAAAATGAAGCCAGATGGCGGTGGATTAAGTGTAATGCTGCTTTGTTGTTCTTGGGTTCCCAACTGTGCTTCCYCTTGAGCAAGGGAGCCCTCCCCACGCAGCAGCCCAGGCCCGTGTGCCCCCAGGCACCCAGTGCCCCTTCCCATGGGCTCCCGAAAATGCTGCCCTGGAGGGGGGGAGAGGGGAAGCCTTATTTTGGTGAGGACTGCTAATTAGAAACTGCTTACTTGACATTTTTCATGCCTAGATTATTCACCAAGAGCCTGTTTGCTGCGCTCTCCATCCAACGAAATACGGGTATTTTGCAATTGTAGTAATTGGTTTGCTTGCTGAATTGAAGTTACTGGGTGAGCAGCTGAGCCAGTGARGCCTGGTTTCTTACAGATTTGTGTCTGGTAGCTGGATTTCCTGATGTTTAGAAAGGCATGAGTTCAATTGAAGTGTTTCCCATGAGGCATTCAACTATTTCAAGTCTTTTGTTGATTCTTCAGCATCTAATAAGGGATGTATTTATGCCTCAACCTTCCTCTCCATGCGAATGCTTAATGGGGTCTCTTTCCTCTACCACACTGCCTTATTTTCTTTATACTTATGGGCACATAATATCTTTGAGATCTTTATCCTTTGTCAACGTTAGGGTACTGGAAATAGCCACTGGGCTCTGAAGATACAGAGGGAGGCAGGCAGGCACAGAGAGAGAAAGGTGTGATTGCCTCAACTTTGTTTCCCTAAGAAATTGGGTTAAGAATATATTATTAATTAGGGAGACAGTGAATTTAAAGTTGTGATGCTGAGTATTTTCTAGTTTCTTAGTTAAAGGTAGACAGGCAGACAAATTTCCTCTTAAAAGGATCGTTCTTCTCTATACCCTCTCCCCTTGGCGTGAACACCTTTTTTTTTTCCAGGGTAGCTTTTGATAATTCGGGTTACAGAACGCTGTCCTGTCACTMACCCAGAGCCTTGAGAGGGCTGCTAAGGCTCTGTCTCTTGTGCTCAGCACCTACAGACCAGTGCAATTCCACCCAGCTTATGAAAACACCAGCAAAAGATGCTGTACATTTTTCCTTTCAGACTTTTTTTACTCCTCCGTGATCTTTCGTTGCAATTTCAGTTTAAACCAGCAAATTTCATTTTGTAACAAATCTGCACTTCTTCATATAGACCAGCAAAGGTCTATTCCGAGTTTGTCATAAAGTCCTTTGGCCTGGAAAGCATTTTGACAAAAACCTGCTGCCTTGATAATTGAGGAGAAACCACAAGCCAAGTCAGTGTTGCTGCTTTGTTGTGCTCTGTCCTGTTCTTCCCTAGGATAGCTTCACAGCTGCCCAGAAATTTGTTTGAAAGTCAGCTGTACTTCACAACTGTTCATAGCTTTTTAGCCTTCTTCAGCAAGTCACCATCCCCTATGTTTGTTGAGAGTCAGCCTTTCCAGCATGACTTTCATGTCATGCACAAAGCACTGTACAGATCCATGCAACGTTGAGTAGTTCTGGATTTCCTTGTGCAGAGCTGATCTCCTGATCTCAGCTGCTTAGCTTGCAAATTCTTTGATGTGCAGACTGTCTGCGTGGCTTGCACAGCACAGTCTACCCTGACAGTGTTTAGCAAAAGAAATTGGGGGAGGAGAGGGCTGCAATTAGGGTAATGTTTGCTTTTATATTACATGTTGTTATAGTGCAGAATATAGATAGCCTTAAGCTAGTCACCGTCTCCAAAACGTAATAAGTCATGACAATTTTATAGTGACCAGCTATTACCAAGATGCTCAGAAMGACTGGGGTTTCCTAATCTTCAGTTCAGTGATTTTAGAGATAATTTTTTGCTGATTCTTGAGGAGATACCCTGGTGATGTAAAGGAAATTTTTCAAAGAATTTGAGTCCTAGCACTCAGCTTGCAACCTCTGCATTTCACCTTCTGCCTTGGTGGTCCAGCGGGGGCGGCCCCAACATCAATTCTGAGTGTACTTTCATCTTCCTTGTATTACACTGCACAGTCCGGAAGGTATAAATTAGACATATTCGAGTATTCTACTAATGCACTTAGTCTATTTTAAGCTGAAAATTCACTAATGATATATTTTCTGTTGAGCAGAAGTAAGTTTAGATGTGCTTTTGTTTTTGTTTATTCTCAGAAGTATTTTTCATTTATAGTGTGAGCTTCTCCCCCTCAAATACTTCTCCTGWTTTTCTTTACTGTATCCTGTTGTTATATTCCCTTTGGAAGGCCTTTTAGAGAGTATTTTTTTACGGATTCTAAAAACTTCCTTCCTGGCATTTGCATTCTCTCTTCAGATGTCAAAATCAAAGATAATGGTCCATTGCTAGTGTTTTGGGAAGGGAGGGGTAGGCGAGGGAGTTTGCAGTCTCTGCACACTCGGCAAGTCAACGTACTTTACGTGCRGTGTGAGGGACTTAGTGTGTACCAACAGTAGTTCACTGTTAGCCAGTACAAGGAGGAGACATTGAAATTCAAAGCAAGCATTTTGAAAATTGTCAGTATTTTCTGATCCATTTCCCCACATACAAAGCAAACAGATCTCCCAAGGAACTTTGTGAACATGGTGCAAATCTAAATACGAATGGCGATTTTGTCCGCGGGGCATGAATATAGACTTGTTCTATCAGCAGCAGGGATACGTGTCAGGGATGCTCTGAACAACTGCTTCAGCCTGAAGCCTTTGACAGATAATAGCAACCCCATTCATATACGCTTAGTAAGTACCTCGTATAGTGTAAGTTCTTAGCACCAGTTCCCCAGCAAAGCAGCAAGAGGGAAGGTTGGTAGCATGAAGCACGGGTACGTCAACATTGAGCCTGTGGAGATTTGGGTTCAACTCCTGCCATTGTATCATATACAGAAATAGTTTGGTGGCTTTGCTGTCCCAGATCTGGAATGTTTCAGCATATGTGGTCTACAGAGGTCTAAAACCACGACAGCAAAATGTTCTTATGTCAGTGTTATCAACTGAGATTCAAGTAGCGGAGCTGTGGTGGAAGTGCTTTTCAAAAAGCTTCTGCATCATATGCCTGGGTCAGGCTTTCGTTTTCACCTTTTTAGCAGATAAGGATGTTCAATACAGATTAGCCAGGTATAATTATGCCAGAAAAAACACACAAAATATTCGCTGAAGACATCGTCAGGCACTGAAAGCTGAGTTTAGGGTTTTGCAATGTCAAATAAGTCTTATCTTCTTTAGTTTGCTGAAAAGCTTTTTGTGGTTCTGCTGCAGGCCGTAGTACACTGAAAGGGGAAATGCACTATGACATTGACCCAATAATATGAGATTTGTAAGTCAGCAAAATGGACATTCTTAATTTCTTTTAATCGGTTTCAATGGAGTTGCCATTTCTAAGGCATAAAAAAATGCATAAAAAATAAATGTTTTCTTAAGGAGCTCTTGTTTGAAATGATACCTAAGCATTCACATTGTGGACTGCAGACAATATCAATAATAATAACAACAATAATAATCTTTCCATTAGAAATTGTTCAAATTTCATTCAGCTTTTTGTTGACTTTTATATATATGTATGCATTATATATGTATCATACAGTTATATATCCATTTGTTATGTTTTTTGAAAACATGCAAGATCTGAATTTTCCAGCGTGGAAAGCAAGTATAGTTAAACAGATTCACAAACATCAAATCTAAAGAATCCAGTTTTGCTGTAGGTTCATGAGTGCTGTGAGCTCCAAGGGGAGACTTTCCTGCTGTTTGGACATTTAAGACTTCGTTCCCATGCTAGGAATGGGAGCTTTGCATTTTAGTAAGACATGCTCAGCGAGAKTTTTCTCCTGGTGAAAATGCTATAAGTCTTTCATCTCCACCTGCTTACCTGCTTTCACCAAACTTGTTTAATTGCTGTTGAAAGCCCTTCTCATCTGTCAGAAGTGCTTGAAATTGTTCCCTGAATCCAAAAGTCACTGTGGGTTCTGGGAGACTGACGGGTACACAAGCACAGTTACATGAGCTGCTGGAAACTTTAAATGTGTTTTCTCTGTTAGAGAGCGAGGGCAGACGCCCATGAAGGCCAGGGCTTGTGCTACATGGGGAGGGTCAGCAAACCAGCTGCTCTTCTAGCCACTGTTTTTAGACTTTTGGGTTTGAAAGTAGACCACTTGAGGATGATGTAGCACTTATTCATTTGAACTTTAGGTTACATCTCTGAGCTACATGTCTTCTCTTATCACCATCTCCCAGTTTGCAATGGGCATTGCTAAGGAGGTTCTCTGTGTGTACGTGTAACACGATATATACTTAATTTGCGCATATGTAAATATGTTTGTGTGTCCTTACAACTTTTGTTTCTGATGTAATCTATACTCTATGCATTGCACGCTCCCTTGGATAAATGAATTAGCATTTTAAGCAATTGGCATATAAAGGAGTTGTGCTTAGACTGATGCTTAACTCATTTAGTAAAACAAAGAGTGGTTATTTGCAAGATGTGCACTATCCCCTGTTTGCTGAGCTTGCTGAGTCAGCAACACTGTCCCTCAATCTCCAAGCGATAACATGTTCAGCTTGAAGGGGCTGGGCTGCTCAGGAACTGGTGTATTGAGAACATCTCAGTGACCCCTTCCTATGTGCTCTGTCCCACCAGCTGATACCTTTTGTGGGGTTTTTTTGTGGATATACCAGAACTTACAGTGAGTGTGACCAAAGGAACGCTCGCATACCTGAAAGCACATCATTTTTCCAGTTGTAGCAGTCTAATAAAAGGTATAACTTTTCCGCACAAGGAGAAGATCCCTTACCTCTCTGAGATAAGAGCAGAAGCCCCATAGCATCCTGACTCGAATGCACCTCTTCGCAAGTTCCGATGGTATGCACGGAAGTAAGCATACTTCATAAAACAGGCCCTGGTTTTCTTTAGCTAGATTGCACGGGCTTTAAACACTTTAAGGGACAATCCAGTGTTCAGTGCGGTCAGTGGGGGCTGAGTGAAACCTGCTTCCCCAGAGAGTTTTGTCCTCTCATGAAAAGGCAGGTACGAGGGCGGTGAGCAGGCAGGCCTGAGATGGCCGGGGGCACTGGCGTGGCCCCTGCCTGTTCCCAGCAAGGCTCTGCAGAGCTTCGTAGTTTGTGCTGTGTGAAAACAAGCAGCTACAAGCGGGTAACTGTCAGACATGTGCAGATGTTAACGCATTTCTTCTTTGTGTGTGAAACACATCTGTGTCTCTTCAGAGAGTTTCCATGACTGGCTCAGGCCAGCACTGAGTCCTGTGGCTGCGAGGTATTGCAAGTTTTGCAGCAGACTGCGATTCACTGATAAGTCGTGCCTGTGTGACCTAAGTGGAGTACTTGCACTGATATTAAAAATTGCATTTGCTGAATTATATTGCAAAGCCACCTGCAAAAACAGGAGGCACCGACACAGAAAGAACGATGCTGAATGCGATTATTTAAATAGTGCTGCAGATAGAGTATCCCAGCCAGCCTGTGTCAGCATCCCTCGGGTCAGCAGAAAATGTCTCTGTTGGTTTTGGACTGACTGCATGCCATGGAGCAAAACCGTGTACTGGTTTGTAATATATGCAGTACTAAATGACAGAGAGATTGAATAGGTGTGGTGGGTGACAAAAGATCTTGACTATTAGGAACTGCCACAACTGTATTTAAAGTAACAACATGCAGAAGGGGGTTAAGAAAGTAAATGTGGTTCAAATTCGCCATGTCAGGAACAAATTACATCAGCGTGGTAGAGGATCCAAAGCGAAATGCATTTGGAAACACTTATATGCTGAAGATGGGAGTCTGAGTAGTAAGTAAGAGGAACTGGAATTTTTCAATAATCAAGATAAATTCAACTTAATTGTCTCATCAGGTTTCAGTGCTAGAGGGACCAGTATGTCAGAATATTGTATAAGCTGTTTAAGCAGGCTAAGGGAGATAAAAGAAATCATGTGAGAGGAATGACTTTGTGTATGACCCAGTGACTTACTTCTGCCTAACTTACAACTGGGAAGTGCAGGATCTTAAGAAATGCAGTGCAATATGCTGGTTACCAAAGCCCAGGAGCAAGCAGGAGTGGAGAGAGGTGATATTATAAGTCACTGAACTGCATCTGAAGACAGGATGAGCTACTACTGCATGTGGGAAGAGAACCATGTAATTATGGGGAACTTTATTTTGGAGACTTGCTGAAGATTTCATTTAGCTAACTGTGAAACATCACTAGAGTAGCGTTAAATACTGGATGATAGTTCTATGAAACAAATGTTGTCAAACCTGGCGTGGAAGAATTCTGCTTTTGGGCAGCCTGATAATAGATAAAAATGAATTTATTCACTGGACTGGAAATTAGGGGTTGTCTCAGGAAGAAATAGTCATGACCTGATTGCATTCAATATAGTTGAAGAGAAGACAATCTCAAAGAGTAATATTTGTACATGGTGTTTTGAAAAGGCCAATTTCCCAAAGCCAAGGACAGTTCTTACTAAAATTGACTGGGAAGAGAAATGTACGAATGGAAACTGCAAGTTTTCCAAGAAGAGTTTGCTAACTGGGCAAAACGTTGTTAAGACAACATGTGAGGCAAAAGAAGACAGAAAGTAGAAATGTGCCTACACATGTCTATACACATGTTTAAATAGGTATATATTTGTCCACACATATCTGTATATAGGGCTATGTATGTATACCTATAGACACCTATGTGGGCATGAATATGCACAGTACTTACATATTTAAATAAATTGTGTGGCTGTATATTGGAAAAAAGGGCTAGAGAAAGGGACATAGATATCCATTGATATTTATATGTTATGAAGTATGGAAATTACTAGCAAAGGCTAAACCAAAATCTAATCCTGGCAAGCAAATGATGTTCTGAGGGAGTTTTTCATTTACATAAGGAAAAAAAAATGTAGCAATGGTGTAGGCCCAGCAAGGGTTGAAGGTACTAAAACTGCTAATAAGAAATGCATAGATGGCTGAAATGTTCAGAAAATATTTCTGGTTTATGTTTGGAAAGAAACAAGATGATGTGCATATATCATGTGAGGATGATGAATTCTTTTCCGGCCCATCTGTAATTAAGAGAATGTTAGACAATACCTACTTCGGGAAAACAACTTTCAAGCAGTAGACCCTGTATAACCTGTAGGTATGCATCCTAAAAATTTTTTTAAAAAATTGCCTGGGAAATTGTCTGGCCCACTGATGTGAACTTTTAATAAATTTGGGGATATTGGAGAAATTTGCCAAGACTGAAAGCATGCTCATTTTTTTGCCAGTGTCCTAACGGTACAAACAGGATAATTCTGGTAATGGCAGGGCAGCTAGCCTGACCTCACTTCCAGTAAAATAATAGAGAAGCTGATATGGGAATTCAAGTAATAAAGAACAGGAATATTATTAATGGCAGCCAATGATGTTTTCATTGAACACGGGTCTTTTCAGGTAAGCTTGGCTTGCTTTTTTGTGTAAGATTACCTGCTTGGTTAATAAAGTAACTATATTGGCATAATAGACCCTGAAAGTATTCAGCTCGATATCCTAACACAATTTGATCAAAAATGAAGCATTTTACATTCTTGTGTAAGCACATGTCAAGTGGCTAAGAACTGGTGTATCAAAAGCAGTTGATGCAGAATCACACTAAAAAGGATATTTCTAGTGAGATTCTAGCGCTAGATCAGGACTCAGCCCACTTTTGCTAATGTTCGCTACTTGGTCTTGCGGGAAAAATATTGGATCACTCACTGATCATGCATGGTGCTACAGAAAAGGCAATCTGAATTGCCTGAAAAGTGGAGTTCAGACTGAATAAAGAGTGCTTTAATACAGCCGAATGCAAAACTATACACCTGGAAACAGGGAACATGTAGCACATCTACAGAAATGGAAAAGACAGCTTAGGAAAAAAATAGAGACTTTGGAAAGACCTTGGAGATCTTAATAGACAACCTCAGAACATAGTCATAGAATCATAGAATAGTTGTGTTGGAAGGGACCTTTAAAGGTCATCTAGTCCAACCCCCCTGCTGTGGGCAGGAACATCTACAACTAGATCAGGTAGCCCACTGGCAGGGCAGAATATCTGGTGTGATCCTTGAGTACACACACAGAAGGGAGTCAAGTCGGAGCAAGGGTCTGATTTTGTCTGTGTTTGTAGTATGTATGCATATGGGGAGACTCCTGTGGAGTAAAATCAATCACATCACAGTCAGCACTTTAAAAGATGATTTAAAAATTGGAGGAGAAGGCAGGGAATAGCAAAAATCTTACCTAAAGGCTAGGTAATATACCTGCTAGTTGGAGCACAGTATTTTTGGTCCACATGAAAAATATATGGGGATGTTAGTGCAAGCATAACGCAGGTAGTGGTACAAGATGCAGATACCACCTTGGGAAGGGCTCTTTCAGTCAGCTAGGAAATGCGTAACATAGACCAATGACGATAACCTAAAGCAGTGTCATCAAATTAGCAATAAATTATCCATGTGTTTTTACAAGTATGAACAATTAATTCCCAGAACAAGCTACCGAAGAGACCAGTGGGCTCCCCACCTTTTGGTTCTTCAAACCAGGATGGGACGCTTTTCTAGAAAGATTCATGATGGGGCTGAACCCAGGTAGTGGGGTCCATAAAGGGCACAGAGCAGGGGACATGGCAGCCTGTGACATGCATGAAGTCAGGCAAGACAACCTCCTTCTCTCTTCTAATCTTGAACTCTATGAACTGCTCCCAGGACATAAACCTGGATGTGAAAGTTAATTCAAGGATGGACTGTGCATGCTACATATTTGTACATGCTTTTAGTACAGACATTTTACTCCACCGTAAACAATTCCCTTTACTGTGTATAACAAAGTATGGGAGAATTAATGAGATGCTCTTTATGCCAGAGACTTCCTTGGTAATTAGCAGCAAGTCACTTAATTTCTGTGCCTCGGTTTGCCCACTTCTAGAGAGTGAACCCAGCTTTCCTCAGTCCCTCCCTCCACGCTGGAGAGACCTCTGGGAGGTACTACGCAGACGTATTCTTCCAAAAAGGCACAGGTAATCTGAAAACTGGGGTAGGGCACAGGATTGATGTTTCTAACGGATCAGAGAGCTTCCATCCCGCAGAAGGTATTCACGTTACCTTGGTCAGCAATCCACCCATACTGTGAACCTTGACGAGATAAATATAATTGTCCTGGGACTGGTTATGTAACGAGCTTGCTTTTGCAATTTAACTAATGAGTGTGCTGAGAGCCCAGATTAATCTTTTAAATTCAACAATTTCTCCCAAGGGAAAACATATAGAGCCTGGCTATCTGTAATATTATCCTCTCCCAACAGCCAGAGTGATTTGGCCACTTGAATGTTTGTTTTGCTGATGTACTTACAGCTCGTGTTCACAGATTTTTTTGGAGGAGGTGGAAGGACCCCGAGCTTCACTTGAGATTGTACAGCTGGGTCTGCGGGCTTTCCCAGTTGGAGCCTTTCCTGACAGATGCCATGTGAGCTCTTTGGTGGGATGATTTTGTTGCTGGTATGGCACAAATTGCTCTTTTGGTTTTTTTTTCCCCAGTAGGGCCATATTTAATTCTGTGCTCTCGCAGCCTATGAAAGCTGTCCATTTCAGAAAATAGTAGTTGTAAGTCTGGTACTATTATTGGTTCATTAATTGAGGACAAAAGATTATTTTAATCCTGTGGTTTTAGCTTCTTCATTATGTTCCTGTTCTTCTCAGGAGTCTTCTAGAAAATGTAAAGATACAGGACACAGAAGATACAGTAAATTTTTATGATAAATGAAACATGACTTTACAGAGTAACATACACTGTGTAAGATCCTTGTCATCTGTAAACTGCACCATGTAGGTCAACTTTGGAAGTCAATATCCTATTTAAACTGTCACACTGTACAGAACTGCTAGGTTAACATTGGTGATTAATGACTGCAGAGTCCATAGTCTCATTTCCAAGCAGACTGTCAGTGGCACTCAGTAGTCCCCAGAGAGTCCATAGTACAAGTACTTGGCAGTCTTTCCTTTTATGTTTTGTGATCCAATTCAGATCACTGATTTTCCACAAAGAGGAAACAAGGAGAGGGAACTGACATGAAAACACTGGCCTTCATTCTGGAGTCATTTCTAAACCTGATTTTTTCCCCGCCTAGAGTTTGTTCCTATTCTCCAGCATGCCTGTACAAACCGAGGTATATATTTGGCGCAATCCCATGTGAGAACATTGAATCAAATGCCCACGCCAGATCTGGATGTGGCCTGCTATCATGGAGGTCGAGGGAGACAGTTTCATCCTGGGGGACCCCATCTCCTCCTGGCTGGTCTGTCCCCACCGCCCTGAGCCATGACCCACAGTTCTTGATGCTCCTTCCCTGGCTTCCCCTTCTTGCTGCTGCTCCACYGAGGCAGAGTGCCAGCCAGGGCAACCTGCCCTCCACCTCCCTGTCTCCATCCTACCGTCCATCCAGGGGGGTCAGGGACATATTTTACCATTGTGGGGACATCATAGAAATACCCAACAGCACTGGAGATTCCTTGTGTACTTGAAAGAGACAGCATAGCTCAGCCCCCTGCCATATCTATGTGGACAGGAATGTAACATGCACCAGACCTAAGTCTTTTATTTCCTTTTTTGCAAGCCGTCTGCTGGCTTTCCCGGACCAGGGGCTGGAAGAGAGGGGTCAGCGGCAGGCAAAGAGCTGACGTGCCCCCTGCCTCATCTGCTCCGGCTTCACAGGGCTTCACAGGAGGCTTCACGGGCCTCTGTGTTTGCAGGACACAGTGATCTTTTCAACCCAACACAGATGGCATCCATTACAATATTATCACCTAACATTTGATTATGACAATTTCCCATAATTTGACTTGACTAATCTTCTAACTTAGCTTGCACAGCGTGTACTGCCAATGGTTGCAATATATACTGAAATCATTTAGTTGAAGTAAATAAATGAGTAGGTCTAATACAATAGTGCTTATGGCATGTTGTCCTCCTGGAAATAATTTCAGCAGTAGTGAAGTATGGAATATCTGCAGCTGGAAAGGTTTGTCCTTATACCTGTATTTGCACGGGTTGAGACAAACTGTACAAATTTGTTTTAAAATTAAACAGAGCTAAATATGTAACTTTTTTGCCTCCAATATGAAGCTTATACCAGGGAATTAGACGTTTATCAAGCGGGTGTCATTGCACCAGTCAGATCTATGAGATGCTGCTGTCATTTCAATGCAAAAGAATGAATCGTAGTAGGAAAATGCTCTCACTTTTTTGTGCAGTTGATGAAGAAAATCTGCCAGCTTCAGGCAAAAGAGGGAATCTGTAAATAATGCAGTGCACAGGCTGTAGTTCACAGGAGATCCTTCTGTGTTGCTCCCCAGCAGATGAAAGACAGGTTCAGCATAGGATCTTCCATCAACAGGTACAGCTCACTAGCTCTTTGGTTCAGAGCCGATAACTCACTCGCCTTCTGGGGAAAGAATTTGCCTGGTATGTGTAAGGAAGTATTAATGCCATATTCCAGAGTGAAGAATTTGGACAGGAATGAGTGCCCAAGAGGGCTGTTTGGGTGAGCAGGAGAGTGGAAAGCCTTTCTTCTGAGCAGAGACTTACAAAATTTGAGTGGGAAGGAAAATAGGAAAACATGTCATGAGATGGGAAAGGCTATTTAAGCAAGCCAGTAACATTAGCATGAGAGCAAATGAGTTTGAACTGGCCCTTAGTCTGGAAACTTAGAAAAGCCTCCTGGCAGTGGGAGGGGGTGAAAACTTGGCTAGCTTCTAAAATGGAAATTAAGTCTGTAACTGAGAGTGTCTGATGTGGTCACCTGTGACAGCAGGGCTCTGGGCTTTCTGATCTAGGGCGATCAGCCTCGGGGAGACCTCCCATGCAATGAAGGATTTAAACACACGCTTTGCTCTGTGGGGATGTATTTGCTAATGTTTAAGCTTCCGTAGCTTAAGCATGTTTTTAAAAGTACATTGCATATGCATGGTTCAATTTTGCAGACGGCTGACGCATGAGGCTTGCATATCTGGCCTTGTGACTGCCATGGACATCTGGTCCCGTGCGGGCTGTGTCTCTCTGTATTGCATCCATCCTGGAGGAAGAGCAGCAGCACTTCAGTGCTGCACAGTGCCCCAGCTCCAGCACGGCACAGCCGGCACACACCTGGGTCTTGGGCAACCGTGCACCGAGCACCGGCAGGCTGGCTTGGCAGGGACCTGTCCCAGGTTTCCTTGAGCAACTGGGAGCAGAGGTGCTGTGCTGTCAGGGCAGGAAAGGCAAACACTACTGCAAACAAGCATCCGTCAGGCTAAGGGCATGACTGTCACACTTGCTGGTAGGCCTTGACAGGTCCCTTGATGATTTCTTAAAATAAATATTTAACAAGGGATTTTATAATCACAAGTAGCAAGTATGCTTTTAAAATGTTTGAAGGGAAACAAACTTGCGTAACAATGAATTGGAGGCCAAGACCTGGTCGCCATAGATGTTTATATCAGAGGCTGGGGATTTGCTTCTGCCTGTTTTCGGCATATACTGCAGTTGCTTGCTTCGAGTCCATCTCCGAAGCTGCCTTACTTCCTGAATAACACTTCCTTCCTCAGGAGCAAACGCTTATGATGACTGAAGTCATTGCATTTATTAGGGATTCATGTAGTTGGAAGATCAGGGTTTCTTTTCCTCCACTGAAAATATTTTTTGAAAAAAAGACCTTTTTTGCTGCTGCTGCTTTCATGATTAACATTCACACTCAGCTGTTGCATTACAGTGCAGCAATACAACACCTTATCTGCAGTACAACGTCTTACCCCTTTCTTGGGTACTTTTTAAACTGAAAATTACTGGATAAGAGGGTTTAAAGCAGTCTTTCTTTTGCAATGCTCAGAAAATTAGCAGAGCTTATATTTCCAGCCAGCTGATTCTGGAATTTACAAATTGCTCTTATATGGTTCAGGTCTTCACCACCAACTTTAAGTGTGCAGGAACAAGGTGAAGATCCAGCTTCCAAAGCATGGACTCAAGGTTAGCGCTTGCGGGCCTCATCTTCCTTTTCCAAGGAGAAAGCCAACATGAATCTTTCCTCTTGAAGCAATTTTTAAGATGGTCCACTTGACTTTATTAAATTTGAACCGTGTTGATTGCAAGGCTGAAAGAAGAAAAGAAATGCAAGGAAGAGCCAAGCTGAAAATGAACTTTGGTATACGCCGGAAAGAAAAGTAAAAGCTTCGAATTACACTGTTGTCTGAGCAGCCTGCACATGCTTATCTGCCTGTGAGAGAAATGACCGGGAGGGTGGGGTTTTCTAAACCTTAAATTGCTCAGGTTTATGCAATTGAGCTTTTCTTTGTACCTTCTGTCATGCCATAGGCTTCCCTGTCTGACACGGCCGCCGGCCGCTCTCTGCCTGCAGAGACGGGGCTGAAGGCTGAGCGCGGTGCCCCTGCCCGGCAGTGCCTGCCCGCGCCCGGCCGATTCATATCTGCAGGACTCCGCCAGCAGTGGATGAGAGACGCGGTAAAGCCAGACACGTGAGTTTAAAGACTTGTATTGTTTTTTGTGCTGTTCCCGCTTTTACCTTTCAGTTGGGCGCGAGTTGTTCCAGAGGAGCAAAGGTGGAAGGAAACGCTCCGGCAAACAAACCAGCCCCGGTTTGTGGCAGGAGGGAGTGGATCCGAGCCTTAGCCCGCACACTCGGGAGTGCCACGCAGCAAGGCAGCGATAAGTATTTACAGTGTGTCATTAGTGATTCAGTCTCCCCATAACCTAATGCAGGGATTATTTTCATAATCTCACGGAGAAGGCCATATAATGTACCTGTAGGTTGCTGCGTTTCTTGGTAGCCAGTGTTAAAATACTACTTACATACATGCTACATGCTAGCACGCAAAAGGGCCGTGCTTAGTTCATTGCCTTTTTGCTAGCTAGATGTGTTTGAATTTCTGCCTTCCTTTTGCTAAGAAGGTCTATTTCTTCAGTAAAGTGTGTTAAAATGCAACTGATTATCTGTGGAGAAGTGCCATTTGTACTGCAGCTGCTTTAGCCCATCATTTTATTAATCCTCTGGAAACCCATTTCTTCCCCTCCCCCAGGTTAAAACCCACAAAGTCTCGCTGCAGCTGTAGGAGGTAAATCGAGGCTACATTCGCCCCTGCTGTATCTTGCAGCTTGATCTGATGCATATAACTGCAGCTCAGGTGAGGAGAGAAAGAGAATGTGATTTCATTTTTATCTTTAGCTCATATTCTCCTCCACTTAAACTTATGCTCAGTTCTTAACTCAAACTGTCTTGTAATTCAGTACAGATATATGCAATGGTTGCAAATCTGTGAATATGTACGAATACACATAACTTCTTGTAAGTTTCATTTCTACCAATGAGCCTGATAGTTCATGTGAGAACATGTATAGGCACAGACATGCCAACATAGAACCCAGGACTGCAATGAGGATATGTGGACATCCTCACTCACTGATGTATATACTTAAAGTACTCGGTAGACAAGAGGTCCAAGTACATAAATCATCAGGACCTGTTCAAATGTTTAAAGCTAAGAATGTTTTGGGGTGTTTTTAATGACTGGGGGTGGACTGCTTGCATCAAGCTCTCAGCCGCTTTGACATCTACCAAGGAAACACATAAAAAACAGGAAAGGTGTGCATATTAGACTTGCATTTCATGCTTTCCCCAGGTGCCTGATGACTAGGAAAGGGTTCCTCCAACAGCAGGAAAAGCAAGAATACCTTAGGTGGCTGTACTGGGCACTTGTTTTCCCACAGTCTCCTGCAGAAACGGAGCTCCCTGTTCATCCCACCCTCCGAAGCGCTTTTCCTTTGCTCATTCAAGTTCATGCAGAACAATATCAAGGCAGCTCCACCACTTTATTGAAACAGCACTGTCTATTATCTGCTGTTGTTGGAAAGGCACAAATGCTGATCTGTAAATAAAAACCAGGATTCACCGTCAGGTATTTGGAAAGCTGCTGCCTTGCAAGGAGTTGTATCCTCAGTACTCCCATCCACTTTGCTGAGACTGAAAATTCCTCTTAAGGAAGTAATCTGTTACTAATTTGCTATTTTATATTCTTCCACCCCAAACCTCAGAGCCTATGTATATTTTCCAAAAATATAAATTGAATCAATCTGGGGAAACTTGTCTCTTCTTTATCATTTTCTTGACACCTGAAAAATTTTCTTTCTCCTGCTGCTAATTTCTCTTACTTGTTCGTGGTCCTGTACAAGTGTCCTCCCCTTCGCTCACACGAGTCCTACTTTTTGGAAGGCTGTTCCAAGCCCATGTGTTTGAGCATGAACTGCATCAGGACTTCATTGTAGCAGAGCTGGAAAGAGGAATGTTCCTGGCTCTGGGTTGTGATCATCTATCAGAAGAGAAAATTGAATTGTCTTTTGGAAGAAGTTTGAAGGCGCTGGCGTCTTCCCCCAGCATAGCTTTTCTTTTGCAAAGCGCGAATAAATCTTGCACGCAGGATGAGATGATAGATTAGCTTCGTTTCACTGCAAACCAGGAAATCAAGCAACATTGTTTCCAGCAGGAAGGTAAATTAGTAAAGGCTTTCAAAGGCAGAGAGAGTCTCCTCCAGGCTGGCTGCTGGAGGGAAGCAGTCCGGTATTTCGGGAGCTGTCAGTCCTGTCTGCGGGGCTGGGTGCTGCTGCCTGGCCTGGCTCCTCTCGCTGCAGGGGCAGACGGAGGCCTGCAGCTGATTTTGAGGCACTCTGCGGCCAGACCCTTTTGGGGACCTAATGAGGCCCCTCTCTGGTTAAAATGGCCAGACACTGGTATCGTGCAAGGCTGCCTGACTTGGCACTTGTTTGCAGGGACGTCCAGTTCTTCCACTGGAATTTTTGCTCCTAGAAACTGGGATGCGCAAAGATGCAGTTGATCTTTCCGAAGCTTTCCCCAAGGGTTCAAGCTGAGTCTGTAAAAAAGTTCATTACCTGAATCATGTGGTTCGAGGGGACTCAACACGGAAGCAGAAACTTTCACCCTCGGTAAATGTTCAGGGAATGGTTAGTTGGCAGCTCCTGTCACGTACAACTGCCCTCCAACTGCATACTGTTGCCATCCCTCTGAGTAAACATCAATTACTCCATTACAAGGAAATCAAGGAGCTAAACACCCTGAAACTTCCTACCTGTCTTGCGGCTCCTTGCAACCCTCTCCTTGGTCCTCCAGTTTTACTTTAATACACGTGCAACATTCTTACTAAAACAAAGAGCTTTAATGAAAGGATGGTTTCCATGTGCCAGTAATTTCTTATTAAGGGGTGATGGCTACTTCTCTGTCTGGATTGATGCATCTTTGCAGAAAATGTCTGAAAGCAGGTAATTTTTTATCTGATTTTGGATATAATTCTAGTTCACTTTTTGCTTTTCTTGTCCCTAGTCTTTTGCTTTCCATGCCTACAGCTACATGGTATAGATACCGTTGAGATGCTGATGTTAAAAAATACGGGTGATGCTGTTATTTTATTTGCTGTTCTCCTTCAAAGCTGATTTTTGTTTGTAGCTCTTTGTACTATATATTTAACAGTATCAGTTCACACAGGATTTTGCAACTAGAACTCAGTGCTGCAAAATATCTTGTAGCATAGTATAGTTTCAGTCTGAGTCATCATCTAATCATACTACTGCTATTTAAAAGAATATCACAGTTTAGATCCAATCAAAAAGGGTCTGAGGGACTGAAATAGCTATGACTTGTAGCAGGAATTTCAAATAATTAAAAAAATCCCCTTGCCTGCCTGCATGCAGCAGATCACATCTGACCATGTGGAAGGATGCAGGAAGCAGGACAGCTTGAGCACGTAATTCCTAATTGGTTTCTCATCACAGGATTAAGCAGCACACAATTGGTCTCCACACCCACAGAACCGGTTCTGGAAGCAGATATTAATTCAGCCACAGACTTAACTATCTTTCCCAGGCTGGTGTCACTCGCGTGTCCTGGCTGACAAAACCTTAGTAAGCCTCTTCATTTTAAGGAGAATGTTACAAAGCCATCAGCAACACATGCATGTTAATTAGCAATGGACTTTATAGGGGAGTTCCCACAAAGCCCCAATTAAAGCAGTGATGAATCAAGGCCAGTGAGTAGTACCATACTCAGGGATGCTGTTTCCCAGCACTAAGCAGATGAGGGCAGAAACAGGCTCTAGAGGATGTGTTTTGGTAGCTGAGGGCTTGGTCACCATAATAAACAAAATTTATTTGCCGAGACATTTGTTGGACAGGGATCTTAGTCATTATCCTGCTACAAAAAGGTGCCCTGGAACGGAAACTATTGCACAGCCTTAGCTAGAGAGCTGCTTCTACTCCTGCTTGAATAATTAATATTTCCCCAGTCCTTTTCCATTTGGAAGACGGTTGTAAGCTTTAGCACACAGCACACTCCTGAATGAGCGATAGGGACTATCAGCAGATATAAATGGGCACTGTCAGCGCTACTTCATGAGAGAGATAACTGAGTGAAGGACAGTATGCTGCTTGTTCAAGACCCAAAAACTAGCCAGTGTTAACACCAGAAAACCGATAGTCAGACCACAGTAGCTGGGCTGCTGCGTTCAGCCTCTTCAGCCTGCAATATGTTTACCTTTTTCAAACAGTGCATTTTTCTTAAATGTGAAATTCACCACTCGGCATTGCAAAGCGACTGTGAGCTCATCCAATCTTCTTCCCCTTGCCCCCTGAAATTTCTGTTTCCAGCTGCATATTGTGGGTCTGCCCATTATTTAAGAGGCTGCCTCTGGGCTGTACTGCTCTCCTAAGCTGTTGAAATTTACTTGTTGACTATCCTGCCTGGGCTTGTGCCCTCTTTTTTCCAGGTTCCTGAATGGGACTGGGGCTCGGCAGCTGTCACCCTGGGACCAGGTGGCAGGGAATGCTTTCAGATTGAGTTATTTTAAAGAGCAGACTGTCACTGTTTCATTAGTTCTTCAATAGAGACTGCTTTTCTGGTTAGAATTTGTTTATTCAGCCATTTTTTGTGGATCCAAGTGGCAGGAGAAGGAAATAATAAGATACAGATATAATTTAAGTTATAGATATTTAGAGACCTATAACTTAAATTATCAATTATATATATAATCTTTAATAATAATAATAATATATAAAATATAGTACTGAAGTTAGGTGCAACGTAAGTAGAACTGAGATACAGATTATTGAATCCTTGCTCTATTGAATTTGCTTAATTTTGCCATTGAGTACAATGGGCCAAACGTTTTACCTAAAGCATTTCCTTCTGTTGCTTAGACTAGTCACACTGGGGAATCAGCTGCTGCAAGTTGCTGCTGTCCCGCCGTGGGTGCATGTTCATAAAGCAGAGGACGCAGTCCTAGAAGTCAAGAGTTTGTGATGGCTTTCCCTCAGATCGGGTCCGAGAGCATCTCTGTGGCCACATTGCTGCACAAGGACTCGTGTGATGGAGGCTGGGCATCGGCATTACGGGAGCCCGGCCCTGCGGTGTAGGAGCAGCCAGCTGCCCCTTCCCCTGCTCACCTAACCACGCTGCAGGCTGCTCCTAAAAAAGGTCCCCATGGGGTGTTGTAAGAACTCATTAAGTAGTTTGTCAAGCATTAGGAGACTCCTGGATCAGAGCAGCAGTTGTAAAGGCACAGTGTAATTAAAGCATGGCTTACTGCATTACGTGTTATTAGCAGGGTTATCCATCACACGTTCTGCACTTTATAGTTATCAAATGTTATCTCGTGGTCACGTGTGAGAAGATGCTGTGTGGTCTGACGGTGGCAGGCACCGTGGCCATGGGAGGCAAGGTGAGGTGTAAGGCTTCAGTGTCCTCCGGGGCCGAAGTCCCCCATGCTGCTTTCTGCCCCTGCCCTTTCATTCCCTCTTCAGCATCTCTTCCCACTCCTGGCACTGAGGGGAGGGAGAGGTAGCATCACCCACCTTCCCTGCTGACCCACTTGGGGCCCTGGGAGGGGACTGTGAAGAGAGATTAAGACTTACTGTGTTAAGATTTTCACATTCCCATGCATTTCGCTTTGCATATTGCATTGTTATTTTCAAGTTAAGTAGGGCAGGCTCGCACTGAGGACACGTAGTCGGCATGCCGGGTTGTTCGTGCAGATGCTGTAGCTCTTGCAGCAGTTTTGTGTTGTGTTTGTCTGTGCAGAGCGAACATCTAACAGGGGACGTACAGGTGCTCTCGGGATGCGTTTGTGCTGGCTGAGCCATTTGCACCTCATGAAGCTGTGAGTGAGTTGGGCAGGTCGTTCTTCATCCTTACCAACATAAATGTCATCCTGCAAAACCACAATGGAGTTTGTGCCACAAAAGAGATAAAAGCTACTTTAAAGCGTTTTAGAGGGTGCTGAGGGTGGGGGGGTGTTTTTTTGGTAAATGTTCTTAGTCTCACAGATTGGGAAGTCAACAAGATTACTTACCTGCTGTCTGAAGATACAGAATCTTCAAAGTGTGGTGAGCAAGATATTTTAATCGGGACAAGCAAGTCTTCTTTGAGACTAAATGGGCACCACTGGCAAAGAGGGTGCCACCATCCAGCCATCCCTTCCACATACCCCAAGCATGATCAACCCCTTTTCCCTGCTCCCCAGTACCCCCTAGCACCTTACCCTTGCATGCTGGCAGCAGCCTGCAGTCACATTAAGGGTCATTTTTTCCCCTGATGGACCAGGGCCACAGGGAGTTTTGCTGTGCTCTTTCAGCTAGGCCAGCTCTGAGAGTAGCTGAACGATGCATGGTGGAGGAAGGGGTATCTTGCTCTTCCTAAAGAGGCTGGCTACATTTGTCCTTGGGAACGTAGTAAAAAGTGCATCCACTCATTAGGAAGCCAGAAAGCAAAGGGCACGCCTAGGGAGAAACCTTTATGTTCAGGCAGGTACCTCCGTTCACGGTATGGCCGTTTCAGTGCCTGTGCTGCTGCCCCTGGTAAGGCATGGAAGCTGGAAGTGGGGAAGGGAAGGAGAACAAGCTTTTTCGATTACATATCAGGGTTCAGTGGGCAGAAGAATCAGTGAATGCTATTTCTCTGTTGCTTTGTCTAATATGGTGTAGCTCCAACATCAGTTTTTCTTGAAGGCTGGCTGTCCACAGTTCCTTTTTCCCGCCTGTCTTCATTGATATCCAGTATGGTTTGGGTTCACTCTGCAGCCTTGCTTTTTGTGGGAATATTAATTTTTTTCTCTCTCCTACCCACTTACCTATTCTCATGGTAATTGTGATAATTTAATGTATATGGAGGCGTCTGCCACTCTGTCAGAGTGGGCTGAAATTGAAAAATGTATCCAGAAGGTACTGGGGAGAAAAAGAGCAGGGATGAACAAAAAGACAGAGAGAGAGAGAGAGAGAGAGAGAACAAGTGCAGAACTGCCCTACTTCTTTAGGAAACAGGATAGAAGCAGTGACATGGAGTTAATATCAGGAACCAAATTTGTGCTGAAGGTGCAGAGCATTTTATTTATTTTAAAGCAAATGCATTTTATTCCAAGTTTTGCACTTTGCTGTTTCGCACTTTGCTCTCTAGCAGCAAGGTTTTTGTGTAATGTCTCACTGTTGCGATGTAGCCAGTGTGGGTCTGTATATGCCTGGGGGGTAGGCTGTCTGGATTGAGGAGCACCTGGCTGGAGTACCCCATAGCTCTATAGTGGTCCGCAGGCCCACGTTTCCTTGCTGTGAAACACAGGAGGAGGGTGGGCAGACACATGTCCCCCATCGCAGAGACACACCTGACACACCTGGAGCAAGGACCGGGGATGCACTCCCTCGTGCAGTTTGCATGGACTGTTGTACCTATTCCTAGCTATCAGCATCTTGAAAGGCAGCTGGGGCACACGGTTATCCAGCCACACAAATACAGTTTTGTGATTTGGTCAAATGGCTGAAAGCAAGCTTGTGGTATTTGTGAGGTTGCCGGTCTTGCCAAAGTCAGCCAGAGCAATCAGCCAAATCAGAGCGGTAACGCACCTTTTGTTACATAACTAGCAAAGCAATTTTATGATTTAGTATGTGAAATGCTGATGGCATTTATTATGTCAATTAGGATGAGCACATGTTTAGGAAGCACTTTAGGTGTCAATCATAATTGCTCACATAGTCTGGCTTCGGCCACATGATTGACTTCCTTTGAGCAGGTAGACGGTGTGCCTTTGAGAAGCAGTTACCCACAGCCTGCCCATTTTGCTACAACTCATCTTTGCACTTGGACTCTGAGCTTGTAGTTCCGGCAGAAGCTGTTGATCCAAGTCTGGATTTACTGAACTTTGAAAAAAGCAAGAAACAGAAACTACTACCTCAAACAACATAGTATTTGGCAACTAGAGGCATGCCAGCAACAAGTCTTCTCAGAAATACTACCTTCTGCTAAGGTGAGTTCATTCATAGGACATGTTTCTCGCAGTGTGGGTAGGTTAACCTGCAGATACATACTGTCTTATTCAAATCTTCTCTTCACTCAAATCTTGTCCAGCTGTTGCTAATATTCTCAAATTACTTCTGGGCTGAATTTTTTCATTTTAACATGCTGAGTAAAGTTTTGTATCCATGAAATCGGCAGAAAGAGCAATTCAGTTTTGTGTGGGCGTGCGAGAGACAGACGGACGAAAAAGCAGAATATATTTCCATACATTCCTAACAGACGTTTCAGATACATAATTCCACAACAAGAAACTTTTTCCAACATTAGTTTATTCTGTAAATTCCAGCATGAGCCACAGAGAACTTTTTTTTTTTTCTCCAAATAATCTGGTTCTGGTTTTTGAAGTTTTTGTGTGTGCAGGCACAGCATGACATTTCTGCTAGGTTTCACAGCTTGAGCTACAACTTAAAAAGTCAGAGTTATTCACCTACTGTACTGTTGGATTTTTCTATTCAGTTGGAAATGCCTTTCATCACTAAAGGCTCTGCAAAGTGCTTTGACTGTTACAAGCTCTGAGAAGGACTCTTTGACTAATAATAACTTTGAAAAACCAGCTTCTTAAAGCTGGGGCCAGGCAGAGGAGAGGTTTTGGAGCTCCTGTTTGTTGTCTCAGAGACATTCTGTACTGATGTGCTGAACTTTTAAATACAATTATTTTCCTCCAAGAGCCAGCTCTAACAGTCTTTCCTATAATCTTAAAAGTCAAGCTGAATTCTTATCTGCTAAATCGATATCTCGGGGATCCCCAACTCTTCTCCAGCTACTGACTTCTTACCTGGGGCTATATGTTATGGGCATCTTACCCCTGCCCATAACAAATCTTTGTTGGAGGTGGTCTACTACTGATTACGCCTCAGGCAGAAAGAAAATGTTGTGACTCTTCTAGAGGTAGAACAGATTTAAAAATAAGGGGGAGGGAGGAAAAAAGAGAGGAAGATACACATAGGAGGAACACTGGTCCTAAGATGTGATGATAAGGTTTTAGGCACCTTAATGTTTTATAACCTTCCTTTGAACAAAGTTTCAGATCTAGGCAGACTGACTCACCCCTTTGGCCTTAAGTGCAGCTATGCCAAGGTTGGTGCAAATTATTATATGATATTTTTAGCCAGATCTTCGGAATGTGAATCACTGTCTTTTTGGATGGAAAATATTGTATAATAGGTATTACTGGAGTACAGGTCACTCTCTAATGTTTTCCACAACTGTTGTCTAGTATTGTGAAACAAACAGGCTGCCCAATGGCCTCCAAAGTAAGTACTACCTTAAACAGTGAAGTTAGTGTAATCCATAAAAAACTTCAGTCGGAGAGAAGCAGTCAGTGGTACAAAACACAGTAACGGGAAAGCTGGGAGGCCTGCTACCAGGAAAGACAGTTTGATGAAAGATAATAAATTAAAACAGCGTTAAAATTTCTCTGACTAATTGTAAATAGTTTTGTATAAGCATTCAACCTGATGCCTCATTATAAAACCCTGAATATGAAATAGGGGGAGTGATTTTGTAACCTGGATTCCCACAGAGGTAGTAAGGGCTATGCTTTCCTGAGTGTCGTCACAGCTAATCCTGCATAACCTGAGGGTTTTGAGCTTTTGCTAGAGGGTGAAGGAGGACCTCTGCTCCCTCCTGGCTGTGATCCACTCTTCTCCCCAGTGTGGGTGAGCCACTAGATGGGGACAATGCCCACATCTCCTGACCTGCCCAAGTCTAGCCACTGGCAGCTGGGCTGAGGCTTCATTAAAGAGTTAATTCTGTGACTGTGAAACATGCCAAGTCTCCCAGCAATTTTATGTGGGTATTTTTTAACATTAACAAGCAAGATGGCAGCCTCTGGGCTCTCAGCAAAACAAGCTAAGTATCAAGAAAGGCAGATGTTGATTGCAGCATGCTCACTGCTAGTGTGGTGAAAGGAATGCCAGATAAAAACATCTCTGGAAGAATAACGAGCTTCTAACTTTAGTTAGCAGCTGGCAATGCTATGTCACAGAGAGGTTTCCTTACACACCTGCAGACCAGCCCCTTTGGCCATACAGTGCCATGCCGAACCGCATTAAAGGATGGCCGTGACTCATTTAGAGGTGCACATTCATAGGAGATAACAGCCCATGCAGAGGGTGGGGGAAGAATGCAGCATGATTTTGTTATCACAGTCCGGCTAAGAAGAGCACGACAGCTCTGTCAGTAGTACCTCTACCTCCTACGAGGTTGTGCGGCAGAGAAACAGGGCAGGAAAAGGCATCCCCTTTTAATCAGTGGATATAGGATTTGTTATGCACATGCTTAGAGTCCAAAAATAAAACAGGAGCATTAATAAAAATACACAGAGAGAAAAAACAAAACAAAACCAACTAATATTTAGCGATCTTACTGTACTATTCAGAATCCATTTTCCCTTTGCATGTTGGCCACCCTTTCCCTTGACTCTGAGGATTTCATTATCCCCAAGCCATGCTACTTCAGAGCAAGTGGAGCTAAATTCCTCTACCTGTTTTGCAGTTCATCCGTGTCACTCCTTCTTTTTCCAGTGACGCCCATTCACTGGCTTGTCTTTCACCATTTGGGATTTAAGCCAGTTGCTGCCCTGCCAGGCTCCACATCACTGTTTCTCTGGCCTTTAGGTGTCTGTTTATTCCTTTGTGTGTTAGCTGCTTCTTTTTTAGCCTTGCTTACTCATTTTTTGCTACCTGAACCTTCTTCTGTTTTGTGCTACGCTGCTTCCAAGTGCAGCCTCCTGAACCGCTGGGTTAATATTTGACGGTGTGGCTGGGCGGAAGCAGTGGGGCTTTGCCACTCTGCTCGCCAAGCCCTCCTCGTGCTACACTGCTGCCAGTGTAACTGTGATGGTAAGTCAGGGTTTAAGCTTAAGGTTGCTTAAATGCCTCATTGGGGTGGGACAACTATGGGCTTGGCTGTGCAAGGAGATGAAAAGCTTTCTCTCTGCCTACTCTCCATGTTTACTGCCCATGCTTTTTGTCTGGGTCTGTTTTGTTATTCTCTTAAACGCTCCTAGTGGCTGCAAATTCCTAAGCAGCGAAGACCCGTAAGATGCAAACTGTTCAAATTGGTGCAGTCTGTTGGGTAACTTTTTAAAAAAATGTGTTACCGTGATACTGGCTTTCACTGTGGTCACAGCCCTGGGGGTTATTTCATGCCCTGATGTGACCATTCTCATTCCAGCTTGTGGCTGAAAGCTTGGCAATATGGATATCCAGGATGACAACGTTCTTCCTTCATCATTTGCACCACATTCCTGTGCTTCAGCTTTGTGCCCTGGGCGGGAGCTTGACTTACTGCAGTGTCACAACACTGTGAAATTCTTACAAATCAGTATTTAATTGTATTTACCTAAGCCAAACTGTGCTAGGTGCTGTACAATTATGCTAGAACTGGGACCCAAGTTGTTGGAAACTTCCCACACAGCAGCGAAGTGGCAAACGCTGGTGTTGTCTTCTTGGGCATGGCACCACCACCACCTCTAAAGACTCTTCCTGCCAATCATCCATGCAGCAACCAGTCCCCATAAATACGGCTCTCGCTGTAAGCCAGCATGAGACTGCCAAGGTGACATCCTCGCTCTGCTGAGGTTGCCAGTGGTGTTGACACCGACTGCAGATGTAAATAGGATTCCTCCCCGCTCCTTTCCTCTCTCCTCCTCCCCCAAGCATGGACCTTGAAGAAGAGACGTAATAGGTAATAATTGCCTTTTCTCACTTAGCTGTGGTTTACCATCTACCTGTACAGGGTTCCTTGCTTAAAGTGTATTTGATTATTCATAGTTAATAGAAGAAGTAGAAATACACACTGGTTATCAGCAGATCAATTTTAAATCCCCTTTTCCCTCTTTTCTACCTTGTTCAAGAGGAACCGTTAGCAAAGCTTAACACCAAGGCTTTAAGCTTCCTAAAAGGAAATGAAATTAATTATGTAGCTTGTTATGACAGTTCGTAAATGTTATAAATACAAATGACTGCAAACATTGCAAACAAAGCCTACCTCTGATCAAATCTGTGCGATAACTCCATCGCACACCCTCCACGCTAACTCCTGTGGTGGTACAATCACCTCCCAAAGACAGACGGCGATCATTTCAGCATTTTAAGAAAGTTTATCGCGGGTGAACATGGACCAGATTAGCCAGAAGAGGCTGATAGATTTTTCTTTTTTTTTTTTTTCCAGAATTTATGTTATTATCTCATCTAAATTTTCTAAATAACAGAGGCCATAGGACTTGAATTAAGTCCTCCCAAAAATTTAATGCCTCTTACTAATTAAGATGGATGTTTTTGTTTCCCTAGGCTGTAGCAAGTATTTGTAATTTATGTAAACATTGTAAAATTCAGGTACATCTCCCTGCACCTGCACTTTTTCACTGGCAATGCATTATTAGCATGTCAGGTTCATAAAGAGTATCTGTAATGCGGCCAGGACTGTCTAGCTTTGCATCCGATGGGACTTCTTTCATCGTTTTTGCTGCAGCAGAGCATGGCCTTAGGGCAGCGATGCCTCTCTTTCTCCATTGTCATTGCAGAAATAACTGTAGTCGCTTCGGAGCTGTAGCACCATTTCCAATTGTACTTAGTTTGTGTCAGGAGAGTTGATGTGTTGTACATGTGGGAGCGGAGGGGTGGTACTTTCAGGGTTAGGGCACGAGGCTGGGAGGGGGCCCTTTGGATGCCCATGCTCCTGTTCCTGCGGGATGTAGGGCTTTGGGTCTGGCTTTCAGCAGGCTCGCTGATGGGAGCCACCCGTTGAGTCTCTTGCCAGTAGGAAGCAAGAGTTTCTCAGGAACATCCGCGAGGCAATAAAATGTTGGGGTTGGCCGTATTCTGATGCACGGGAGAGCACCCACATGGGTCCACCTGTGTGTGCTGGTACAAGAGGATGTGGCAGGAGAGTGGAGAAACAGCATGATATTGCCTGCTCCCCTGGTTGCCCCAGGTGCAAGGTGTTTCGAAAATGTAGGAAAGAACAAAGTTCATAAAGCAATGTTATTTTTGTCATGCTTTATTGATTTCTAATTCATTTTATGGCTATCTTTAAAGCCACAATCCCGCAAAATCCCAAGCCACGTATTGCCATTCTTGCAAGCGGCCCTGTTGACTTCGGATCGGTCCCTCCATGAGCGAGGGGTGCGGAGATCAGCTGAACGCTCTCCCTCTCACTCTGCAAAACACGGCTACTGTTAGATCAAACACCAGCTCTCGGCCACCCCACTTTATTGAGAAGTTCGCTAAGAGCTGCCTACTAGGAGTCACTTGCAGTGCCCAAACAGACCCCACCTCAGCCTCATGATCATATTTCTCGTTTCATTTTGCTATATGTCACCTTAATAGAACCAAATAATACTGGTTTTAATTCCTCTATTAAGATAGCAGGTAGAGCTGTTTTCTGCACTATAGAAAGATGTTCATTTCTTCACAAAGAGCTGTTCATAAAGCTCTGGTGAATATTTTTACAAAAGGACACATTTGCCGCAGTATAGAGTTTTTAAATATTTGCAGGAATTCTAATAGGTGATGATTTTAATTCAAATTTAATTCAAATTTTAATTCTCCTGCTAAGCAGGAGACAGAGCTTACGCAGAACTTAGTCTTGCAAGCAAAAAAATATTATTATACATCCACTTAGCATAATTGCTGCATAAGAATAGGATCTAGCAAAGCATTAAAGTGAATGTTTGACATTTAAGCATCTGGTTTGGGTTAGTGGGGCTATCATTTTACATTTATGTCAAAAAAACCCTGCCATGTTAAAGTTTAATTTCTCAGGTGTAGAGCCCATGAGCTTTGCATAAAAATAGGGTTTTATTTTATATGAAAATGTGCTCTGTCATAGTCAGATTTTTTTTTTATTCTTTCCCTCATTTGCCCTCAAACATGGGTGTCTGAGGCTGACACATTGTCTCAGCAAATTAAGTCCAGCTGGAAGCAAGGGTACAGTGTTACGGCAGAGCAGCAAATAAGATTTACATTTTCAAGGAAGAGTAGTAATTAGGCCATTGCATATTTTATATCTTCATGTTTATTTTCAAAGCAGTATATCAAAATAAGCATAGACGTAATGAGACATAAGGGCTCCAAAGAGCAGTGAGTGTTCATCAAGTAAAAACTACAAATTACTCTTCAGTTCTGCTGCCATCCACAGAGTTTACATCTTTAAAATACCAACAGGCAGGTGCTCTGACCAGAGCTAATGGGTCTGTAGTTAGGGACATACTGGGTTTATGTAACACAAATTGTGAAGGGAATAGACCTAATTTTGAGTGACCCAGTACGTGGCATCGTGTTGTGAACTTCACTTCAGTGTGTGAGGTATTTCGTGCTTTGGGAAGTAAAATTAAATTTTGAGATGGTTATGCTGGTGCAAATGGTTGTAACGGCTTGACTTGAGGCATCCAGAGGAGTGCCATGGGGGGATAAGCAGACAAGCTTTGAATGCAGGGTCCCAGGTCCCCGAGACAAGACCTGGGGAGGAAGATCTGAAGATCTGAACTCTCCCCAACATACATTCTTGCTGTCTGTAATGCCATTGTTCATAATGTAAAAGATGCAGTCTTGTGTTCAATGGTTTTGAAAATCAGAGACATCCATTGCATTGTGGGAAAAGGATGGTCTAGAGCGTCCCAGGCTCTAAATCCTCATGATCCCAAGAGTGTCCTCCCTCCAGCTGCGTGTACAGTGTCTGTACGCTGGTGTGCGTTAGGTGAAGTTGCTGCTCTCCTTCGCTATGCTGAGCAGGCGGCTTGGGCAGTAACCATTATTCTCACCTGTATTTCTGCATACAGTCTTGCAATGTTTGCCTACACATGATGCTGCTTTTCCAGGAGAAGTAATGAGACCACAAAATCAGCTGACTGGAGCTGCAATTATATGCTAATTTAAGGTTTTCAACCATTAAATGCCTGTAGTATTCTTCATATTTTGATAGCTTTCTTTACAATGAAAGTAACTCTGTAAATTGGGCTAGATTTAACAGAAAAGACGACCCTGGAGTTAACTCTCTCTTTTTAAAATTCTTTGCTTCACCCTCCTATCCCAAAGATGCAATCCTTCCCTAAAACCTTCTAGAGTACTTCATGTCCAGATACATACTGTAAGTACAGTAAGAGGGAAACAATCCAGAACATAACCCTTTGGCTCTCTTCCCCACAGATATGATGGCACACAAGCCTTGCTGCAGCTCTCACGAATAGAAAACAGGCTGGTTATTTCCGTCTGCACTCTTTTGAATTGCATCAAGTCTGATTATGAGCCAGAAAGAAGAAGAAATGGAGGAGTGCTCCCCGCCACTCTGTGTCACCTGCGGCCAAGCGCATTTACCGGAAGAAAACCACTTGTACAGCTACACCGAAGAAGTAGATGATGATCTGATATGCCACATTTGCCTGCAACCTTTGCTTCAGCCATTAGACACGCTCTGTGGTCACACCTTCTGCACAGCCTGTCTTACGAACTTCCTCGTGGAAAAGGACTTCTGCCCCATGGACCGCAAGCTTGTGATTCTCCAGACGTGCAGGAAATCCAGCATACTAGTGAATAACCTCCTGGACAAGCTAATGGTTAGCTGCCCTTTCACAGAACACTGCTCAGAGGTCGTGCAACGCGGTCACCTCGAACAGCATTTCCAAACCCAGTAAGTTGTTGTTGATAAACCCTTTTTCACTCTTTTTCTTAAGGAGAGGAAAAAATATCTTCAATTAGTGCTGATTAAAATAGACAATTAATATAAAGGAAAATTTATTAATTTCAGTCCCAATGAATGCCTACAGCATCATGAATTTAGAGCTGAATTTAGTCCATTTATATGACAATATCTCTTTTTTTAGAATCAAATGTGTTCAAGGTACTTCATGCTATTGTTAGCAGTTCTGGGCGGATACCTTGTGGCTAGCTGCTAACAGAAGTGTGTATTTAGTCATCTGAAGAGATCTGTGAGTTTTGGGAAGCTGAGCTACTATAAATATTTTAGTAATACATTAAGGGTTTTATAATTGCCCTTTCTTCTATCCTTTTTTGAATAGCAAATGACCTATATAAGAAGTAGAGCAGAAAATATTCCGGTTTGATATTGGCCTTTGGAGCCAAGCGCTCCTTTCTTCCAGGTGAACTCTTACCTGTGCACCGCACCGTACCATGGGGCTCACAGAGCCCCGGCTTCTCTGACGCGGTGTGGAAGAGCTCCCTGGCTGGATTGCCCTTCCAGGCTTACCTCTTTCTTGTGGCCAGGACACCCTCTCTCTTGCCTCTGGGAGAGACATCTCCAGGGAGCAGTTTGGTTCCTCTGCAAGGAGAGAACTGCTGGTGGATGATCCTCTGTTTTGCAGGGTAAAAGCGCGTGCTGCTGCTTTTGTCTTGCACCTTCTGTCTTTTGAAAGGAAGGCAGAAGAGTAAAGAAATACATTCAGGGCTGTGATTTCTGATGGCAGACAAATGCTTTGGCATAATCCAGGTAAGAGCACCTCAGATTTGAGGAGATGTGGGATCTAAGAGATGCCCTTTTTTGTGACCTGTATTTGTTGTCCAGTGAAATGACCTCCCCTGTGGTTTTCAGGTGTGAGTCGTGTTCCAAGGTGTGTGCTTCTGCCTGTGCATTGCTGCCAGGGGCACATTCCTGCACAGACATGGGAACGCTGAGGGTCAGAGCATCCCTGGTGAGCAGGCTGGTGAGTGGGAACGTGGATGTGTGTTCACATGGCTACAGGCTTCTGGGTCCATAACTGGGAATGGCTCTGCAGCCTGCCATTCAAACACGTCCCCATTTGAACTGGAGATGACATTTTCTAAAGCACCTGGATTCTCATGAGGAATTTATTCACTGAAGGTATTCTCTGAAGTTATGGTGGTTGAACCAACCAAAAAATATGACCATTTGCATTACTAAAACTGAAAAAAAACCCATCAGCAATAAATGCCTTGCAGAGGGCAAAAGCCTGCTTTTCACATGATAGAGGCTTGGTGTTTGTGGATTTGGGTGCCCCTGGCCCACCCAGTTCTGGACCTGGCTTTCCCTGTTGAGGGTGCTGCTGTCTCATGGTGTAAGAGGCAGTGGCAGCAGCCTCCAGCCCAGGCCAGCGGTGTGCTGCAAGGTTAGCCTTCTGCTGCTAAGGGATAAAATTAGCAAAGTTACTTATAATTTTCTGCCTTTGGTCAGTACTTCTCTGGCATGCCTCAAATACAGATTTCAATAATAATGCAGGTAAAGGGACTGACAGTCTGCTGTGAGCTGCTGTCACTGAAATTAAGTTTCTCTACAGATTCCAACCACAAAATCTTGATCCCTTAGTGCAAATAGCCTTTCCCTTTGCTATACATATAGCTGACTTTAACGTATTTTAGATCCTCCTTTTTGTCTTCATTTTTTTGAGATGATGAAGCTGTGGCCATAAAACTAGCAGGAAAAACCCCCTCGCACAATAAACAAGCAAACTGGAATTTTGTTTTTTACACAGAAGCCATAAAACTAGCACAATTGCTGATGTCTAGTGTCGACTCTCCTACATGGACATGTGCAAGTCACTCCAGTGTCTTGGTTTCTCCTCCTTGGGGTAGTAGTAAAGAAACCCTTCACATACATGCCTTGCAGAATTGCAGTGTTGTAAATCATGATTTGATCCTGTAAAAGCCTGGCAAGTTTTATTCCAGTGCTTATTACTGAATGTCTGTGGCCTGGTTTTTCCCCTCAGGATGTTCAGGGTCCTATGCCTCTGGCTCACTTGGCCTGAGCCCAACCAGGGGTAGGAGGAATTGGCTTAGTAACATGTTCCCACAGTCTCTTGCTGTCCCTCCTCCCCTGTGCCAGGCTCCCCCCACCAAGTCCTGGCTTTGCAAACCCAGGGAGCAGACGACTGGAGAGACGGAGCAATGGTCTCCCTTCCCATCAAACCCTAAAGCCTCTAAGGCAGTGCAGTACAAGGCAGCGCTACGTAGGCTGGTTAGCTTCTTCTTTGCCCCTCACAACATGGATTTTCCTTCCTCAGGATGGTTTGGAGTGCTGAATTACCTTAAGGCCAAAGGGCAGAGGCAGGGGCATAGGAAGTCATGGGGAACCTTTGCTGCTGGGGGTTTCAGCTTCCCAGGGCGTGGGTAGTGCAGCCTCACTGGCATTCCCACCCAAGGGAGGAATTAGGAGGGAACTTTCTGAGTGACCCATGACGGGGACTTCTGCAACCTTGTGCTTGCAGAGACTGTGCAGTACCTTTATGGTTTTTTTAAGCGCAGCATTATTAATTATCGCCAAAGCTATCTTATGCCTCTGCCTAACTTAATTCTTAGAAATGCAGAAAACTCCCTCACCATCCCACCTCTAACTCGTGGCAGGGCGGGAGAGGAGAAGGGCATTGTGCTCTTCAGGCACCGGCTCCGGCATGCCCAGGCACAGAGCAGATCAGACTGATGCTGTTCTCTTAACTCCGGTGAATCAATAGAGGGGAGAGAAAGTGTGCGACTTTGCTGATAAAAAAAAAATAAAATAATAATCATAAACAATCCAGTGCCTGCGGCGAAAACGGCTCAGAGCCCATCTGAAATCTCGACTGAACGTGATCTGTGCTCTCAGTGAATAAATTAAAGTAGACTCCCCTAGAGTCACCAGGGCAGTCGGCAGTCCTTGCATTTCTTGCATGATTCAGGCTCGGACCAATCCTGGTTCTCAGAGAGAAAATGAAAGCTTGCCCTGATCAGAGACGAGGTCACTGATGGGACAAGGTGAGTTTGCTATTTTATGCTTTGTAATTGATGAGAGAACTTTATTTTTTTTTTAAACACCAGTTACCATGAAGCAGTCCATTAAAAGCATCCTTATTTAAAATGTTTGCTCTTGCATCCTTCAAAAAAACCCCGAAACTGAGAAGAGGCATGTCCTTGGATTATTACATGATTTATGTTTGCACAAAAAAAATCTGACTGGATTTGGGGAATTCAGACTGAGATGCAAACAGCCAGCAGTTGGCTGTGATAGTTTGCGGTGTTTTACTTTAAAAAGGTGTGGTCGTCTGATATCGCCTGCTTCAAAACTCCACGGGGGGCATTTTTCCCCCCCCTTGTCAGACAGCTACACCCTTCCGTGATGCAGTTTAGCTCGTAACCCATCTGCTTGTGGGCAGTGATGTAAACGTACCAGCTGCCTCTGAAGAACCACTGTGAATCCTGCAGGAGGCAGGTCTCTTCCCCGAGCATCGCTCTCCTCTGCAGCATAAGTCACTGTCTCGCCAACCACGCTGTGCTGTCCCTAAACCCTCACATCTACCCATCCGAGAGTCAGATCGAGTAATCCTCTTACAGGTCGATGATTTTTGCAGTGTAGCTTCGTTTAAGGGATTTAAGCTCGATTCATAATGTGCTACCATTGCGTTGAAATGGAAAGACTCGCTTAGAAGGGGCTTGGCTGGCACAAAAGCTTCACGTTGTGTGTCCCACCAGCACAGAGAGACGGTGGGAAGGAGGAAACCTAGCAGCAGTGCCAGCCCTGCACTGAAAATGAAGGCTCTCCTGTTACTGGTCCTTCCTTGGCTAAGTCCTGCAAACTACATAGACAATGTGGGCAACCTGCACTTCTTGTACTCCGAGCTGTGAGTACGCACAGTCGCGCCGGCGTCGTGCTCTCTGTCTGTCTGTCTCACCCGAGCGGCGGGAAGGGGCTCACCACGAGTGTTTTTGGGGGGATCTGTGTCTGTCTGTCTGCCTGTGTGTCTGTGCGTGTGTGTACGTGCGAAGAAAATCCCGCAACGTCTTGCCAACAGCTTCAAACCGTGCTGCAAACTAGCTGCTTCCCATCCGGAGGGCTAATAATAGCAGTACGTCCCCATTGCTTTCTGCTTTGGAAGCAGCTGAGACATACTGAGTGAAGCTGCCTTTTTCCTTATCAACTTGCTTTTCTGTGTCGACATTTTCAGTGGTTGTTGGGTTTGGGGTTTTTTTTTTCCATTTCTGAATCTGTGTCTTTTCTTTACATTCCATAAATAGCTTTGCAGGGGAGCTGGGCATAGAGGGGGGCATCAGGATAGACATCCCCGGTAGAGCGCTTTCTGTGTGTACATGCATAATGTTCTGTGTGTAAAGCTGCATGCCTGTAGCAAAACCCTGAGAAGCCTTTCACCAGAAATAATTCACTTGAGACAGGAAAGAAATTTACCATATTTGTGTTTTTGCCCACAGTGGAATGTTATTTTCTCTATAACGCAAATTTAAATGTAGCAATCCATGCATATATCTTCATGCCTTAAAAAAAAACCACTTCAAACAACCCCATAGCTGATCTTTCCAACCCATAAACCAAATATTCTAGGGTATCATCTATAAATGATACCAGTTTAATTTGTGCTTGAATGTTATTGTACTAGTTAATAGGGCTTTTATGAATAGAAATAGATATTTGTTCCAGTACGTTTCAATTAATTATATTTTGTTTGTGTTTTAACAAATTATAAACTCCAAGATCTTCCTTGAGATAATGAATAAAATGGCTAATTCTGCTCAAAAATGAAAAATGACTGTATTGTGCCTACAGTGGGAATATTTTAGTAACACTTGTGATTAGTACCAATAAGACTAATTTCCAAGTGATTTTGTCTCTACTGTCAGTCAAAAATAGCAATGTTTTGCAGAAACACGAAGTCCCCTTTTGAAATTCTTGTGTGATATGCATGGCAACTATAAATAATTTAGTCACGCTGCGTACAACTGCTCAGGATTTCTGTGTACCATAGGTGTTTTTAAACATTTAACAAATCTGGTGTTGAGGGTTGCAGCTATGCCCTCATTTTAATTTACTGGCATTTAGTTTAAGAATGTTAATTAAAAAGAAAAAAAAAAAAACAAACAAAAAAACAAACAAGGAACAGTTAAGCCAAGCAGGCTACAGGAGCAATCAAGCTCAGAACAGAGCAGATGAACACTTATAATGGAAACAATGGCATCTGGAACATCTAGTTTCCAGGAAAACAAACTGATGAGATTAATCAGAGCACAGGCTCAGACGCAGCCTACTTGCTTTTCTTGGGGAATTCAGGTTCACTGATTCTCCCAGGGTAAAGGGCTACGACGTACAGTAGCTATTCGTCTCTTATTTATTTAGCCTTCTAACCCACAGAGATGTTAGTCTCGCTGGATGTCGGCAGTCATTCTTAATGGAGTGGGTGTGGGCTGGGGCTTGGACGTGCATCTTCGGTTGTCAGCAATGGGAGGTGCAAATCCCCTCCCCGGTGCCCAGCCCTGGATGCTACCTGGCACCGGGAGCCGATGCTCAGGACCTCGCACACCGCTCCGTCTCTGGCCAGGGCAGCGGAAAGCAGGATTTGCTGAGGCTGACATAACCCAAAAGGGTGCCAGGCAGTTTGAGCTCATTTCAAGAATTTCTCCTCCTCCTCCGCGTGTATTCGGTGCCTCTGGCTGCTGCTGGATGCCGCACAAGACACTGACATACTAATCTGTTCGATGGTTTCAAGGTCCTCTCTAATAGCAGAAGTTAAAAGGGAAAGAGGAATACTGTTTTCAGTCCTGTTTAATCAGTTTATATGAACGTTATGACCTACAGGTTGCTACTTCGGTTGCTCAGGCAATTGCATGCAGGATGTTTTTCATGCAAAGTTTTGTGGGTGGGACAGCATGGGTACCGGTGTTCAGGACAGCCTGGCACCTGGGGGCACAGGTTTACTGCCCCAGCCCTTTTGTGCCCCAAAGCCCACAGAGGCAGCTTTGTAAGTCCTTCTTCACAGGCAACTGAAAAGCCACTGCCGTGTGTAGCATATCAGACAGCTTGCCCCATGGCTTGAAACTAGACCGTAGTAAGCGGAAAACTATTTTTTTTTTTCATTATCACATTATCTTTGGTTGGCTGGCCGCTACGAAGACTGGCCTCAGTCAGGCCTCATTATTTTGTTGGCTGGCAGCCACCAGAGATACCAGCTGAGGAGGAGGAGGGGGCCAGCGGGGGTGTAGGCGGCAAGGGAAGAGCTGGAGGACCATGGGGGATGCAGTTACCATCACTGGTGCCGATGCAAGAGGAAGAATAAGTGCTCTGGGATTTGCACTGCCCTCCTGCTCATACAGCCCATCTCTTCCCTTCTACCCCATTCAAACAAAGTTAGGTTATTTGTGTTGCATTGCAGGGGTTTGCTTTGGTTTGAGGGCATTTTTTTTCCCTAAGTATGGAACGGGCAGCTTGGGGAATAGGGATTACAGTATAGCCCAAAGCCCGTCTGGAGAAGCAGACTTTGAAATCTGTCTAAGAAATAAAGAGGAGATTTTAGCAGAGTCGAAGAGGAGCAATGAAGTTGGGGAAAGGCTGTGTCAGACCTTTACAGTTCAGCTGGGTGCCATGTGGGTAGGAAAGAGAGGTGTGTGGATGTGTTGCAGTGGCACTTGATGGGACAGGTGTTTGGTGCTGCTATTTTTAGTTTTCTGTTAGCAGACTGATAATTATAGGTATTCTCAGCAAGCAAATACATATCTCCTGACAGAGTCGCCTGCACTGAAACCACTTCCCTGGCCATTGCCTGTTGTCCCTCCCTTGCCCCCAGCAAAGATCTCAGCACAGATGCTCTTCTTGTCCTTGCTCTTAGCCAAATCGTGAAGAGCAGCCCGTGGTAAGCCAGGGTGCTCCCTCCTGAGGGGAAGCCCATGGAAACACCTGGCAGAAGGACAAGAGAAATCTGTGAGGTGTCCCTCGAGGAACCTTTGGGAGGGGGCAGGATGTAGCCACACCAGCCCAATGGCTCTAGGCATCGTAAGGGTCTGCATGGGTCTTGAGGAGACCCCAGACCAGGGTCCATGCCTTCTCCTTTACATCCCTGTAAAGCTGCTTGAACAGGCATCTGCTCTCTTTCTTATCTAAAATATCTTCAGAAAGGAAATACTTGCCCAAGCATTCTTTTGAGTCAGGGTATATTATTTCCCTGGTTTAAAAGCAAGGTGTGTGGATGGAGAGGCAGCCTGTGGACATTGCAGGAGGCTCTCCCAGGGGTGAAGAGCTGGTGGCACCGCTCACACCGAGGGATGCTGACCTCCATCGCTATCCCTCTCACTTCAAAGTAGGACCTGTGCAGTGGGGTATTTCTCAGTAGAAGGATTTTCTGCACTTTGACATCAGTGGGACACTTAGAAATAAAATTATGAGGAAGGAGGATGTGAGACTAGGCAGTGAATAACCTCACTTTGTCCCTCTGAGGACCTCAGTCACGTGGAAAGCATGGGGTGGTTTCCAACCTAATCCCCCTTCGGCACGTGGCCGTGCTGACCGAGCGAGCGCCCGGGAGGGTGCTGGGCATCGTGTGTGCTCAGCACAGGTCAAGCACTGGGGAGCCTGTGGCAGCCACACTTGCTGGCGCTGCTTCCCTCCAAGGATTAAACAGCTCCTGGCCTTAGTCACTGCTGGTAATCCACCAGCTAGATCCACCCCACTAATTTGAATCAAGCCATTTTTTTAAAAATCTATTGTTTATTAGAATGAAATGCACAACCTACTCCTGCGTGTGAAAAATTACTTCTTTTTTTCTTACCCATCTTGGGTTTTATGTGAAACAGTCAAAGGGATCCCACCAAATTAACTGGATCAAGTTTCCCCATATAACTTCTATACAATAACTGATCTCTTAAATTTCAAAACAGCACTCTGGGCTGGAATAGCCAGTAAAATTTCGTTTCTCTGTTCATTCACTTTAAAAAGAAGAGATGCAAGTGCAAGGTGTCCCCCAATGTCCTTGGGCACGTCTTTTTTACGGTAAGCACAATTTAGGTCAAGTTATTAGGTGCGCCCTCCTGGCCCCCTACCAGCACTGAGCTTAACCATGTGGCCAACTTCTTTAATTTCTGTTCAACTCGGTGGAGAAACTTGCGTCTGGTTTCAAGTCTGTCCCGGTGAGGTTAGTTGCATGGAGGCTGGGGAGCGCAGGGCACACATTATTCATGACAAAATTGATAAGACTGAAGTGCCTTTTAAGCTCGTGTGTTAGTCCACTGCAAAAGCTACATGTTGGCCTCCTTACTCTGTGCAAAGCTGCGTGTATGGAAATCTGTATTGGAGTTAAGCTGTGAGGTTAATTAAAGCTGAAAGTGTTGGAAAGCAAGGCTTGAATGGAAAGATTCTTGAATGAAAATATAAATGAAATGTTTAGAATATCTGCATTAAATAGCCTGGTCAAAGCATACTCGGATAAAATGCGAAGGGTCTTTTCCAGCGGACTAGAATTGAATGCCTCTGAGGGAAAGCAGAACTAAGGTGACTTAAAGTAGCAAGGCATGGGTGCCCGTTAGCTTCACTCCTATGCTACAGCCTCACAAAGGAGCCAGCATGGAAACACGGCAAACTCTGACATCTTGCATGGAAGCAAGAAAAGCAGTCTCCTCAGTTTCTGACTCTCCCTGTCTCCTATGTCCTCTTTGGAAAAGCTTCTGATCTGGATATTATCTTACACCACGTATGAGCAGGTACCACAGCACAGGGGAGCAGCAGGCACTGAGCACTCTCAGGCTCCCTTTCCGTTTCTCTCCAAGCTCTCTGCAAGGGCAGCAAATCCTCCCAGGAGTTGTTTTTCCTTCAGATTTCTGGGATCTCCCAGAATTTCCAGCAACAGCTATTGTCATTTCCCCAGCCTGTCCCCTCCCTGCCTTGCATCCGACCCCACTCCACCAGCTCGACTGGCTCGTGCGCACAGTGCTGTGTCTGCGGGAGGCTTTGGGACTCGGAGCCCACCATCCCCAGCAGATGTGGGAGATCCTCAGACTTCATGTCGGGAGGATGCTGCAGCCAGGGCTGAGTTTGGCTACTGTGCTCTGTGGGTTTCTTATAAGGGAGCAAGGTAGGGTGCTGTTGTCAACACAAGTCCCCATTGTACCGATGACGTGCAAAGGGGGAGGCAGTGGCAAGGGCTTAGGGAGAAAGCTGCAAACCATCCCTTGTGCTGCCAACAGCCATACTGATTGGGAGCATAACTGCCATCCAGAGGAAGGAGTTTGTGTGAGAATTTCCATTTAAAAAGCAAAAGATCATCTTCTTACGCTCATCTTCATATTCCCAGCCCTTAGAATTGCACAGTAAAGCTTGAAATTTTAGTACAAATATGACCTGAATGCCCACAAGCAGAAGCCCATGTAGGTGAACTGCAAATATACTGTATTATTCTTAAAAGCATAGGAGTTGTAATCTAAACTCATGGTCATGAGGTGCCCAATATGAATTTTCTGAGCACATTAAGTGTTGTATTCAGGAGCGTTTGATGCAGACTACACTGCTAGCACAGGAGGTGCAGCAGAAAGTAATTGTTTCCACTGACCACAACCAATCTGGGTCCAGTCACTCTCTGACCAAGGACTAATTGCCCTCTGCCAAATATGTGGTGTTTTCCCCTCAGCAGAACAGTGGGGTCTGGGTCTCTGTCCCACCTTCTGCTGCCCTCTCCCAGAGATGGTACCTTTCTCTGCCCCAGCTTCTGCCGCCCTCTCCCGGAGATGGTACCTTTCCCCACCTGGGTTAGAGTGGTGCATTTTCGTGGTGTGAGTAAGTGTTACCAGTTTGCATCTTTTTCCCCAGCGCTGTGATTCTAGGTGCAGAAATATATTTGTCTGGGACAGCTCCAGCAACCAAAAACCCTTTGAGAGCTTTAAGAATTTGTTGATTCTGCCTAGGAATTTTGTGTGTAACGAAAATTGGCATTTCAGTTATACTTTGAGAAAGATCCTACTTTATTCCTTCTGTGCATGCATGAAACTCGTCTTTACTCCATTCACAGTTACCTACACACACTTGAGATCAGAATTAGACCTTTTCCTCTGCTGGCACATTTTCTCATGGCTGGAGCCTTCTCACACCTTTGGAAAAGGCTGACGTTGGCCAGTGTCAATCTCAACAAATACATTTTGTTGTCAAAAGTAAAACCTGAGCCAGCTGAAAAAAGCGAAACCCTGCCAAGCTGGAAAGGCAGTGCAATAGTTATGGTTGGCAGAAAGGTTTCTTTTCATGAATGAGTTATGTCTCAGTTATGTCTGATTTTTGTGTAGGCTGCTCATGAGAAGTGTGCTTACATGCCTTGCCCATGTAATGGGAGCATGGGGGGGGGGGGGGCAAACCTTATCCCACTCAGAGGCTGGTTCTGGGATGGGGACCAGAGAGGGAAAAGCACCGGGGGAGCCCTGGAGGGCCAGTGAGGTAGGAGGAAGGAGTGAGGTGATGGGCGTTGCAAGAGGTTGGTGGTTACTCACAAGCAACAGACTCTCATTTCTCATCTGACATTAAGCCACGCAGGCAGTATGCTGCAAGTTTGGCCAACCTCCACATCTCTCTGACAATTAACCTAGTTTAGCACTGGCACTGGCAGCATGACAAGGATATTTTTCCTTGAGCTATTTCTCCGACAAATCTGGCAGAACTGGGCTGTCCTGCAACACGAGGGTAAATGCTGCTTTTGCAGAGCTCTTATGCCTGTAATAGCTTAAGTCCTGCTTTGAATACTGGTTCTGAGGTCAGCTGCAATGCAGCTCGTTTAACTGTAGGGGAGCAGACTAATAGGTCTGAGGGTCATCTTGTTTTTTTTTTTAACACTCTTGACCTTTTGAGGTAATCTGCCTTCAAGGTTCCCGGACTACAGAGCAGCTGGCTGTGTTTCGTGACCTTCTCCATGAGYAGAGCTATCGTTCAGGAACTAGAACTGATTTTCTGCATCTTGGCATGTGACTGCGTGTGCAAACTGCTTCCCCTGAGCCATGTAGTGACTGGGTGCACGAGGGTGCCAACAGCACAGGACACAAAAACAGAGGTTTTATAGTAACATCACTGGCAATGTTGGGCTAGTAGTATAGCCTGTGTGACAGCATAGCTGTGGCTGCTTGGGGCTTCCTATTTTAAAAGGAGGGACCAAGCTGGTCCTTCTGTGTTGAACTGGTACCTTAGTGGAGTATCTGTTAGTCAGTAACATGTCATATGTCATGACTAAAACCCCATTGCCACCAAAGGATTCCTGGCTTGGAGCTGAACTCTATTTTGGGATTAAGAATGTGAATTTTTTTTTTCAAACATCTTAGCTGAATTCACCCCTAGGCCTCAGCAAAGTTGCAGCTGGTGAAGACTGAATTTAGCCAGTGAATCCTTGGGCTCTCTCTAGAACATGCTTTATCCATTCATATAATTTATTAATTGACAACAGATTCTGAATATAGATTAAAGCAAGTTCAGGAGCAACCTAGTGAAACAGCTGGAGATTGCAACAGATGCTGTACAACTTTTACACACAAAAGAAAAAATGAACTGTGAAGCATCCATAACTCTACATATTGTACAATATGTCCTCCCGATATGAAGTAAGAGAGGCTGACTGCCCAACAGTGGGCAAGTCAAGCCATATTTCTAGGAAGTTTCTGTCTCCTTTTTGTTGAATTTCTGTTGGCAGCACCATCAAATTTTATTGATAAAGTCTTGTTCTTCTCAGCAGTGCAGGCAGACAATCAGATTTGTAACGACCATGCCTAACATTGACTGTATCTGCTCTGGTATTCATTCTCTCTTCTTTTTATCGAGTCACTGAGCTGAGTATAATGGATACCTAGATATTGTGGTTTAACCCAGCAGGCAGCCAAACACCACACATCTGCTTGCTGACTCCCCCCCTCAAAAAAGGATGAGTGAGAGAACTGAAAAAAAAAGTAAAATTCATGGATTGAGATAAAGACAGTTTAACAGAACAGAAAAGGAAGGGAAAATAATAATAATGATGATAGAATATACAAAATAAGTGATGCACAATGCAGTTGCTCACCACTCGCTGACCGATGCCTAGSCAGTTCCCAAGCAGCGGTCACTGCTCCCCGGCCAACTCCCCCCAGCTTATATACTGAGCATGATGTCATATACCCCATTGCCCAGTTTGGGACAGCTGCCCTGGCTATGCTCCCTCCCAGCTTCTTGTGCACCTGGCACAGCATGGGAAGCTAAAAAGTCCTTGACTGGTGTAAACGCTACTTAGCAACATCAGTGTGTTACCAACGTTCTTCTCCTACTGAATCCAAAACATAGCACTATATCAGGTACTAGGAAGAAAATTAACTCTATCCCAGCCAAAACCAGGACACTAGCTGAGGAGGAAATAATCACCATTAACCCCTCTGTCCTTGTGGAATTGTCTTGCTCCATGACACTGCTGTGACACATGGCATGAAGTCAGGTTAAGACAAGATATTTGCAGTTGCTGGAGTCATGCCATTTTTTATTTGCTCTTCTACTAACTCACTGCATATTATTTACCTAAATAATGTAAAATAAATGAATAAAATATCTTTAATGGTATAAATTTCAGTTACAAAATTCGATCATCAACATATTACTTTGGATTTATTTTTCCCTTCTTGATTCTCTTGAAATCATGTTGGCAAGAAGCAAGTGTTTTAGGTCAGCAAGTCATTTCATGTGCACATATTGGGAAGCTTACACCTCTTTCTATATTACGCATTGCAGTCCCATCATTCACTAGACTGTGTAATATATTCTTAATGTAGAATTTCAATAATTTAGTAACCTCTTAAATAGAGGACGAGGGGAATCTGACATGCTCTAAGGATTGTATCTTCCTCTGTCCTCTGCAGAACTTAGTGAACTAATACGATTAGTAGACTGATGGCCTCGTTATGTTTTGTGTTTTATTARGAACAGACTACTATTGTTGAAAGCATAATTCAGATATTTTCTTTTCTCCTCCCATATGTGATAAGCATTACTGTTATATGTTATTTTTAACATTCAGTTAGCACTGGTGGTGTCCCACTGTTTTTAACCTTCCTTCCCATGTAAAATGAGTAGTGGAATGGTTTCATAGGAGCATCCACAGAGGCCCCTTCACTTGTGGATTTTATAAGTCAACAGTATGAAAGGCCAGAAAACATCCCACGTGGAGCAGGCTTTTATGGAGAGGAGATGGGCATGATTAACCAAATCTATGCTGTGATCCACAGGAGACCACTGGAAGCAGAGAGTATGCTGTGCTGCGGCTACTATATGAGGATGTGTAGGTTGATATGGATGAGCAAGGCTGTTTCGCTTGATATGTATGAGCATCTCCTGCCAAGAGGCTAAATTACTGTCAGAAATAAGCGTTCTATATGAAGAGCACATGTTGCAACACAGCCCTTCGCCAAACAGGTTTTGCAGTGGGAGCCGGAACCCAGGAGGTGGTTGTGACTTGCCCTTGTCAGCTCCCGAAGGAGCCTCGCCACTGGTTCTGGTTTAAACGTTTGGCACATGTCTCCTTCAAGCATTACTACCTGGTTTGTAATTACAGCAGGAAGATGGCACTGCTGGAGAAAGGATGAATACAATTCTTTCCCAAATGCAGTGTGTCTATGCTGGTGTTTCTTTTTTGCCAGGACAGCACTGCTGCGGTTCCAGTGTCATTGGGATCTGTTATGGGCATGAGCACAGTTGAAAGTGCCAGTTGCTGCTACTTTGCCCCAGCCCAGGCTGTGATGGAAATATTGATAATAGTCATATTAGTAAATCAGTCCAGAAATGCTGAGAAGATACTGTTGTGGGTGGCCAACGGTGGCTACTGCAATCCATACCATCCTCATGCCCCCCTGCTGACACCTGGGCCTTGGCATGGGACTGGCAGGGTCCTGCACATCCCGCATAGCCTCCAGTGTTGGGGACATGCTATGTTCTCCACATCTGCTTCCCACCTGCTCTGTGCTGTCGTGAGTCAAGGGTATGGGCACACAAATGTACTTGCCTTGATGCTGTGTCTGTAAATTTTCTCAGTGTCCATTTTTAAATTGCATTTAAACTTTGCATATCTTGATGATTTTTAGTGGATTGGGTGTGCATCGTTTCTAGCAAACATGCTGCTTCCAGTTTCTTCCCTCAGAGGAGATTAAATTCCCGTATATTCTTGTTTTATCCTTCCAAGGCATGAGTGAAATGAAGTTGGACAGTAATGGTTGCTACATTTCACTTTTTTTTTGCTCTTTCCCCAGTGGTCTAAGCATCTGTAGGTTTGAAGGCACTTACAGTTATGGTCTTTGAGTTCAAAATAAATCAGAAGAGAATAGACCAAAACAGGACAGAGCATTTAGTAAGATATATAGTGTATGTATAAACTTGCACTTAATATGTTAAGCTGACAAAGCAAATAAATACAAAGTCCCACAGATCTGCCTTTTTTGTAATCCAGGCTTGAATAATAGTAACATGACCCAAGTGAACAAAAGAAATTTATAAAGGGAGGCCGAGACCAAGTAACCCTCTTCCAGAGCTGATGAACTGTAATCCATACCAGATATTTCCAAAACACATTTGCTCCTGTTCCACCTACCTCACAACACAATCTGCCTGTCTTCCTTTTCCCTTCCCTTCCCCTCCCTTTCCATCCCTTTCTTCTTCAGCAGATGCTGAGTTACATCCCTCATATTTTTGCTAACTCAGTATTGCAGAGAGGTTAACCGTCTCTTTCTTAGAGAGAAAATGCGTTTCACAGATTGGTGATAGTCTCCTTGCCTTCTGTTAAGGTCTGCTAATTGTTGTTCAGATCTTCCTGTGCTTTGGGTCTCCTCTGTTTTTCAAATCCCCAGCAAATAGAGGTTGACAACACAAAAAATACCATTGTGACTTTGTGCCCTGTGGTGCTTTACAACACCAAGAGAACTCACAGCTGACAGCATGGAGGTTTTTTGTTCGTGATGAGCGAGCTTGATTTGCTTGCGTGTTGGGTAAAAATAACAGTTTGCTTTTAAATAGATGCTTACCTTTTTGCAGCGTTACATAAACTCTTTTGACACTACCTGCCAAGTGTGAATCGGCTGCTTCTGCCCTATATATGTTTTGAGAGAAGATGCGGGTTTGAAACTCTTTAAATAGCAATCTTTCTGTTGATTCCCTTGACAAGACTTGTAATATTCATTCAGTCTCTGTCATCACCAGTGCCAGGTTGTGTTTTGGTTTCTTCAGCCATTTTCCACCTGGCTGCTCCTGGCTACCCTAAATCTTTGTCCTTCCCTTGTTTCCTCTCAATTCCTGTTTTCTTTACACCTCAGCTCTTGCCTCTCCCACATGTCTGCCCCGCTCGGTACAGCAGTACCGAGGGATCAAGGTTAGCAGGGAAGCATGGCCTTGAACATTGCACAGCATGACAGCAGCATGTTTCTCCTGTCTGGTGGAGGAGAACTGAACTGGTTTAAAAATATACGGCACTCTTGGACACAGACTCCATTGCAACCACTGCAGTAAATGCACAGAGTCAAGGTCAAATAAGGACTGAGTATGCTGGTCCTGAATTTAACTGTGGTAGGTGAATGGAGATCACCTCTCTGTAATTTCAAAGTCACTTGAACCTGGTAAGTTAAATCAGTCCATGGAGAGGCACTTCTGCCAGGGCTGCACAAGCCCTATCCTCCTCCTCGTAGCAGTGGTGAGGCCCCGTCTGCTCCTTTCTCCTGTCTCCAAGCACCTGACTGGTCTGTGAAATAGCGAAATAGTCAGTGAAAGGGCTATTCCCTTGAGTGTCTGGTCTTGTTCAAGGAGAGTAAGGAGGAAAGGGAAAGAGAGAAGGGAAAGAGAGAAACTGGCTGACTTTGATCTGTCGGGGCCCCCTGTGGTTAACTCCAATGATACTGAGCACGCTGAGCCATGTGTCTTCCATGTCCTTGCACTATTGCAGCACTGCAAAACTCTAAGTTGGTTATGCTTCTTATTTTAAATTTATGGATTAATGTGTGAGTAAACTGTGAATTTAAGCTGTGGTACTTAGCTTCAGCAAAACATGTGGAGTTGAAGGCTAAATACAAAGAAAGCTTTACGGATTGACCAGATTTGGTGAGACTGTCTTTATATTAACTTCACTTCGGCAATCCTGGTGAACTCTAAACATTTATCTGTTAGACTAAACATAGGTTAAGCCAAGCTGTGAAATAGCTCTATTGTATAACTGACATCTAATCAGAGTTTTATCTACTGATCCTCTGCCTAGTTAAATTACCACCTGGACTGGAAACCTTAGAAGAGTTGCAAACTGTCCTATAAAACCCACTACAAACAATGAAAATAAAATAAGCCAAGAGAACAGGGGTCGTAAGTTGTCCCTCTATATTGTTCAATTCCTCTTACCTAGCTGATTTGTTTGGTTGGAGGACCTCATCTTTAGTTACTGCTCTTTCAGTATTCAGACAGAAGCAGCTGTGGAAGATGGAAAAAATGAAAGGAGTAATATCAACGTGCTTGATTTTTTCCTCACTTAGATTAGTTCTATAGAGATATTATTCCACTGACTTCAGTAAATGACTCTCTTGATTTTCATTGGAATGTATTAGGAAGAAAATGAGGTTTTGCGTACATGGGCAAACATCTATTTTTTACATATATATAGCAGAGAGATAGAGTAGTAGAGATCCATAAAAATATTGGGAGGGAAAACCACACTGATTCACACCACACTGTTTTTAGCAGAAACAGCAATTTTAAAAAACAGGACATCCCTTGAGGGCATGTGGATGAATGAGTTGAAACAATACAAATAAAATGTCATAGACTCCAACTTCTGCAATCTCTGTACCAATCCCCCCCCCTCCAAAAAAAACCCCACACCCCTGTGTGGGAGCTTTGTAAAACCTCAGACTCCACTTTTCCTATCCCTTGTGACAATGGTAGCTCCATGACAACAGATCTTACAAAATTGTGACTTTTCTCCTGTTTTTTTGTTGAAATTTATCTCCCAGCGTTGGCAGGCACAAACTCTATGACTTTAACACTGACCAGAAAGTCACTTTGAAGCAGGATGTTTTCAGAAGAGTAGCAGGACTGACGATAAAATAGCGACCCGCCACTCTCCATCATTTATCAGCGGTCCTGGTTAACAGGGGAGGTCCCGGATGACTGGAGGCTTGCCAATGTGATGCCCATCTACAAGAAGGGCCGGAAGGAGAATCCGGGAAACTACAGGCCTGTCAGCCTGACTTCGGTGCTGGGGAATGTTATGGAGTGGTTCATCTTGAGGGCACTCACAAGGCAGGTGCAGGACAACCAGGGGATCGGGCCCAGGCAGCACGGGTTCATGAAGGGCTGGTCCTGCTTGACCAACCTGATCTCCTTCTACGACTGGGTGACACACCTAGTGGATGAGGGGAAGGCTGTGGATGTGGTCTGCCTGGACTTTAGTAAAGCCTTTGACACTGTCTCCCACAGCATTCTCCTGGAGAAGCTGGCGGCTCATGGCTTGGACGGGTGTACTCTTCGCTACATCTTGGCTGGATGGCCGGGCCCAGAGAGTTGTGGTGAATGGAGTTAAATCCAGTTGGCGGCTGGTCACGAGCAGTGTTCCCCAGGGCTCAGTTTTGGGGCTGGTCTTGTTTAATATCTTTATCAATGATCTGGACGAGGGGGTTGAGTGCTCCCTCAGTAAGTTTGCAGATGACACCAAGTTGGGTGGGAGTGTTGATCTGCCTGAGGGTAGGAAGGCTCTGCAGAGGGATCTGGACAGGCTGGATCGATGGGCCGAGGCCAATTGCATGAGGTTCAACAAGACCAAGTGTCGGGTCCAGGCAACGCTACAGGCTTGGGGAAGAGTGGCTGGAAAGCTGCCTGGTGGAAAAGGACCTGGGGGTGCTGGTTGACAGCTGGCTGAACATGAGCCGGCAGTGTGCCCAGGTGGCCAAGAAGGCCAACAGCATCCTGGCCTGTGTCAGAAATAGTGTGGCCAGCAGGAGTAGGGAGGTGATCGTGCCCCTGTACTCGGCACTGGTGAGGCCGCACCTCAAATACTGTGTTCAGTTTTGGGCTCCTCACTACAGGAAGGACATTGAGGTGCTGGAGCATGTCCAGAAAAGGGCAACGGAAGCTGGTGAAGGGTCTGGAGAACAAATCTTATGAGGAGCGGCCAAGGGAGCTGGGGTTGTTTAGCCTGGAGAAGAGGAGGCTGAGGGGAGACCTTATCGCTCTCTACAACTACTTGAAAGGAGGTTGTAGCGAGGTGGCTGTTGGTCTCTTCTCCCAAGTAACAAGCGATAGGATGAGAGGATATGGTCTCAAGTTGCACCAGGGTAGGTTTAGATTGGACATTAGGAAAAATGTCTTCACCAAAAGGGTAGTCAGGCATTGGAGCAGGCTGCCCAGGGAAGTGGTGGAGTCACCATCACTGGAGACATTCAAAAAACATGTAGATGTGGCACGTCAGGACATGGTTTAGTGGGCATGGTGGTGTTGGGTTGATGGTTGGACTTGCTGATCTTAGAGGTCTTTTCCAACCTTAATGATTCTATGATTCTATGAATGGTCAGATCTGCCGCTAAAAGGCAAGAGTATGGAAAGGTCCCTGTTGTCTCCAGCCTTGAGTCTAGTCCTTGTAAGGGTCATCCACATCACCACAGAAGGCCTCAAGGTGTTTAGAGGATGAATAAACTTGCTGCCTGTCTCAGAAGCTACTGAAGAAGCTGAATGGTGTAGTTATAGGCTGTTCCCCTCTCACCACACCTCTGGCTGACCACAGTGATGGGGATGAAGCAGGAATCATTTTGGTGTCTCCATTTCACCTCGTTGTCCCAGGCACAAGGAAGCAGAGGGTTCAGATTTTGTTTTTTTCTGTTGACTGCAGGAAAATTCAGGGCTTACGGTTTGAGCCTTCTTCATTTAAAAAGCTTCTGTGTGCGATTTTTTCCCCATCTCCTGGCAGTGCTCAAGGGTGGGATAGGTCTGGCACCTGTCCCCATCCTCCCACTTGGGGAGGCCCTGTACACCGAGGAGGACAGGAGGCAGCCCTGGGTCCTCCTGAGAGCTGCCGTGGCTCCCTGCATGGGCATATACTGGCAGGATTTCAAAATGGCCTTGAGTTCATGTTTTGCCCCCAAAGGTGCGTGACGTCCTGCAGAGCCCAGGGACAGCGTTTCACTATTTGTCTGTGGGCACTGGTGAGATGACTGGCCCTGGACGGACATTCCCTGCGGCAGGCAGTTTGTGAAGGGGGCAGACAAAGAGAGAGAGGTGGAGCCATGTGTATGGCCTGAAATCCTCCTGCTAACATTCCCTGGACGTGGCTGTGACCAGGCAGGAGAGGGCTGGTAGGGGGCTATCTCAGCTGCAGCATCTGTTCTGAGACACGCCTGTGCTCTCCTTCGTCAGAGAGAAACAAGGAAGCTGGATCCTAAGTGATTTTATAATTTACATGTCTGTTTTTCAAGCAGTGTTTGCTATTTGTAAAGTTACTCAGACCTGGCCTTCCTGAGCAATGTTTTCAAGAAAAGGTTGACTGTGTGAAGCATTATTCTGGAATCACCTATTGTGCCGTCTGCCGATGACAACTCCCTCGGCACTTTTTTTTCCTCTCTGACATTTCCAAAAAGAACAGCTGTGCTGCCTATGGTCCCCTGTGCCAGGGAAGCAGTTACTGATGTTCTCCTCCCCTCCCTTCTGACTGCTTTGCAAAGAGCACTCCTCCCAGGTCTTCTGAAATAGTCACATTGAAGAGAAATGGTCCTCACCCTTGCAAGCCAATGGTGAGCTGTCATGTCCAGGGCTGACCCGTGATTCTCCATCTTTATCAACACTTGGACACGGGTCCAGAGCTTTGTTTCCAGTCCCAACCTCTTTTGTGCTTTTAGAAGGTAGATGAGTGTCTGTTATTTTCATTCCTCTCTCTCCTTTTTGCTAGAGATGCTGAGGTATCTGAAGGGGAATCAAAGTGCCATTCCTACAGTTAGAGCTCTATGGTACTGCTTTTATTCTTACTGCTTTTTGCGCTATGGCAGTTTAAAGTACCCACAAATGAACCAAATCTGTGTTGTGGGAGACATTGAACAAAAACATAATAAGCCCTAAGGACTTTTTATTACACATGAAATAGAGCGGGCCTGTAACTTGTTTTCAAGATGTGGCATGGTGAGGGGTAGACCCTGGCTCTCACAGAGCTCCAGAGCTTCAACTACAGGACAATATCACCTCTTTACTGATCCTGAACCACTGCTAGACACAGCTGATCAAATGAATCACCTTTTACAGAGTTAGGTTCTTTTATAAAGGATGCTGTCAGAAAAGTCCGCCTACTGAGTTGGGACACCTTTTTACCCCTTAGGTTTTGTTAGGGCAATGGAATTAAAATGGTACTTTTAAGATGTTTCTTAACAGAAAACAAGTTATCAAAGGAAAGAAAAAATTGATCTACTTTTCCCCCAGTAACAGAACACTTGCTTCACTTCCCTGCGTTACTTATGTCCATCATCAGGAATGTCTATGCTTCATTACGCCTGATTCTTTGTGAGCTAAAGAAATGGGCAGGTGTCTTTGTAGACTTGAAACCAAGCCATAATGGTACTGATACTTTCATTACACATGGCCACTACTACTGTGAAGAAAGGACCTCGGGATGCAGAACCTGGAGTTACAGGGTGCAATGGCATCGGGAAACTAACACCTAAAAATGGCACTGAGAGCTCCCACAGTTTCCATTTGGCACCCAGAAGAAAGGCAGGGAAGAAAGGGCAGAAGTTATCCCAGAAAAGATGGTTTGAGCACACAGGGAAGTTAATCCATAATACAGCTGGGCATGAAGTGACAGTACTGTTCTTATTCTAGGGTAGCTTCTCTGGTGAATGCTCTTACTCTGGAACAGGGATGTCTCCAGGGAAGCTATTCTCAGATGTGTGTTTCTACACATATAATATACATAGTGTGGTTAAGATATCATGCCACAACCACTGCAGTATCATGTACTTCCTTGTTGCAGACAATCCCTTAACAAGCAGCACCATCTCTGGAGGCTGATGTGGTTAGCCTTTGCAGAACAGTTTGTGCTTAATTTTGGAAGATCTCCTTAATGCCAGGATCTAAGTACTCAGCAAGGCGTCCTACGTGATGCTGTAGCATCTTCAATTAGCTTTTAAAGAAATAAGAAAATAATTTGCCATGAGGCTGTTGTTCTGTTTACAGTCACTAAATTGTTAGGTATTTCTTTCCCTTTCTTCCTCCTCCGCCTTTTCCCTCTGTATCGCACCCTTATAAACACACGGTGCTGAGCACTGAGTGTCTGGCTTTGCCGTTCCAGGAAGTAAAGTTGGTTCAGGAGCAGTTAAGGAGTTCCTCAGAAGGTACAACCAGCTGAAGATAGGTAAACCACCAACCACTGGTCCAAGGCATTGCAAAAAATACTAAAACAGAGACCTGTGTCTCAATTGCTAGTATAAATATTTAAATGCATACCAGTTTTGTTTAGTCTGTCTACTCAATTTTTTTTTATTCTTAATGTTCATGTCAGGCTGGGGTGGATATTTTGGAACCAGAGAAAATTTTCTCATTGTAGCTGTAAGATTATTCTGTGTTATAAAGCTGGTCAGTTTGGCTCTATGAGCCATCTGCATTGAGGGGCTGTTGTGGTAATATTTACATGAAGCAAGTAGGATTTGTTTTATGTATGTCTGAATCTGGGCTGCAAACATGTCCAATGCCCCCAGTATGCTGCCGTCTGCTGGTAACCAGTGTAGATGTCCAGCTGGAGATCCTGTCTGTTGGTGATGGCTTGAGTCACCTTGAATCATGATGTGGGTAGTGCCTTTGCTGTGAAAATTAGCAGATGTTGAGGCATGGCGTGAGCACGCTGCTGGAAGTTAGATTTCCAGCTCTCTTCTGAAGGACCAGGGTCATCTCAGTTTGAAGAAGACGAATGTAATTATCCCCCTTTCAGAGTCGATAATGAACTGACATAATTTCCTGTGCCACCTTGGTTTTCCTTCAGGGGGTCCATCATCAATGTTAATGAGACCCAAGTCTACTTAAATTGTGACAATAACAAAATCGCAGCCTGGGCTGGAACAGCCTCCGGCACAGAGGCTGGCTGAGTCACCCAGATGCCACAACCTGTCACAGAGAATTCACGATTTGGATTCATTTCAAGGCAGCCTCTTGCACAGCAGCCTCCACCCATTTTGTGGGAGCAGCAAGGTCAAGCAGGATGTGCCCTCTCCTAGGACAGCAGGGGCAAGGCCACCATCTTTGATTACCTGGGGGAATATAATTGCAGCTCATGCTCAAGGTTCAGTTCTCCAAACCTGCTGCCCAGGTTTGCCCACGGTGTTCTAGGTGCCCAGCTGACTCCATGATGTTTATTTTTTAATTTTGGAAGCGAAAATAGTTATTAGAGCTTGAATACTGGAATTCCCATGGCTGCAGTGGCATAAAAGGGGGAAGGAGAGAGCACCTTCCTAAAGATCATTTTGGGATTTTTTTCTATTTCCTGTATTTTAGTCGGAAGAGTACATAAGTTAATGTGTTTTGTAACAGGACAGTATGAGATGACTGCCTCTTACCCTGAACTTTTTTTTAATTAATTGAATAATTAAAGAAAAAAAACAGAATGAGAAAATTTTTTGTTATTTATACTATGCAAAAATGGCATGAAATCTAAGAGAGTACAAGTGACTAAGAAAATCTAAAGAAACCTATAGCATCTGTAAGCTATGAATATGAAGAAGCAGCAGCCTGAGCAGCTTGGGCTTAAAGTAAGATATGGTGTAAAAGTTATTTTCTCCTTCTACTTTTTTACAGTGAGAACAATCACTTACTGGAACAACCTACCCAGGGACATGGTAGATTGCCCATCACTGGAGGTTTTCAAGATGCGATTGGAGTGCTAGATAATTTCATCTAGGCTCCCTTTCCCATGAAAGGTTGGACCAGATGATCTTTTGAGGTCTCTTCCAACATAGGCTGCTCTGTGATTTCGTGATCCTTGCCTTTGTCAGGGAAACCCGTTTTGTGTTGTTGGTAATACGGTACTCGCTTCTGAAGGCATCTTCTGTAATTAAGGAGTTCTGGGGCTGGATTCCTGCTTCCACCCTAGTTTATGCATTTTATCCCTTGATTCATGAGTTAAATCCTGGTGGTCTAAGAAAACAAGACGCATTTTTACAAAGAGGTCCTCAACCTATATTTGAAGCCTCAAAGGTTGCTTCTTCAGCTTCAGACTGAAGAAGGGCTTGTGTGCCCAGATGGTATTGCCAGTTTTGCCCCAAGACACTGGTCGGACTAACAGAGGACAATGCCTTTTCTTATGAACCTCTCCCAACTTCAACTGAAAAGCCACAGCAGCCTTTGAAGCAGGTCTCAGATCCTCCCTCCCCAGGCACCAGTTTTTTGTTTGGCGATAGCATCAGGCTCCCTCTTGCTTAATCCACCTCTCTGAATAAGCTTCAGCAGGAGGAGCAGGGATCAGCCTTACCCCAGCCTGGCCTGAGCTGTAGTGGTTAGAGCACTCCTGTAAATTGAGGTGTGAGGGTGTGAGCTCCGCCAGCCTCCCTTGCCAAGTGAGTGCTGACGGTGGTCCACGTACAACAGGAGGGAAACCACACTGCTGTATTTTTTGATGCTTTCCATGGTATTGAGCGCGGCACTGCCTGTAGGTAGCTATGTGGGGAGAAGGCTGAGTGGATTGGGCTTTTGTCAGATTTGGCTAAAGAAATTCAGGTTAAAAGTATTTCTGATAGTTCTGTTAAAAATGGTGATTAAAAAAAAGCATCTTTCACAATTTTTACAGCATAAGTGAGCATTTCCTACTGTGTAAGCTTTCAGAAGACTGTAAACAACATTCCAGCCATACTTGTGCTGTGGCTGGATATTTTCTGGAGCCTTTAAATGCTTTTAAAATGTGTGTTTATTTTAATGGGAGGGTGAAGTATCTCACTGAAATATCTCATATTCAACTGGGTGGAGCCCATAAAACCACAAGCAGTGAAGATTTTTGCATGCCCAATGGGTTTCAGGAGTTTTGTTCTGAAAATTGGTCCCTCTGATCCATCCTCTTCCAGCCATACATGCAAAGGGGAAGACTGCAGAGCCAGGAGGAGCAGAAGCCAGAATGGTGTTTCTTTAGCAAAATATACTGTTGGCTATGTTATCTTCACAAAAAACTAGTGTAATGAGATATTTATTCAATAGTGTGACTTACGTACTCCTTACGCCAGTGTCAATACTCATTTAGGCTGAAATCCTGGAAACTGAGCTCTGTGATACACCAGGAAATGTTGTACTCTTCCTTCCCCAGCCCAACAAGGAGCCCATGTTGGTTTAGGGTTTTAAGACACAGCAATTCGTGAGTCACATGCAGTTCACTTCCTATAGGACTGATTCGGGGTCCTCATTGAATATCAGACATTGGATTCGACAAGACAGGAGAACTACTTTTTAAAATGGGAAACATCTGTGACATCTTAAGATGCTACTTAGTCATGGTAGTGGAGATGTTTGCTCAACACTCAGATGGGCATCTGACAGGGATCTCTGTGGTTTTTCAACTTTTGAGAAGGCATGCTGAGACCTTTTTCTGACCTTCATCATGAGGAAGCAAGTATGTGTTCAGATCTTGATGTGTACCAAGATGTGTTAGCAATGTAGTTTAGATACCCATGCTGACCTAAAAGGGATCTTATATGACTTTTGGGTCACGGAGGCCAGAGGCAAGTGCCACCAGAGCTAGAGCTGTGGGTGGCTGTCCATGGCATGTTCTATCAATAAGAGGGTATAAAGACAGCATTCGTTATTTACTGGCTGCAGCCCCATTGTTTCCTGTAATTTCAAATTCCAGTGGAGAACATATTAGTAAACCCAAGCCTTGGGTTGAAAACATCTTGAAATTGAACACAGTGTTCCCTTTTTACTACTTTACATCTAGAGACTTATGTGTGTGTGTCACTGCTTTGTGCCAACAGAAACCTCAAACCCGCTCTCAGTAGTGCTGGCTTGTTGAGTCTGTGACATAGCAGATATTGTAATTAGTTTTATTTTTAAAAGAAATGTGTGCTGAGTATGTATAAATGCAAAGTTTCTGTCTGACAGGCTCTTCTGTCTGTAGCTGCAAGAATTGGGTTATGCTGATATTGTCATTCTTGTTAAAAAAGCAAAACCCCTTGTCCCATTGCAAGCATATTTTGCTCACTGCATCATAAAGTTTTTATAGTATAGGTGGGGATAGTAGGAGGAGAAGACAATGCTGAGATACTAAGTTCCAGGAGACTAGTTATACCTGTTGAATATAATCCGGTGATCAAAACACTGAACAATATACATGAAAAACACATGAATCAACAGATTGAATGCTTATTCTTAATATTAATTATACGTGTATCCACATAATTTGAAAAACGCAGTGTATTGGATTGTGCGGTATTATGAGGTATAGCAGTGCAATACCTTAAGAATTTCTTTGTCCTTGCACTTGTTACTTTTGTCACAGATAACTTGATTTTAGCAGCATTAACATTTTTTGAGCCTCTATATATATATGCTGTAATTTTCCTTAGGCTCATTTTTCAGTTAAGGTTCTAAATGAGGAAAATACGCAGCGATCCTGCTGCAGTCTCATTACATACAATCTCATTTCCTACTGTAAAAAAATTATATTATTATTTTATTAGTATAAGGCAAAATCAATGGTCAATATTGCCTGCAGAGTACCAGTGCTGTTCTTTGAGCGGTCTTGGATGGACCTGAAAACCAGATATGAATCTGACAGCTGTTGATGGCAAGTGTCATGTTACTTTCCAAATACCCAACTGATACACAATGCATGCGATTGCTCCCTTGTGCATGCCGATTGCAGATAAAAGAATATACGAGTATTGGTAAGTACCCAAGTTTTCCATGAAGAAACCTCTCAGGGGTCTAACTTATGTTTTCTCACTTTCTTTTGAAACTATGTTCCAGTTTTACTCTTCTTCAAGAGCGGGGAAGACTGAAGCTTTTAAGTGTGTTGTGTAGAAAATGGTGCAATTCTGGAAGGTGATGAAAGCACCTGGTAAAGTTTCAATCAAGCTCCAGCTTCACTGAAGTCAAGAGGAGTTTTTAGTATTTTAGGACTTTAATATAGCACTTGAACAGGATTAGCGGGTTTAAATGATGTACTATAAACTGTTGAATGCTAAAAGCACTAGAAGCCATCAGCAAGGTTTACAGGCTCTCACCAGCTCAAAAACCTTAGTGCCACATGTTTTATTTTTCCCTCTTATTTTGCTCTCACTCTCCTACCCAGGTACTCATAGGTTCCTTGCTGTGTCAGTGCCTGAGCATCTACCAGGAGTTAGAGATAGTGTACTGCTCCTCTGTTTTCCTTGTTTGTGTCAGCTGGTGTGAGTAGATTGCATGAGATACATTTAATATTATTAGCTGACTCTTGGGGAGCTTCAGTATTTAATTAAGTTCAGTATAAATAAATACTGCTGTTGTTTTGCATCACACAAGATCACTGTGGTTCTGTACTTCTGGCCAGTAACTTCCCTGTGATGAAAAATATTTGCTTATAGTAATCTAGGACCAAATCATGATTAATAGGCTGACTGCAGTCTTTCAGCCTGGTTAATTCCTAATTTATAGAATCATAGAATCATAGAATCATTAAGGTTGGAAAAGACCTTTAAGGTCATCAAGTCCAACCGTCAACCCAACACCACCATGCCCACTAAACCGTGTCCCAACGTGCCACATCTACACGTTTTTTGAATGCCTCCAGTGATGGTGACTCCACCACTTCCCTGGGAAGTCTGTTCCAATGCTTGACAACCCATTTGGATTTGTGTTGCTCGAGGTCTGCTTGTGTTCTACAAGCATTACATTTAAAGGCAGCATTGAAAAGGTGAAGCTGTAACAGCAACCCAAGGCCATGCCTTATGTGAGCAGTGGGAGCAGGCTGCTGATGCCCTTGTGCATTCTCAGAGCATTGGTGGCTTGGGCACAGGTGGGGAAGGGGCGACAGAAGGTGAAGCCACAAAGTCAATTGTGAATATTACCTTCTCTAAAGTAGTAGTTGTGTTAGGCACAATATAGAAGCTGTGCTAATCCATACAAGAAGTTGACATTTCCAACCCGTATGCTGACTTGCCCATCGTGGCTGTCTCTGGCAATTTACAGCTCCGTTCCCCTATGTGTAAGACAGCTGCAATTTGTTGGAATGGTTTAAGACTAGAACTTGAAATGATGCTTGAACCTTGAAGAGAAATCAGTATGGTTGTAGCTTCAAAATCATCAGTGACAAGCTACTGGCCTGGAAGAAGTGTCAGGGGAGGGAGAGAACATGATCTGGACCAACATTTGTACACAGTCCCAACAACAACTGGGATCATTGCACAATAATCCCAGTCATGATTTTTGCCCACAATTGCAGGCAACTAGTATTGTTTACCTATTTCTTCCAATTCCCTGTTCCCATGATAGAGGTTAATGGGCCTTTTAAAAGATTTCATAATAGAAACTGATGATGGTGGTTGAAATAGAACTTTTTACTTTTTAAAGAGAAGGGAAAAAAAAAGCTTAAACATGACCACATGTTACATGATACTTTGGTAGCATGTACATGAAGTTTAAACTCTACAATTTATTTAAGAATAAAAATGTGTTCCAAGTTCTTTCAACTCTCCTGAAAACTAGTAGGAAATCTGGAGATTCCTCCCTTCCCTCAGTATGAGCAGTCAAATTTAAAATGGGGACTTGGTTTCCATTTAATGCTTGTTCAACTTGTGCCTGGCACCGGCTGTCCGTCCATTGGTAGTTTTGGGAACTGTGGGGACTGAACTCTGAACTGCAATTCTGTTCTTCACCAATGCAAAATACTTTCAAGGATCTGTACCAAAATCACTAGCCATGCTTGCTCCTTCTTCTCAGCAACCAAATCACAGAAATGGGAGTACGTCACTGTAGGTGATGACTAACATAGTAATTATAAAGAATGCTCAATATATATTTTCTTCATATGCTTAGAAAACTTTTTTTTTTTTTAAGCTGTGGGAACTACAAGGCCAAAATTCGTACAGAGTAGCTGACATGGAAGTGTAAGTATACAGATACTCCTGCACACGTTCCTTATATAATATACAAATATATTTTGTTTGACAGCAGCATAGTGCAAAAGTATTGTAAAAATGACATTCCTTCCCTGGGGTCAGATCTTTACAGAAAGGACACAGCACATCTTTAGGCTTTGCTAGTAAGGTAGTTCCAGACTTTGTTGAATTACGATGGCTTCATTAAAACAAAAACCATAAGGAAACCATAAGAGAGATACACAGAAATTAAACTGAAAAAAATAGATATTTGAGAGGTTTTTCCTATCTTGTGGGAAAGTATTTAAGGTAAATAACTTTAGCTTAAAGGAATAAATATTATGAGGACTTTATAAATATTTATAGAGTAGTAATGCAAAAATATAGAACCACTAAATCTGTTATGTGTTTATCCTTTAGCAAAGGTCTCTGGTTGGCAATAGAGAGCAAATAACATGAGAAAATCTCTCTGACAGCTAGACAGAGAAGCCGTTTTCCTCATCTGAACTTCTATCATAGTTATCTCCATGCTGACACGGAGAAGAGCGGTGTTTATGGAGGTGTAGGATGGAATTGCTCATCCTCAACCCTCCGGAGGCAGTGGGGATCAACCCGCCGGCCCATGCCTCCCTCCCAGCCAGCCCTGCTGCCCCAGGGGTCAGGGAGCTATCTCTAAAACGTTTTTGTTTATAGGGTTATTGAAGTGAAAGAGTAATAGTAACTGGGACAATTTCCCACTTAAGTTAGGTGAAAAATGAGTATTTTTTTTCTCCCAAAGAAGATGGCAAGCCTCTGACACTGTGCTAAGGGAGACCATCAGGGAGAGGCTAYCCAAGTGCATCAATGCCAGGGTACAGAGTACACAGAGCAGCAGTGATGAGCATCTAGAAATGTTGCTGGCATTATGAAATTCAAGTGCAGGTACAGAGAACAGACTATTTCTAGTTGCAAGTTTAGACAAGGTTTTTGCAGTCTTACTTTCAGCAAATGTTAGTTGGAAACTAATCCAGGAGTTTAAGCTTTGCTTTTTAGACAGCTCATCCCCTTCTTTAAGAATATTGAGGAACGTTTAATGTAGGCAGGGCCTTCCTAGCCATAGCTGGTGATTAGAGTAGCCTGAGGAATGCTCTTGACATGACACAATCCTTTATAAAAAGTAGAAAATACAAACGCATTTAAAAAAAAATAGATCAGGTACTTATTTATGAAGCCTTTTTCATACGCAGCATTCATGCAGTGGTTAATCCTTGCAAGAACTCAGAATTACCAAGGAAAAAGCATTGCTGTTAAGCACTCAGTTCCAGGATTGATTTTCATATATAGCAAAAAAGAGGAATTTTGCATGTAGGACCAGGATTCACAAAAGCCAGACTTCTGAGCAAGGATGATACAACATCATTGGGTGTAAGGAGCAGCAAGGTATTAGTCACCTTCACTGCTGAAGATGTTGATGTCTCTGGCCTCTTAAGCACCAGTATGGTTGATCTGGAAGACAGATTGTGCATTTGCTGCCTTTTAGCTTAGATCCATAACATGGGTTTTGGTTGCAGTTTAGGTGCCCCGCTCTTTTTTTTTTTTTTTTTTTGTTCCAGTTCCTGATACAAGTTTGGCAAAAGTAAGATCAGAAGAGTTGGTGTGATCTCTGCCTGAGAACTGACCAAGTCAGTTCACTCACTTATGGTGGAGTTTCAGAAAGCTTTAGAGTTTAGGCATTTAGCCTGAAAGCCATATGGTTGGTACCTGGGTTATGTTTGGGCTACAATCACTGCTGATGGACACACGGTGCGAATGGTTCCCGTSGGGCAGGAATTGCCAACACCTCCTTGTGAGTCAACCTCTCTGCTTCAAATCCCCCATTCCTTCCCAGACACAGCAGGAGCCTCTCACCAGGTCTCACAAGTGAGGTTATCAACACCAGGTTATCCAAAACGCTCCTTGTTGGTCACCTTCAGTTTCTCCAACAGATCAGTCTGGGGGTACCAGAGCAGCTGGGGGAGTTTGTGTGATGGAGTTGGGGTGTGATAGTATTTCTGATCCCAACATGTGTCAAACCCAAATTACAGGGATGAGACTGCTTGCAGTGAGGGCATAGCTGAAACATACTTGTCTACCCTGATCAGGGTTTAGCTTCGGATCAGCAATGACAGCCTATTATGCAGTATTTTCTTCTCCTGGGCAATCGTGAGTGCTTTGTATACATTATTCTTAATTGCACTCAGACAACGTGTCCGTTGCTGCTGCTCTAAAGCAAAACAGCACCAAAATATGAGTGCGCTGGAAGTGAGGTTGGGAAAGCACTTCTGGAACTGGGCAGGGAGAGCTTCTGCTCTGTTTATTTGTGCCAGACCTGGCTCACAAGCACTGTCAATCTCTAGAGTCGCTTTTTTCCCCCTCTTTCCTGCCCAGGCAGTCGGGTGTGAGACAAGGAGAAAGAGTGGCAGCCTGTGAAGTGACACAGAGAAAAAGCAGGGCACTCTTAGAAGAACAAATGCATTATAAATATATACATATCTTTTTTGCCTGTGGTTTTTTTTCATTTATATCACTAGAAGTGAGGTGAAAAATTCATGCAGTTGTCCTTGTTTATGTTTTGCCTTTACGTTGTGCCCCTGTGTCAGCCTGAGTGATGGAAATCCTTCAGATCAACCTCACTTTCCAGCCCTCCTCGTTACAGTGTGCGAGTTAGGGATGCTGCAAGGAAAACACATCTCTGTTTTCAAACCACTGTTTTCATTTGAATTTGCAAATAACGTGGAAATGTTTCTGTTGGCTTTGAGTTTGACCGAAGCTTGTTTTTACAAATGGTAGAATCAAGTTAAAGCAGCCACAGGGTTTTGGATCTCCTGGCTCCAGCACTTGGGACGTGCTACACCTGAGGACTGGACGTCAGAGCCTCCTTCGTGTGTGGAGCAGGCTGCGGGGCAAGACTTGCCCTGCGGCCGCCGGCRTTGATGCCAGCCAGAACTGTAGCCCCAGGTGAAGTTTCAGCAGCTGCCACTGCCCTCTCACTGCCTAGTGGTTAGTTCATACAGCCAGTATTTAGGACAGCACATTTCTGCTTCATAAAAGAGGCCGTGCAAACAGAAGAAACCATTTCCTGAATTTCCCATATGCACCTAGTGACAGTACTTTAATGGCATGAACTGTACAACACACATTATTCATGTCTGTTTATCTCTCTCAGTTTTGGCCTTCAAATTGTTTCAGTATCATACAGCTGCACAGATGTACTCGCTGTCCAGCACGACTGAGAAGGAACATAAATCTGTAGTTCACCTTGGCCACCAGACAGCATTGGGTTTGCTTTCTGACTGACCTACGTTAATCAGGTATCCCGCTCGTCCAGCTGTAAATCAGGCAGCTGATTAATAATCACAATGAGAGAGATAATTAGTACTGGCATGTAACTGTTTTATGGATCTCTCTTTTCTGGAAGCCAAATCCAACCATATGGAAAAATGTAGCTGAGACACTATAAATATGATTCTACTTAGACAGTCGTCTCTTCTGTTTTCTGTTATCACAGCAGTGTCAGCACAAGGAAAACAATGAAAGTGAAGAGATGCTGTTGCAGATTTTATTACATGTTTGAGGGCTTGGGGCTTTTTTTTCTTCTTCAAGGACACTGTGTTAATCTGAAGAAAGAAGGCTTGATTTGTGTTCATTTATGCCTGCCACAATTACTTAAGAAATAGCTTCAGTGCTCATACTTGAAGAGCTTTGGTTCTCTTTTAACTATTTCTGGCAGAGTTAGAAAGATATGCCTTGTGCTTTCTATCATGACAACTTGTCTTCTCCAGTAAGCCACATCTTAAACTGTGTCAGCCCTCTCTACATTCAAAGTAACTGTCTTCTGTTCATTGCTCTTGGATTGATGCTGTTAACTGGGTGTCTGCAGTGCAGCCAGCAGCAGCGAGTGAGGATTTCCACAGAAAGTGAAGGCTTTAGTAGTGAAGTGCAGATGGGCACCAGGCAGCAATTAAATCCATGTAGCTGGGAATCTTTGGGCAGAGCCTCTTCTCATCTTCATGTTGATCTTCGTGCAACACACTAAAAATAAAAAAAGATCTGCTTTTGAGGACCCATTCACAAGGCTGGTGCCCTAATATCAACTACTGAAACTTTACTGGCATAGCAAAAACAGGAAAATATAATAAAATGTGGAGTAAGAATATCTCTTACCATATTCTGAATCTTTGCAGGACCCCTGTAAGGCAGAAATCGTCTTTTGAGAACAGCAAACAATTCACCCTGAAGCCATTTCCTTGTGTATGTTTCCTTGTGGTGGCTTTTTAGACTGTTTTTAATTATTTTGTTGAACATTCATAAGCTGGATTAGTAAATGTGACCCCACTGCAAGTGGGAGAGCTCAAGGATGCTGTGGAGCTGGTTTCCCAAAACTCTGTGTTGGAGAAGTTTAGGTAGGCTGCAAGAGGGGGAGGCCTTTGTGGTTCTGCTCCCTATGAAATAAAAAGGAGAGCATCCTGCCGGGGTGTGGGATACTGGCAGGGTGTGCAGCTTCCAGCAGCTCAAGCTATTGAGGAAATCAGACCTCTTTTTTGGGGAAGGAATGGGAAAATTCCTGCTGCAGTGGAGGAAGGAGAACTCTTCCTTTCTGTTTTACATGATTATTGTTGCAGTCTCATCTTAGAATAGGTGCCCCAAATAGCTTTTTGTTGGTCYTTTGAAATAGTTGACCAACCCTCTCTTCCACAAGAGCATTTTCTTTGAGACACCTCCTTTTGCTTGTGAAAGGTTTTAGAAATAACTTCTGCCACAGCCATTCCCATCCAAATCTTAAAGCATATACAAAGCCCTTACACAGCTGCATCAGTATGATACAGTTTGGGTTGGGTTTTTTTTTCCTCTTTAAGATGGAAATTGTCAGAAGCAGTAAGAGGTAAATGATGGTAAATGATGGTAAATCATAATTTAGTGCTAAAAAAGGTTTTTAATTCAATTGTGTCTCATAAAAAGCCAATACCCTAAGAGAAATTAAACTGCTGCTCCGAAGCTGATACAGAGAGCTCGGGGACTTGTTCTCGTCTCATCTTTCTGTCCCAGGAACTGCTTCCATAAATCATTTCTCTTCCAAGGCCTCTGTTCAGTGTACTACTACTTTTTCTGACACTTAACCCACTAGCGTTGTGTGCTGTATGTTTTATGCATTGTCTTTTTTTCATGCCATATATTACAAAGAGCTTTCTCTCCCTAAGGGTTTCTGCAGCTATTTCTGTGAGTTCGTCCTACAGGGCACTTTTATGAAAGTCATCAGTTAACCTTTGCTATGAAGAAAGAGATAATAGTAAATGAAAGTAGGCCAAGCTCATTAGATTATGAATAAAAGGCAGATTATTTTTTTTAATGTAGTGAATGAGGTTCTAGTGGGTAAGCACTGGGCAGAAGTGGTGCTGGAGAAAACTCACAGGTGCTGTGTCCTTGGGCCACTCTTGTCTCTTCAGTTATTTTATAGCTTTAATTAAATACTGAATCATGAAGAGCACGGCGATCTTTAATTTCATTCAAGTGACTTTCTTTAACAAGTCTTAAGAAAGAAATGCCATGTGTGGACCTGCCTTAGCTGTCTAGGATGAATCTAGAGCAGAAAGTTGGRACCACAAGCAAGTTGTTTCAAAGCAGGCTTGTAATTTGCCTCTTACAACGCTGGATCTTCAGCTTTTCTGGGAACATGCATGTCTCCACCAGAAATGGAGGATTTTGCCACTRCGAAGGTTAAGTCGGGATTTAGGATTTGGATTTTCTTCTGGAATTATTTGAGCTCCCCAAACGGGTGAAGTCCCGGGCTGGCCCAAGGACCTTGGTCTGAGGTCTGAGGACCTGCGCTCAGTCATTTGGTGGGAGCCCCGCACTCCCTCCTTGTCTCTGGCAGGGCTGCGCGGCCAGTGGGACCCCCGCACCACCTCATGCACCTCCTCCTCCGTCAAGGTGATGACCCCTCTATTTTAGCGTTTCAACTGAGCTGGAATAGCAGGGCTGGAAACTTCATCTCCATGGCTGGATTTGAAAATAATTAATCAGGTGCAGTTCATGTAGTAAATGGTCTGTACGGGCACAACGTGGGGACTCGATTTCCACAGTCCCCAGGTGTTCGACTCCCACCTGCAGCCCTCCCTTCATTGATTGCATTGGCCTCTACCTGAAGGGCAGACCCTGCCTCCTCCATGAAGGACCACAGTCCTGTGCTCCTGGTGTGACCACCTTGGTGACCGGGAAGATTTGTCAGGGCGCAGGGCTGGGTAAGGTGCCTTTCATCTCACCAGCAGACCTGGAGAAGCTATCAGGCCTCACCCTGCTCTCTTTCATTGACCAGAGGCAAGGGGAAAATTACAGACTGTAGCCTCTGGTTTAATTAGCCACCTGCTATTCCTGTCCTCTTGCATCCGCAGTAAATATTTATACACATGAGACTACAAGCAAGGCTGTGGCTCTCTATTTTTTCTTGACCAGCAGTAGTCTCTCCATGTAAGGTCATAATTCAGCTAATTTGGAGGACAGTTTTCCTTCTTTTTGATTCTGTGTAACATGATAGGACTGGCGTTTTTCCCTCTTGTTAAGCATCCATATTTTATTGGCCACCATGAATGTCACAGTTTGTACTCTGAGTGATTCCTCGGCACCAGATGATTTCCGTAAGTACACAAGATTTAAATACAACTTGTTATCATGTCTCCCTTCCCCTCCCTTCTCCTTAGATGTAAAGGAGCATCCCACTATGGCCTTACTAAGGAACGGAAGAGGCGTTCCCAAGACTGCTCTCCAGACCATGGCTCCAGCTTAGCAGTAGCCTCCCTGGGCCCCGAGCTCTCAGCAGCTGCAGCCATCGCCTTAATGACAGATGAGCCAGGGCTGGTGAACCCTGCCTTCAGCCCCACCTCAGAGGACAGCCAGTCGGGCAGCAGCCCCGGAGACCTGCATCGCAGCAACCGAAACAGAAGTAAGAACTAAAAGTGATGGTTTCAGAGCCTGGTGGCCTCTTTCAGCGTTCGTTTTCTGTGAAACATATGTTGTTGGAGGCTTTAAAAAAAAAAAAGGAGAGGAAAAGGTTTAATTTTACATGGCTTGTCAAATTGCACACTCAGTGACCCAATAGATTTGAGGTGAAAACCAAATTTGCTTGACCGGGGGCAACATCAAGCTGAAGACAGACTAGCTGCACACGCACAAACTGTAGGTCTTAAGAAAGATTATTTAGGCAAGTCAGCTCAGTTGGAAGAGCAAATGGTATGTGTGATGTGCCGGAGAGATGGTGTAGCTGTGTCATAGCTTCCCCAAAACGTGGTGGCCCAAGTAACTCCCATAGACCATTCCATGGGCACCTACCCAAAAGCCTGTTTGGAACTGTATTTGGCAGTTGTGAAGTATTTGCAGGAAAACAAACCTTAAGAAGTACCCTGGGAACTTGGGGGATGTTTGCCAGCCTCCCAGGGAGGTGCAGCTCGGAGGAGCTGGTCCTGCTGAAATAACCACAGTCAGGGGCAAGTTGCACCAGGAAACCTTGCCTTGATCCTGCTGCGTGTTGGGAGGATGGATGRAGGGCTGAAGAAAGACTAAAAAATGAGCAGCGCTATCCTCTTGTGTGCCTGGGGCTAGAGAGGCAAGGAAAAGGAGGGAGCAAGAAGAGAACACCAGAATGAAATTAAATCCCGCCAGTTTTATTGAGTTTAGAGGCCACAGTCTGGTTTGAGGGAATGCTGTATTATTAGATTACAATGTTTGGCTAGCATGCAGAGCTTGCAGAGGCAGAGCAGTAACAGCCACGAAGATATCTTCAGCAGGATGGAAAAGAGAGTAACATGTTTTGAAACTACTATGATTTTTTTTTTATTGCCTTAGTTAGAAGTTAGAAGATGTGATTTAGTTGGTCCCTCCCACCTGGTAATCTTTGATTTTTTGACATGAAACGGTTGGCTGTTATTGGCAGCTTTGGAAGCATTGCGGGGTTCTGAGGCAGTACTGCCATTTTTTTTCAAGAAGAGTTTTTAACAACAGCTTTCAGCTTTTTTGGGGATCAAACTTATATAGCTTGGGAAGGGCAGTGCTTCTTCCTTTTATATGCATTTTTCACAGGATTGCCGTTGATTTTGCCTCGACTGAGGATTATTCTCTCCCAGGCTACCGCGCTCACAGGAGATTTATGTGCGTGGCTGGCAAAAGAGACAGGGGAGGTGGCAATTCCAGGATGTGGGACAGAGGTAGGATAATTGTACCTAGATTCAGGTGGGTGCAGCCTTGGAGTATCAGCTGGAGTCACGTGCAAAGGTGAAGTGCAGGCAGCCTTGCCGTTGCCCTGTTGTTTGCCGACGGCTGCAGAAATGATGTGGTTCTAGCCCAGAACTGCTGAACTGTATTGATTTGTTTTTTCCTGCTGTTGCAGCTCGACACTTTGAACGCTCCACTATAAGAAGCAGATCTTTTAAAAAAATAAACAAGGCATTCAGTGTTCTTCGAAGGACAAAAAGTGGAAGCGCGGTTTCCAACCAGGCTGACCGGGAAAGGGAGACTGTTGGAAACTCTGCTGCTGGAGAGGAAGGTAATGCTTTGTTCTCCTTGTGTTATCGCTTAAAATGGGGTAGGGGACCCTATCCATGCGGGAACTCAATGTCCATGACTGACATGCCTTTCATGTGGTGGGCTGTGCGTGATTAAAAAAAAACCCAGAAAAAACAATCTTTCCTTATTTTCTTTAAAAAGTTTTTAGTGACTGGCAGGCAAGAATATTGCTGGGGTGTGTGGGACCTCACGTAAGGGTGTTCTGGTAACAGCCTGTGTGCTACAGCCGGCCCAGTATCTAGCACGCGGGATGTGGGATTTGGGTGTCTGGGATCYATCACTGGAGCTGTCATTGATTTGCTCTATCATTTTGTTGATGAGGCTTCACCAGCATGTGTCTGTCCCGCTAAAGCAAATGGATCATAGTGATCATACATTATAGGAAATTCACCAGTTTTGGGTAATGTTTATGAAGCATTGCAAATTCCCAGTGGGAGGATGGTATGAAAGTGCAAAGCACTGTAATTATTCCAGCACTTCTGTGGGATCCTTGGTGACAGACTTGTATTACTTCAGCCAGGCAGGTGATGAGGTAAGAATGCTGTGCTCTTAAACAGTGGGGAGAGGCAAGTTTGCCTGACGTATGTCAAGGATGAGGGGTCTGGCAGGCAGTAACACTTAACATTTGGCATTCTCAAAGCAATAAGCAAATGTTGCTAATTGCTTTGGACTGTAATTAAGAAGCCAGCATTAACATTCATGCATCAAGAGGAAGTGGTGATAGAGTGGGAATCATCATCTTAATCAAGGTCTTCACTGAGCTTATTATTCCTTTGCTTGATGCCTCAGCACCTCACTTCTCTTCCCAGATCAAGGTAAAATCCTGGGTAAGCGCTTTAAGAAGACAAAATATCCAACTTCCCTTTTCTCTGTATTTCAAGCTATCAYTGAAAGCCACACAAAATAAGGACAAAAGGCTGCCAAATGCTGTGTTTAGGYATCATTATTCTTGAAGAGTGAATCAGAGAACAGTGTTTAATATTTCTTCTGCTTTATTTGCTTATTCCTTCAGGAGAGTTTCACTATGTTACTATGTTCTTGGTATTTACTCTCCTAGTCCACATACTTGCTGATGTAGCCAAAATAAAACCTGATAATTCAAAATTGTGAACCTTTTCCATAACAATCATATGAATCTGCTCCTTGGCCTGGAAACTTCATTAATAACTTTAGTGTCCCAAGTATTTTATTTTTTTCCCCCCCAAGTAAAATTTTGCAAATAATTTGTCTACAGCCCTCTTTGAGCAGACGGATATGCTTCTCATTCCCTAGCAACTGTTCAATCCATTGTAAGCAAAAGGTTGCCCTGCTTCAGCTGGAGTGAAATTCTGCAAGTCTCAAGTTCATGCTTTTCAAAGGACATCTCTTCAGGATGGGACATAGACATTTTTATGACCGCTTTATACCTAGGCTTATAGTTGACATTACTAATTGTTCCACTGAAAGCATGCTTTCATGTCCAGAGTGTGTGAGGATGATCTGGATGCCAACAGTACCTATCCAGTAACCCAGCGCAGTCCAGATGGTAACAGAAGGAAGTGTGAAGATGACACTGGCCTTTACATTTCCAGCAGAATGAAAAGCGCTGTTGCCTCCTTTTTAAGGGACATGTAATGGGGCCCTGAACTGATTGCCACTTCAGGGTCCCATTCACAGTGTCAAGATTGTCATTCTGTCCTTGACTCTGCTTGTGGTTTCATTCCTCTGCACCAAGCCTGCCTGTAAACTTCCAAATATATTCAACTGCACTAGAAAAACCAGGTAGGCATGTAATTACTTAATGAGCAGTTATCTTATGCATGAGATCACAGAAGCTGGGTACCTAAATTACTGTATTAATTACATATATGCAAAGAATGTATTTTGATTACACAGTTCAGGAATTTGGTCTTTAAAAAAATGCAAGCAAGTAACTTGCAGCAATACAAATACAACATTAACAAGGATCTCTACTCAGTCCTTTGCAACAGGTGCTTTGTGTAATGGCATCTCAAAGGCTGACTCTGTTTCTTCTTGTTGGAGCAGCAAATGAATAGACTTCTTTCTGTAGCAGTTATCATCACCCTGCCAGCTGGAGGCTTGTTTCCTTCTCCAGTTCTGTATGTTTTCTTATTTTATTTATTTTTAAAAATCCTCAGTTGTTCTGAGCAGTCTGCAGTTGGACTCCTGGTTAGAGTTGCTGGTCAGTCTTTAGGGATAGCTGCAGTACGCTCTGCCCTGTGCTCGCTAAAGTTCCAGCCCAAACCCATTGGAAAAAAGCAGCCCCACATGTCTGTCTGCCCATTGCCACTCCGCTCTCCTGGGACCACAGGTGCTCCTGTGCATGGTGGTTCCTGGCCTTGGAAGTCCCCACACCCAGTGTGGGACCACCGATTCGGGCTGCTGCCTTGCCCCAGGTTTCAGAGGTTCATGCCTGGGACCACCTGAGAGCACACCTCAGCCATGCCTCATTGCTCCAGGAGATCAGACGGCACCTCACCACCTCTCTGGTGGCTCCTTTCCTCACCACACTTAGTCAGTGCGTGAGCAGAATAAAGCTGAGATTGTGCCAGCCTCATGGTGGGCACAGAGTGAAATAACCCCTTCTTGCTGGTAACCTCTTGTTGATAAAGGAGCTGTCAGATCATCTGGCAAAGCTCAACGTGTTATAGCCCATCTGTCCCCAGTTTTCAGAATTTCCTCAACTTAGTTCCGATGTCTCTGTTTAATCTGTGTTTTGCCTGTATTTTGGTTAAAGGAGCTCTGAGAACGAAAACCATAGTGCGTACCCATGTATTGGCCTTCAGCATCAGCAGCACTGATGTCTAACTATTTGCCCACTGCAGAGTGTGTAGGCGCCTTTAATCTGAAGCTAACATATCTGTTGGGCCAATGCTCCGTTGCAATATGACTGTGAGGGTGCAAGACAAAATAATCATTCCTGATGTGGGAGAAAAAATATTCAAATAACCATGATTCTGCTTAACTTGAAGCTGAATGCAGTACTGGTTTTGGAAAACTCCTTTGCTACCCAGGGACACTGAAAAATATGATGTATAACAGCAAATRTTTTTCTGTTATAATTACAGCAGAGAAATAGTTACAGTCTAATGCTATCTTATACCTGGAGCTGGTGGCAGTCCTGCACTCTGAAGATTACTTCATGATTTCTATTTGCAACCTGTGGTTTGATCTGTTTAAACAATGTCATATGCACCCATTTTGGATTTAAATGATTCAGGATTTCTTTGTTCCTCTGTTTAAACSTTTTGGTGGCATTTTCAGCAGAGAACTGTTCATTGTCCAAACCGAAGAAAATGTTAGAAGTGATTGAAAAGTGCAAACACTGATGAGAAAATGTTTGGGGGAAGGAGGCGTTAAGATTTTCTCATTTTTAATAATTTGGTCATTTGTAAATAACCCATGCAAAGAAGTATTTGTCTGTAGTGCAGCACCCAAGCTCGTGATATCTACCTGAGAGTAGTCTCATTAATAGCACTTACAGCTACAAATAGCTTTCCAGGTCTAAGGCAGAAAATAGGAAAGTTTAAAAAGACGGTTTCATTCTGAGACATGAGGGAAGGTGACAGGGACATCCTTCTGGCACTGATGCATTTAAGATGTAATATCTTCTGACTGGACCTACTAGTGTAAATGACCTTGACAGTCTACTTAAATGATAAAACATCCCCGAGCAAAAACTGCTCCAGCTTTGCTATGCTTATTTGTATCACTGTGCTCTTAGTTTGGCATCACACTCTTTAAATTCACTTCCAAGAAAGACTATATATATATATACTCTTTACTCAAACTGGTCTACAAATAGAAGTAATAAACCAGCTAACACTTTAGGAGGAAAGAATTTGGGAATGCAATTGCAAAAACCTCTATACAGTTTTACAGTAAAAGGGAGCCATGCTGCTGGTTTTCAAAAACGTTCATTAGTTCCATTTTGCAGTCAAGCCATTGTAAAATAAATTGAATTTATGACTGCTTCAGGATGTCAAATGTTGTTCAAAGTCAAACTCATTCTTCTTCGTCTCATGGTKGGTGCAGTTCTACCATCTGTTATTGCTTTGCAGCAGTCAAGACCCAGGCAGCCCTGACAGGCACTGGCTGTCAGGACCGCAGAACAGACTCTCCTGTTGTATGGGTGTATCTCACTCCTACTGTTCAGTCTGAGCCCTGTTCTATTTTACATATGTATATAGAATAGATAGATAGATATCACAATTACTTCAATGTTTGGGAAAGGTACATGAAGAAAAAGAAGGTATCAACCGTTTCATGGCGTTAAGGCTCTCTGTGTGCAKAAAAGAAAGTGGCTTATCCAGCCCCAGGACAAGACGGCGCAGCCCAACTTCTGTCTCAGGAAGGCTGCACCCCGCAGGAATCCCACGCTGTTCCTGTTTTCCCCAGATTTGATTCAGTTGCTGTTCTGATTTCCCAAAACAGCTGCTGGAAATCTTACAGAACTGGTTCAAAGCACTCTGCTCGAGGATGATGAGCCAGGCAATTTCCAGAGGAAAGATTGGCTCTGTAACATTTCCTCCACTGCAGACTGATAAACTTTGCCTGCTGTAGATTAGATAGCCACAACTTTTTTGAGACACATTCTACTCTACAACAGTTTCATTTTAGTTCTTTTGGGACTCCTTTGGTGAGAGGAATCTCCACAAGCAAGAAGAGACATTAGAGCTGGCATTGCCTTCTACCTGCCCCTTGCATCGGACCAGCATCGCTGGAGAATTAATGGAAGGCATTAAATCAAAATGACGGCAAACCACTGGGAGAATGAAATGCTAAATGAAAATCAATTGGGAAGGAAGAGTTGCAGAACAACGTCTCACACTAGCACAAGTGCACGTGACATTCACAGACACAAGAATTTTCCAAGAACAGGTTACACAAGCTTCGTTTAAATTSGAGTGACCAGGTGCCGGGAAGCATGATTGTGTGTCCCTGCAGATAGCCTTATTCGTGGGGGTGGGCTGGCACCTCACATCGGTCAGACCTTATGATATAAATAAGGACTTTCAACCTGAGACACAAGTTTTGTTTACAGGGACCTTTGATTAATCTGGACTTAAGAGTCATAGCAAACATTACACAGTGCTTTGTCACACTGGATACTGGCAATGAAGGCAGAAGTTATCCTGATGGCAGCACTGTCAAAAGGAGCACGGTGCACACAGAAGTCAGCCGACACCTGAGCACTGAAGGAACRCTACCAGTACAGTGGGGATAAAATATTAAGTATATTTAAAATTTTGTATTACAGTCTTATGGCTACTATACTAATGAGTGCTTGGTGTCCTACATCGTACCAGACAAGTGGAGTTTACGTGTAAAGCTGGTCTCTCCTATGTTATTTGTTACTGTAATGGGATGTGTGAAAATATCAATAAAATTGCACACTAATATAAGGAAAATATTGCTTGAGGAAAAAGCACACACAGTCTTTCTGAATGCAGATGACATTTTATTATATTGACAGATTCAGAATGCTCCATACAACCCCCGGTGACAAAAACACAACACTCTGCGGGAAAACCTGCAAGAATCACCAAAAACAAGACAGAAAGTTTACTTCTTTCTAGATTCAGCAGCTCTTCGATATTTAAGGACTGGAAATATAAAATGGTAAAGAAAGGTATGCAATACTCCTGGGTTTTCCTGCTCTGGAAAACCTGGTCAAAGATAACGGAGAATTCTAATTAAGAGTGTAAGGGCTGGAAAATGGGGTCTATGCAAACTGATGCTCCRGCCTCACAACAGGCTGTGTATATGTGAATGGTACAAGCCCTCAACCAGTTGGAGTCCCTTAAATTGGGCTGCTGAGGACCCATTCACTGTACACAACCAGGTGCTGGAGCAGGGTCCACCTCTTCTGGGTATGGTCTATACATGAGAAAAATTCAAGTTGAAGACATTGCCTTCCAGATACGGCACCATCTTGAAATAGGCRTGGTAGGTTTTGATCAAACTGCATACAGTGTATGCAGACTGTTTGGTGAAAAAGTGATCGTGAATTTTCTTATTCAAAAAAATATGTGTTTGTGTATTTTATACATTTAATTTGTCAAACTTAGTTTATCAAAATAGATGTTGGCCTTTCACTTATGACAGTCTAGGTTGTTSTAATACAAATGTCCATGTATATGTCTGGGATGAAAACAAGAGGCAAGTCTTCAATGAAGAGAGCAGAAATTAAGGGATCATGGAGTTATTTTGGTTGCTTGGCCCATCTGAGGAGAAAATGGTGCAATTTATTAATTATATTCAATAAAGAACACAAATCAAATGGAGACAGGAGGTGAGGCAGTACTATGAAAAAAGAAACCTTAGTAACTTGCAGGTTGGCAAGAAAAATGCCTTGGGAAGATTTGTTTTGTTGTAGACTGCACACTTCAGAAGGAAATTAGGTATTAAAAATTCCTCTAAAAGAATCTCCATAAGGTCATATTGAAAGTCAGCCAAGTGCCACTGCAAGACTTAATAATAAACCAGTTAAGGCATTGTTCAAGATGCAAAGAAACTTACAGAAGTTTATATCTTCTATAAAGATACATGTAAGTCTTATATAAGTGTAGAGACTTGTTCATTGCCACGTTGCTCTGGTTTTGCTCTGGGATAATTACAGACTGAAATAATGTGAGAGTGTCAATAGCTTGTTCAGTCCACAGTTCTCCATGGTCAAGAAATGCAACTGGGTAATTCCTTTAGAAAAGTTTTCGGCATGAGGTATGGGAGGGTCAGTGTTTGAGTCAAAAAGCACAGCTTGCTAGGACATGAGGTGAATCATCATGCAATGGGAAATGGAAGTAGTTCTGCTATAGCACTGCTTTGGTAGTCTGCAGAATATACAGAGGTATTTATTTATGCTATTTCCATGCAGAGAAGATCTGGGGATCCAGATTATCTTTTGCATTTTTACATATAAATACCCTTATAGCCACAATGAGAGTGTAAAATGTACATGCTTATTCTGATGTAGGGTTGAGGCCTTTAGTGATTTTTGAGGAGTATGTGACTTTAAGCACCCCATTGAGATGCCAGAGTTAATTGCCTCTTTCTTCTTACATAGCAGTGGAGAGGGTTTAGCACCTCCGGGGGTGATTTAGCGGTGAAGCGGGTATCACTCCCTTTCGGTGCCCATGCACTATAAAGGAAGCCAGAGCAAGTAGATCACTAAATTATGCATTTGGCTTAGAGGCCTGGATTTAGATGGAGTGAATCCACCCTTCAGGCTAGAGAGAAGCAAATGAGTTACAAGCTGGGCAAATCATGTTCAGAAAATAGCGGAGTATGGAGAAAATAAAGCACCTTCCATTCCTGAGACATTAAAGTTGTGTGCAAAACTGAAGTAAACCCGTATTAGCACAGAAACTGCTACTATGAGAGTATAAACTAAATGAATACTTGGATATTAGGTTGATGAAGGCTGTATAGTTATCTAGATAGACTTTTATTGCCTGTCAACTCTGTGTAAAACCACAAAGTCGAAGTCTATGCTACTGGTAGGTGCTTTTTACAGACGTGGAGGAAGACAGCTTCCCGCCCCGAAGAGCATATGATCAAAGAAGTGGTAAGGGATGCAACATGGTGTTTCTTAATATTATTTTTCCTGTTCTTTCTTTCCCCTTGCTCTCTCCTAAAAGGTTTTGGTGCCTTGCTGGTTTGTTGCCTGCTAATTCTGTACTAGAAAATATTTATTCTGTCTCAGATACTGCTCTGTTAATTTTCACTTAACATTTTACCGCTATTCAGTAACAGTCACTGTACTTTAATTTCTAAAATAGGTTATTGAAAAAATATTAGCACTTAATTTTTTGACTTACAGGTTTTTCATATAAGCGCTGGATTGGACCCACACACAAAAAATTAAAAAGCTTTCTCTCACCTATGGGGGATTAAAAATAATTGAAGGCTGATACACCTGTGCTAGAAAACTCACTGGTGTTTTTACTTCAACTTTGCTCACTGTGGATTAAATTTTAAATTGACCTAGAAGGAAAGAAAGTATCAGTGACATGCTGTGAAAGCAAACATGCCAGTTGAAAAGTAAGGTTTGGAAGAGGATACTCTTATCCCGTGCATTATAAATGCAAAAAGGACCCCTGCCCACCATTAGTCCCTCTTCCCCATACCCAGATTGCCAGGGCCAGCAGAGATCTTTCCCTCCAGGCACCTTGGCCGTACTGTGGGTTTAATGCAGACATGTCACAGTGAGAGCCAGTCATTCCTACTTCCTGGAGGAGGGAGTCTGGTAGGGAACCTACTGTTTGCTTTGGGTTGCCCGAGAAACCTTGCCTTTCTGTTAGCTGAAGACAAAAGTGTGCTTCCTTGGATGCACAAAAGGAAGCTTGAATGTATTAGTTAAAAAAAGTTCCCTTCAACTCCACTCAGCAAACATACGTATCCTTTCCTCCCCACCTAGTATAAATCACACCCACGCATAAAACCTAGTCGGGATAACTGGAAGGTACTTGAAGTCGTGCGGTGCATGTTTTAACAAAATGGAGCTGTGATGTCAAATAAATATCTTACAATGTGCATTTCCAGGTTTTCCCAGACTGTATCACCTGATTCCAGATGGGGAAATTACCTGCATTAAGATCAACCGTACCGATCCCCATGAAAACCTGGCCATTAGGATTGTGGGAGGCAGTGAGACTCCTTTGGTTCACATTATTATACAGCATATTTATCGAGATGGGGTAATTGCCAGAGATGGAAGATTGCTTCCTGGAGACATGATACTAAAGGTACAGTACTGTGGAGGTACAAGATAAAAGTATCCTAACAAAGAATAAGACGATGTAAGTCCATCATGAGATGAGATTTGCAATGTTGCTTGTTTGCGTGGGTAGAATAATGCATGCAGGAAGACGTTCAGTTCCTCTGCATGCTGTGATGATTTCATTCATTTCAACTGTTTTTGAGGCCCACAGATTTATTTATTTTTTCCCGTTCACTACCAAGCCTCTCTGATTTCTACCCAAACATGGTAGATCTAAAATGCAATGTAGTGCAATATACTTTTGGCATTTCTGAACCAGTGGTCCAAAAGTTTTTTTGTGAAAGGAGCAACTGGGCCTTTTGCAATGTTTGTTTCTACTGAACTGTGGACTTAAATATAAGTTAGTGAGGTTTCCATTGCCTTACATCCCACTTACACCAGGATAGGTGATAGGTGCCTGATCCTGGTTATTTCAGCACCTAACTTCTCTGTATGATGTGTTCAGCACCCCAGAGCGTGAGATGCTGCCCACTCTGTTTTGGGAGTCTTGCTCCACCAGCAGCTGCAGGTAAAATCTCTAAGAACAAACTTCAGCAGCATTCAGGCATTAGCTGTTGGCTGCTACTTCTGCTCCTGTTTCTATAGAAATGTATAACAGATGAACTAGAATTAGGCCAGATGGTTAAAGATCGTGTACCTTGTGAGCAGTGGCTTCAGCAATAGCTTTTGAATGGGGACTGCACTGTCAGCTGCCTTAGTGACTTGGAGCTCTGCGAGGATGCTAAATTATATTAATGTTTCAATCCTTAGAGGAAAAGAGCGATAGCAGAAAATACTATTTCCTTTCCTTGCTTTGATGCTTTGATGATGTGTAGTTGGAGTGCGCAGGTATATTTACGTTGCAAGCCGAAAGTACAACTGCAGCTCACCCAGGTATACCCAAAGAAGCTTAAATCAACTAGCTCAAATATTGGTGACAGCATGGCCAGAGATGGCAAAGAGCTCAGCACAGGTTCTCCAAATTACAGGTAAACAATTGCGCAGACTGCTTTGTTCACTGTGGGTCGTCCTGCCATGCATAGACTGGTGCTGGTACCCAGGCTAACCAGTGTGGCATTAGCTGGGATAAGGCTGCGGGAGCTGGAAGTGGGGTGGACTGCAGGGCAGGCATGCCCCACGTGTCCAGGCATGCATATCTCAGGGTTGTCTTCCAGGTGGGACTCTGGATGTCCATCTTCCTGCCTGCTCTGGCATGCCTGGCTGGCAGGGTTAGTGAGTAGTTCTCCCAGCCCTACTGATATCTACTAAATATTCCATGTGAGTAATTAGAAAGGATACTGTCCTTTGAAGTTCAGAGCACCACCRTGCTGTAAGCCACCGTGCTTTCCTAGCTTTTGCTGACCCCAGTGGTAGCTGAGGACACTTGAGGCATGCCAGAGTTGTGACATGCCTTCTGCTTCATGTCTGATGGACCGCTGGCCAAAGGGATTTCGCAGGATCATGATGCGGGCATACTTTGCTCTGGCACTGCTTAAACGTGCCTCAGGATTGCTGTTCTGGGTGGCAGCTGGATGAGCGTCACCCAGTTGTGCATTTCAGGGAGGCTTTTTGTGCTGGTGCCAGCACAGAGCAGTGGAGTTAATGGCACCGCTGAGCCAAAACTGTTCCTGCAGGGCATATCCAAACTGCAGTGGGAAGCTGTGATTGCAGCATGGATGGGCCTGGCTCAGCTCTCCCTGGCCATGGCTGACTGCCCGGGGATTTCCTGAGGATTCACGGCAATTTCAGCCCCATGCTGGTGCAGCTCATTCRTTCATGGTACCCAGGCTGGCAACTTAAAGTTAGTTGAGCTGTGTCTCCAGCGGTGCAGCCCCCCGTCAGACCGCAGTGGGGACAGCCCCGTCGTGCCAACACAGGCAGTCTGCAAAATCAAACACCAGTCAAACGCTTCAGTCTGTGCTAGGGAACATTTCTGTTGCAGTTTGAAGATGTTTCTTAATATTTAAATGGTTCAACCTGTGCAATGCAAAACTACATGGAAATAACTTGTCTCATTCAGGTTTTCCAGCCAGCAACGAATTACAGCCTTGCAACTGGTTTTCATTTAGCAGTGATAAAGTGCAATGCCTAGTCACTCTTACACACGTGGACATGACAGGATTGACTGGAAGCTCTTTTTTTTCTCCTTCTTTTCCCCAGCCAAATTAAAGAAGTGGTAGTTGTGCAGTTTTACTGCCATCTGAGCTAAATCTTACCTGGAAAACACTGAGAAACATGAAAAGCCTGATTCTCTGGTGCAGTATATCAGCATAATTGCTAGTAAATATTCAGGACACTTGAACTTCTACTTGATGCCCTTTTCTTCATTTTAATTAGAGATTCATTAGTGAGGAACATTTATTTTTACTGTACCTAAAACAGCTGGGAGATAATGAAGAAGAGAAACAGCAGGAAAGTGGTGGGAGTGAAAGGAAAGGCTGGCAAGGCGATTTGAAATCAGAAGCTAGTGGAAGAAAATTAAGATATATGAAAGGATATTGGAGCTTGGGGAAGAGCTATAATAAAGCTGAAAAATAACATGTATGTCTGGAGACTATCAGGGAGAAATGGGAAAAAAAAGAGGCAGAAAGTGTCTGTACAGCGTGTCCTTTCCTTGGGGGAAGACTGTTCTGCACTGCAAACTTGGCCTCCTGGCATGACACAGTTTGAAATGGCRCCCGTCACTTTGTATGAAGACATCTGTGTAAACAGATCTGCCCTCTCCAGTGCCMATTCAGATTAGACGGTCTTTCCACTGATGATTTACGCTTCTGTTTTCCAGGTAAATGGCATGGACATCAAAAATGTGCCTCACAACTATGCCCTGTCAATCCTGAAGCAACCCTGCCATGTGCTCCGACTGACGGTGCTCCGAGAGCAGAGGTACCGATGCCGAAACAGTGGACTTTCCCTTGATGCTCACTGCAACAGGGACGACAGTTTCCATGTTGTACTAAACAAAAGCAGTCCGGATGAGCAGCTGGGAATAAAGCTGGTCCGCAAGGCCGATGAACCGGGGGTATTTATTTTCAACATGCTGGAAGGTGGCGTGGCTGCCCGTGATGGACAGCTTCAGGAGAACGACCGGGTGTTGGCCATCAACGGGCACGACCATCGGTACGGCAGTCCAGAGAGTGCAGCCCAACTGATACAGGTTTGTAACCACTACTTTGACCCCGGTTTCTGAACTGTGCAAAAACCAAGCGGTGTATTTTCACTGTCTGTTGCAAAGCAGGGCCCAAACTTAATGGGTGTGTATTTGGGGAGGGAAGGAGACGTGTCAAGCTCAGATGGGAATTTACACCTCTAAAAGCAACCTGGTTTCACTGTGGGTACAAGGGTGAATATGCACATGGATCGTCTCCCAGTGATGCCTGTTGCAATCAGCTCGCTCAGGGGGCTTTGTAATGTAGAGGTCAATGTAAACCTCCACATACTCTGTGCATCAGCAAAGAGTGGTGCCATCTGCCAAAAGGCAGGCCAGCCTGCGCCCCGGGATCACTGGGTCCAGCCGTGTCCTGACTCCTCCAGCTCAGCCAGGAGTCACCGTGCTCCCTGGTGCAGCCCCGGAGCAAACCAGAGCAACCTAAGGCAATGGACGGCGTGTTTCAGGATGAACATCATCCTCCCAGACTCGGTGATTTCCCATGGGTGTGTTTTACGCCTGAAGGTACTCCATACCTTGTAGATATTTCTTACCTAAATCCAGCATACGGAAATCCAGATATTTTGGAAAAAAAATGGATCTGTAGCTGTAGTTTTTATAAATCTCTATTTAGACTTGTGTGGAGAACTAAAGGGGTCTCTCTGCAATGCACTAAACAGTCTTACCACAAAACTTTCAGAAAAAAAATCCCGCACCTTTCTCAGCTACAAAATCAGTCAGCTTCGGCCTAATTTCCCCTCCAGAACCATTTTCATTTGTTTTCTTTCTTTACAGCCTACCCTTTTAGAAAACTTCAACATAAAAAGCAAATCCATGAATATTTTGTTGCTTTTATCTCATATTTATAGCAGTCATTATACTTGTGCAATTTTACATTTCGTTTGGAGGGATGCAGAGTGTTCACATATTGAAGAATTTCATGTGCCTCAATAATAAGATGTCAATTCAGGCTGGATGCTTCTCCTTTCTGACAGGTATAATCAGGGTAACATGAGTCAGACTGAAAGAAGCATTAAAATCCGTGCATTTTKTGGAAAGAATTCCTCCTTTAGCATAGGTTCACAGTTGGCTGTAGCCAACTATATAGCATAGGTAAAGAAAACGGCATCCCCTTGCATAATGCCAGTTGTTGAAATTCTGGTCCAGCGTCTTTCTGGATTACTTTATGTAGCTCACTAACCAGCAGCAAAAGGCAGCGGGGGGGGGAGGTTTAAATTCTCYGAGGGGGACAAGTCTGGAATGAAAACCTTTCTAAAAAATTGGTATTCTTGGAACGKTTTTTTATGGCTACAAAACAAGGCAACAGTGCTTCATAAGCAAAAAAACACATGCAGCCTAGAGATGAAATGGAAAAAATGACTAATGAGACCATTCACACACAAGTGTTTAAAAACGCAACTAAAGCTCTCATTGGGTTCCAAAGAGTGGATGTTATTTATAATAATGCTTGAAATGCACACCAGTCCCTGGGAATTTAAACAACATGCCCATCAAAGGGGAGACTCAGGTTTCCAAACAGCCAGGATTACATTGCATTGATGTGAGCTCTATGAATCACATTTGTCTAATGCAAAATTCCCAGAACCTGTGTCTTTTTTGTCATGTTTTTTCATCAATTATCATTTGCCTTTCCTGTTTCCATGTTATGCCAGAGAAAAACCGTTATACTGAAGCCACAAGTGTTTTGCATTTGCTTCTTACACGAAGGGATGTTTTAGTGTGTCCTCTGATTTCTCAACAGTATCCTGCCTGTTGAGACCTCAGCGTGTCACTCACAGTACACTGAGGTCTTCAAATTAATGGTGGTGGAAGCTTCAAATATGCCATCGGTTTCTTTAAAAACAGAACTAACATTCACTAAAAGGTGGTGGTGGCTTGTTAGGCCAAGCACAGCTGGGAGAACATCAGATTTCTGTGGAATCTGATTAGTTTTGACTTCTAAATAATGAATAATTGAGATGAATCTGATTCTTCAGGCATTTAGCAATTATACATTAGCATATGTGAAGCAGTTGTTAATCAGTAGATTAGGTGTCTGGCTGTTTATAAGCTCAGTCACAAGAACTGAAATGAAGAAAACGCGTAAGTGCTAATTAGGAACGTGCACACATCGTAACACTTGGGAGTTTGCTGCTTCCCATTTGTCGCGTCATCTTTAGTCATGGCCTTGTGTCAGATGTGGCACTTTTAATCTAAATAACGTGACATTCCACATCTGTTTTCCATGGGAGTGACAAGAAAAGGAACAAGGTAACAGATCAGTGGGCGCTCGTGTGAGCACATCAAGCCGAGCTGCACGGGTTGAGCCAGACTTTACTGCCCCCAGATGTTCCCCCTCCTCTCTCCCTCTTTCCCCCGCCGCAGTTCAGAGCAGCTATGACGGGCGCAGGACCCCCGCTCCATCGCAACAACTGCCGCCAGCAGAAAGCAGGTCGTGATCATCCCTGCGAGAGACAGGGCAGCTTCTGCCGAGAGCAGCACCGCTGCCTTTTTTTAAGATGCAATTGCCTCCTAGATGCTCACAAGTTGCCACCGTGTCTCTGCCTCCCTGCTTGATTTGCTTTGGCTGTAACACAAATTTTAATGCTAGTGGATTTTTTCAGCTGTTACTTGCATTCAGTCTCAAAACTAACCTCATTCTTTTAATTCTTGCTTCAGCATAAAAAACAGAGAAGGAATTGTGGGAAAAACAAGTGGTAAGAGGGAGGGATCAGAATGAAACAGTAATTAATATTCTGATCAGTAGAAACGTTAATGGGTTTCTATATGGAAGTATATAAATACAAAAGTTGGTCTTGTTGTTTGGATAACTTTTTAAAACACTCTGGACTTCTGAGAAATTACTCAACTTGACTGACCTGGAGACAAATATGACATTGCAGTAGAGACTCTTGTTGAACTTTTGCTAGTCGTTCTACAAGAATTAATCACATTTACAGCCTTCCTCTAAATAACCAACTTTGAGACTAACCATGTGGCAGCAGAAAAGTTTAAAACAGAAGTTGCGTAAGTTGAAGTTGTTTGTTTTAGAGAAAACTGGATTTTCATGGGGCCATATGCCCTTAGGAGGTTTAGTCTTGTATTGTTCCGTTCCATCTCAGTCATACTACAAACTAGGGACCAGAGTGGTTTCCTTTCTCCCTAGATACGGCATTATGCTTTTGGGTACCAGCTGAGTCCAGAGTCCGGGAATTAATATTCCATAAAAACAGACCTGGTAAAAATACCCAGAAAGTTTTTTTTAAATATGTGTGTATGTACCAAATGATATATTATGAAGCTGTGGAGGTTTGAGTTGCTGGTGAAAAAACTAGCATCCCCTAAGATACTGGGAAAGTAACAAAGAAGTGCACAGTTTTTACTGAGATGTCACCTTTCTTGGAAATAGCACAGCCTGAACATGCAGATTTCAGGCTTGAAGTTGGAGGTTTAGGAGAGGTAGGTTGCTTTTTTTTAACTATAGTGACATTTTTCAAAAGCATTTTTTAACTTTCAGCTACTACTATTGAATCCAGCTCCAGAAAAGACAAACCAAACTATAAAAACAAAAATCCCGTGGGCCTCCTCTGGCTTCTGTTAATTGTCTGCGGGAGATTTGATTTCAATAGCGCAACTGGATCTGGATTTGGTTTCCAGCTGCTTGTTCAATGCCAGCTTTCCTTGGAGCTTCTCCCCAGCGAGCAGGGCACGTCAGCCTGCCAGCAAGCGAGTCTGGAGGTCTGATGCCCCCGGGGCTGCGGTACCAACAAGCATCGCTACTGCAGCCCCAGGGGGATCAGCCCTCCAGACGTGCTTGCGAGCGGCTCCACGTTAAATACGCAGCAGTTCCTCGGTAATAACCTGTGAGTAAGCAGGCAGGAGTCCCTCTGGAGACAGACCGTTAAGAGCTCCTTCTGCCTGCCACACCACTAGGGTCTTTAGCCTGGAGAGAAGGAGATTAGAGGATTAATTTTTTGTCTTCTGAGTATGCTTCTATAGCATTGAGACTATTTCTACACTTCTGTTCAGTTCAGTATGTTTGTTTGCCCTTATGGCAGACGTCTATGATTTACCCAGCTAAACCCCACTCCCTCTCAGCTCTATCTTTGCATCACTGTGGTCTTGAATAGATTCATATGAGCCTCACCGAGGGAAGAATAAAGCCATTTGCTTCTAGGGAAACAGTGCTGATTCAATAAGACAGAAAAAAATCACCTGTACACAGAATTAATAACACTAATATCAGGCACAAACAGAACACCTTAAAAATAATGAGCAAACATAACTCAGTAGAAGCTTTGCAGCATCTCTCAGGCACATAGGCATTAGGACTGCGTTGCGCAAAAAGGCCCAGAAGCATTTTGAGCTTATTTTGTGTTAGCTGTTTTTGCAATTCCTGTTCCTGGAGTGAGAGTTTGGGCTAGTTTCCCATCCTAAACTCCATTATTCTCTGTGCTTGCTTGTGCCCTCCCTCTTTCTCTGTGCTCTAATGCAGTAGGATTTTACTTCTCAAAACGGTTGCATATCCCTTTCTTTGAGCTGCCTTACATTTGTCATGCTTGTTGCATGCAGGCAGACTCAGTTACATCATTTATTCCACACTTTCACCAGCCGAGGCTTGAGCCCATCCCTCGTTACAGGGTTAGTTGCACCTTTTTCAGAGTTCCCATCCTGCAGCAGCAGCTCTGGTTGTCTGTCTCTCCCCCGTGGCAGGCACATTGCTGCTCTGCAGTGGTGTACGCAGGTGTGTGTGAGAGCTGATCAACACACTGTGGTGGATCACTGCCTCCAGCCAAATTTGGGGCAGATAGGAAGGGGTTTTTCAGAGTTAACACCAAATTTTCAAGAGAAGTATTAAGTAGCTGGCAGTAAATTTTTATGGACTTTATTGACATGAACAGATGCTACTGCTTTATGTCATTGCAACCATGTTAGTGGGCAATCTGAACCATGCTTAAATGGGACCTGCATTTTGTGAATCCTCCGGGGCTGAAGTGCAGGGGTCTTTTGCACCGGGGCGGTGGGATTCACGCTGTACCTCTTTCTGCAGGCCAGCGAGAAGCAGGTTCACTTCGTCGTGTCGCGGCAGACCAGGCAGCAGACCCCCGACATCTTGCAGGAGACAGGCTGGAGTTACGGTGGCGGCAGCCCCCAGCGCTGTCCCGCTGAGAGAAACAACCCCGGCAAGGTGAGGGCACAAGCGCTCGTGTGGTTTCTCTGCTGTCCATGGGACAGGGGACTGGCAGGGCAGCTAGCATTTTAGTGTCTCGGGGTGTTATCTCTGGTTTCTGTCACCAGAAGAAGCATGTCTTATTTCGCAATGGAAATGTAAAAGCTGTGCTCCTCATTATCTATACACTGCTTCTGCCCTGACCCCGTCTGGGGTGGGGAGGGGAGGAGAAGGCGAAGGGCAGTGGCGGGGCAGGGGGCTGACGTGCACACAGCATCCCAGCCGTGGCACGGACCTGGCCGGCAGCGCAAGCCAGCACAGGGCAATGTGCTCCAACGAAAATAAGAGGCTTATCTGAAGTTTCTCCATCTGGAACAAAGTCTTCAGGCAAAAAGCTTTCGTACACTGGCCTGAGAGATTCCCATAAGCTGCTTGAAAATTACGGTAATTATTAGACTGTTACTCATTTCTTAAGATACCCATACTCTGACCTGGCTGGCCATTTGGCAGCAGACGGCGGCTGCAGTCTACATGGTCACTGCAAGCATGCTGCCTTTCCGTGGAGCTTTGGACCCAAAACATGTTTATTCTGCTCTGGCAGCAGGGGATGGGGGCTGCAAGGGCCGGCAATGCGCAGCACGGCCGGACCCGACCCAGGGCCACATGGCACAGAGCAACCATCTCACCTAGATATGGCTCTGGTTACCAAACCGTCCCTCCTGCCGCTCCTCTGCACCCGGTCACATCCTGTGTTTAGTGCATTTAGACTTGCAATGTGCTCACTGCATAAGGCAGAGACACTCTCATGGTCAAATATATGAGGTTCTAAAGCAGAAACCAATGCAGCAAGAGCTTTGAAAATACCTTTTCTGAGTTTACTCTGTGTTATCCTTTGCACTATAGACAGAACAAGGTATGTCCTTGCAGGAGCTGAATTTGTTTATTTCACTAAATTTAAAGTCACGTGCCTGGCTAATTTACATTAATCACTCTGAGTGTCACCACTTATGCAAACACTTGCAAGCTGGTCTCCTGGCCACCCGTGCCAGGGGTGCATCAGGGAGGTGGACAGACAGGGCTGGTTTAAATCCATCCTGCCTGATGGGCAGCCAGATGTGTCCTTAAAGGGACCTTTGGACTGAACCAGCTGTCAGATCAGGTGCACAGCTGTCAACCAGGACACAAGCCTAGCTCTGTATTTTACAAATGCTTAAAGATACCCAATTTTTGCAGTTTTTCTTTTTTTTTTTTTTTTAACTACATTATTCAGTGTTCTTGTGTGTAAAAATATACTAGTGTCTATTTATCTATTTTTAGTTTTCTTTTTCCACAAAGTCACAATCACAGCCCTTGTTAGGTGAGACTGGATCAGCAGGAGTTAAACTGAGCAGAGTCAATGCTGGGTAGCTACTACCCAGTAGCAAATAGTGCCCAACTAATCATGCATCTGCAAGGCATTACTTCCTAATGATTTCCCTGGGGAGATATGTGTAGGACAGCAATTAGCTTGTGTTGCTACTGTATGATTTCTAGTGAAGCTCCGAGCACCTGCTAGCTCTACCATGTTGATCTGATTAATTGATACCACATGGGATTATTTGGGAACATGACTTGTGTTCCGTAAACTGCCCTAGATCCTCATTTCCTCTTCCTGTACCGAGAGGTGTTAGATGGGAATTCTTGGTAGATCCAACATTATTTTGAGTGGTTGTGAGATTGAGGGGCCAATGTTGACCTTGCAACAGTCCTTTAAAGACTAATCAATCATCTTTTGTTGGATAGGTCACGGCTTTTAGGGGGATTTCCAGTTTGCCACAAGAGGTGGGTGCTACTTAAGTGCATGAGTGGGCGTGCTGCTGCGGGCTTCTGTCCAGTGCTACCATTTGGACACTTTCCAGGGAAGATCACAGCCAAAAAAAGAAAATTCTGAGCTCTTCCTAGCTCCCTTTACCTTTGTGTGTGTGCAGTGGAGGGCTTATATCGGAGAAAATGCTCTGGCAATAGATCAAGAGATCAGTACAGCCAATGGACACGATGAGCTTCAGGCACTGTGGGCTTTTGGTCTGATACAATCATTACTGGAGTGTTATTTGCCCTTTTATAGGGTATGAGTGTGTCAGTTTGAATTTCTCATGCTTTTTTGCTGAAGGTTTAACTGAACATCATTTGCAATTCAAGATCTTTAAACTCTAGGCTTTGGCAGACTTAAAATGTTATTTGTTTTTAAATAGACATTAGTACAGGATAATACTTGCAAGCCTAGGGCCTGTACAGTGTCCTAACGCAGCTCAAAACCAAGGCAATGCTTGTTGGCCGGACTTTACTGCCAAGGGAGTTTCCTCTGTGTGCGTGGTTTGATGAGTGTGCTACCTGCTGCCATCAGTGGGATTGTTTTGTTATGTGTGATTGATAGAGTGCTAACTGACTTGAATTCTGATTAATTTTAAGGTGTTATTTGTCCCCTGAGCTTACTGTAGGAGGTGATATTAGCAGGTCAGGAACACTGTCTTTGGGGGAAGCTCTCTCTGTAGAGCATGCATGTAAACGTGGGCTGAAATCTGCTCTCAAGCAGATTTTGGCTGTATTCGGCACCAGGAATAAACTATAGCTTCCAGCAGCTGTCTTGCTCGTACGGCGGCTCAGGAACCGCTTTTGGCCACGCCGTTGCCCTCACGACAGCCTGCCTCCACCTGGAAAGCGCGAGGAGGCGGCTTGCTTTCAGGCCAGTGCCAATGGCAGCCAGCCACGCAGCCGAGGAGGCACTGGAGAAAGAGGGGGACGGTCCGTAGTGACCACGTCCTTCCCCGGCGGCAGTGGTGCCGGGTGTATGGTGTGCCGGGAGATGGTCCTGCACAGGCGCTCGCCGAGCTGTTTTCCTGTGTACGGAGACCGGGGAGGCACAGCCCAAACTGTTCCGGCTGCTGCCGGCATTCAGAAAAGAGATGTCAGAAACACTTTCTTGTGCAGCCCATGTTGTTAAGCCGGGCTGTAATGCATAAACGGGCCAGATTTGATCTCTTTGAAGTCAGTTGGAGCTTTGCCATTAGTTAAATAGCACTTGTTTTTAATTGGAACTGTTTTCTTACTCCTTTCTAACAAATTGTCTAGTACTTAAAACAAATCTGTCACCCTGTTGCTTGAGCAGGCAATGTTTTCTGACCATACGAGCAGGTTAGCCTTCAGGTGAAGTATATTTTCCAAACAGACACAGCTACGTCTTTTGCCTGCAAGACACGTGTCATGGCTTTGATGTTGTGATAATCTGCTGTAAATATTTATTTTCCAGTCCATACACAGAAAAGAAAAAAATTAAAAAGAGGAGGAGATGAACTGTTATGTTTTTCTTCACCTGACCTCTGAGGTCACTTCAAAATGACAGAGAAGAACAATTGTTTAGAAGAGAATGCATTGAAATACAGTCACTGATAAACATTGCCTTTTAACTGGTTTACTCTTTATCAGTTGTACCTCCAAGAAAGCTCTACGTGTGTTTACTAGGAAAGGCTTTACTTTCCTTTCATCACTGCCTTCGTCTCAGCCGAGTTGCCCCAATTCCTTTCTATCTACAACCATGTAAAAAATGACATGTGGAAGAGTAACTTCAAAGGAAAACTGGTCCCACATGGTTCAGCATACAAGTACCAGTACTTTTATGATTCTTCATTGAAATGTAACAGGACAATTTGTTACCAAGCACTGCTTTGAAATCTGCTTCTCTCTGCGCCAATTCCTCAAAGATAGAGCATTAGCTGGTTTATCAGCTAATGGTTTCGGTGTCTGAGATGTGATGGACACTGCATAAGTAACAGGATTGCTCTGAACACACGGAGCTGCAAGTCGAATTACAATTTCCTGTTTTGCTACAAAATTTCAGACTGCATTTTTGTGAAAATTAGTAGTGCCCCTATCCCACATGCTTCAGGAGGTGGCCTGTTCCTGATGGAAAGCCATTCCTTTCTGAGGGAAAAAGGACAAAGTTTTTGCACAAACATGGATGAAACGTTAAGTTCAGTTTGCACAAAGACAGAAATATTATGTTTAAAACATTTACACCTTAAAGACAAAGGTGAAAGGTTAAAATTGTCTGGACTAGAACATTTATTATTTTTTTTTAAAGGGAGTGTTGTAAAACCTTCAGAAATTTTTAGGTTCATTTGCAAGCCATGAGCCCAATTACTCTGACACAGTGCCTGTGTTCTGCATGGATCAGATGTGATACGTCCAAACAACTATATCAGCTTGTTTTTTGCCCCAGTGACTAAGAGAAGACCTTTTCCACTGAGCTCTCTGCCTTTTTGTTCCTGGAGCTCTCTGTCAGCCACTGTTCTTCTGCTCAAGCATCTAGAGATCTTTTGCTAAGCTTCTAGGAGGCTCTGGGTTTTGCTGTCGATGTTGCATCACAGAAATCCTGATGTGGAGTTAGTTCCACCAAACATACCTTTAAAAAAACCACAAAACAAAGATACAGCCTGCCCTATTACCATAAAAACTTCTTGCCGCTGTCTTCCTTCATCCATCGTCATCACTGCAGGAGCAGCTGTGGACTCGCCTGTTCCACTTTCTGTGCTGCTGGCCCAGGAATCGAGGTGGAATGTCTTTGTGGGATCTCGGATTTCCAAGAAGAGATTACTGTGTCTTTAAATGAGTTTTATAGATTATTTTTGCATATTATAAATGTGAGGTCACGCTTGTGAATGAGAAGGTTGGGGTTTTTTTAATATACATTTGAAATGTATTCAGCAGCATGCTATTATATCTACATATGAGCCTGTAATGGATGATGCTGTTCCTGCAGGAGGGGCTGGGATCTTCAGGAGTTGATGCCAGGAGCACAGCTTATGAAATACTTAAGGAAATCAAAGCAATTTAAATTTAAATCCAGATTTTCTGGAGAAGCATCCTTGTCTCTCAGACTCTTCTGTAAGAGCTGGATGCATTGTCAACGTGACATTCAGTTCAGAGGTTTTGTTGGAGCTTGTGTTGCCTCTCCACCCCGAGGCCGCCCGTGAGTTTGTTTGACCCTCGTTCATACACTAGTTATTGCATGACCAGCGGCGAGTATGTAACTTCTCCTGTTCAAGAGGAGGAATAAGGGGATGACTGCCCTCAGACAGTGGAGGTGGCTGTCCCAGGGTGACCTTTTAAGCACAAGCACTAGGAAGAGCACCCTGGAAGCTGCTGGCTCTATAAATGTCCTTCTCTTTTCCTGAACAGAAACACATATTCTTCGAGTGTATTCCCACCAGTAACTTATACAGAAACACAGAAATCTGGAAGAACAAATGAAGAGTCTACCTTCTAATCTGTCCCCAAGAGTTTTATTCCTTTAACTCAGGTGGACCATTTCTCATTAACTATACAGATGACTTTCAGACTGCAAGCAGCAAGATAAGAACCGTGACCTGATAGTCAAAGATATGAGGACCACTAGTGATACTAAAATCAAGAACATTTTTTTTTTAAATCAGATTCCTTGTTTACATTTCAAAGACCTGCTTCTATTAGTCTCAACACTAAAACACTTCTGATTTTGGCGGGAGCAATGCCTGACTTTAACTATTAAAGCACGGATTATCTTGGCAGTAGCTCTGACTCCGCAGATGCCTAAGCCCTGGAGAGAGCCATGCCTGCCATCTGGCCAGGCGTGGCAGGCGGCTGTGAAGTGCTTTGGTATTCCCTCAATGAATATTCATTTCAGTAGAAAATGCCTAAGCTGTCAGGGAGGTCCCCATGCCCACTGTGTTTGTTGTTGCTGTTTTCTCCATCACAGAGCACCCTTCATGCCGTCACCTGTCATGAGAAGGTGGTGGCTGTCCGGAAAGATCACACAGAATCGCTGGGAATGACTGTAGCAGGCGGAGCATCTAACCGGGAATGGGATTTGCCTATCTATGTGATAAGTGTCGAACCTGGAGGAGTTATCAGCAGAGATAACAGGATAAAAACAGGTAAAAAGAGGGGATTTTGAAAGCCTGCTTTGATTTAAAGTCTTCCTTTGAAAAACAGAGGGATAATGAAAGAGCATCACACCCTGACATCTCCAGCCATCCCATAGATTTTGGGATGCGTCAGATTAGAGGGTCTCAAGTCAGCTACCAGAAAAGGTATAATATGCAGTAGTAACCATCTCTGTGAAGTGGGATGTAGGCATATTCTGGTGGGAAAAAAACCCACTAGTTTTTCACAGGAAAATGAGCTTGCACCCCCGTCTCCTAACTAATGAAATCTTCACTGTGCAACCTTCATCGGTTTTTAATGTAAATTTTTGTGCTTGTTTGTCGTATCGTTCATGTCTTTGAAAGAAATATAAAGGGGCAGAATTCCCATCATATATGAAGCAATGTTAGTGCCTTGTGGCTCAATATCATGTCTGGAAACATTGGTTTCATAACTCCATTTGGCTCTTGATGTAACAGAGTGATAAAAATAATAGCTTCTCCCCCTCTGCATGAATAAGCCTTTAGAGTAAGATGAGGAGCATATTTATCAGTGGGTTTTGCAGGAATAGGTAGGCAGTAGAGAAATGGTGAAACTCTCAGTTTTCAGGATGTTATATCTCCAAGAGCCGAGTACCTTGGTACCCTGCATCCAGCAACCACAAAGCTCCCCACCCCCTTGCTCTTCATCCCCCAGATTCAGCTTCAGCCCAGTTGCTGCCCAGAAGCTGGAGGGAAATCCTGAGTGTGAGGGAAGTGAAGGCACCCAAAAGTGGGGCAGAATAGCTGCAGCCCAGCTGAGCCCCACCAGCCTGGGTCGCAGCGCCCGGCACCAGCACGTGGGAACCTCCCCTTTGCGGGAGCTATGGCTGCTCATCAAAACCCATGTAAGAACATGACAACAGGAGCAAACCAGCAGGTTTCCCGTTTCCTCCTGCTGGGAAATGACTGCCTCTCAGTGGGATACATTTTCCAAAAAATATTCATCATGTGGCAGCATGGAAAATTCAGCCTAGTTAATTTGATAAAATTAGAAACAAATGAATACGTGATGTTATAACAGTGCCACAAGTCTCCACGGTTTAGAGCAGCCCTTAGGCTGTTGTCTGTCTCATCGGGGCGGACCACAAGAAGAGGTTAACGTTCACGTCGTGCTGCCTGGACTGCCGGTGAATGCAGCCCCTGCCCGGAGCAGCAAGCAGGCGAAGCGCGGAGGGCACCCAGGCGTTGGAGTGTGCTGCGGAGGGTAGCGGAGCACTTGGCACCGTGGCTGCTTGCGTGACATTAATGATGTCTTGTTCTCCCTATAGTAATTGAGGTCACCTTTGCATTTTTCTCTGAAGCTGCTATGCCTACATTATAAATAAGGCATACAGAAGGATGTTTTGGCTTGAGGCCATTGAAACAGGCATTAACATTAAAATAATAATACGTTATTCCGCAAAGCAAAGTTTACGAAGAGCTAGCTGGAGTGACAGACCTCAGCTTAGGGGGAGAGCTGGGAGAAAAGCGTCTTCGAGCTTTCAGGTTTCAAGCTCAGGTTGAGTACAAAAGTTATTAGCTGGAAGTGGGTTTCGGAGACCTGGACTAGCATCAGATGCCCATACCAAAGCTGGTTGGTACAGCAGGACCCCAGCTGTGCCGTTTGGCTCCAGATGCAGGACGTGATGTGACAAGAAACCAGCACCAAAGTCTCTGTCCAGCCTGGCGATGCTCCTGTGTATGGGGATCCAGCCTCTTCCCTCATGCCTGTGGCATGTTTACTAGCATATGCTTCACATCCACGTTAAACGATAGGATTAACAAACAGCCTCATCAGGCAGCAAGTTCTTGGCAGTGGCTTTGAGTCGCTTGTTTGTGGGGATGGGGAGGGGATCCTGGAAACACTTGCAAGGTTCTTTATCATCCATTTTATCGGTCTCAGGTGACATCCTCCTGAACGTGAACGGGATTGACCTGACGGGGGTCAGCCGGAGCGAGGCCGTCGCCCTGCTGAAGAACACCAACTCGTCGGTGGTGCTCAAAGCGCTGGAGATGAGAGCGTGCGAAGCCCAGGAGGAGCGGGGCCGCCTGCCGCCCCCCGAGGCCACGCAGGCGACCTCCGAGAGCAGCGAGTGGTCACCTTCCTGGGTTATGTGGCTGGGGCTGCCACGGTAAGTCCACAGATTGCATCCTCTTGCTGAAGGGGAGTGGGAGGAAAGATTTGTATTCTGGCAATTCTTTCTTTTGGCTTGATTCATTGCACTGACATCTTAATTAAATCCAGACTCTGTCACAGACTTGAGTCTAAATACCTCCCTTTTGTAAAGGGGTATGTGTACATGGAAAAATAGACACACAGATCCCCTTGCAAGGGAGGAAAGGATCCTGAATTGTTCCAGTCTTGAAAACATATCTGGCACTTAGGGAGTGAAAGGAAAAGCTTGCAGGGATACAGGAGCTTGCTGAACTGGGGTCTAGGCTCGACCACCCTGCAGAAGGCAGAGCTATCCCTCCTGCAGCTCTCAAGCTGCACAGCCCTTCTCCTTAGCCAAATCCAGCTGAATTGTTTGACTTTGCCCAGATGTTGCAAAGTGTGTAGTTGGCCGGTATCTCCGAATCACCTCTTTTAACCCCACCCCCGACCGAAAGAAGTACATTTGTCATACACAGGAAGCAGCTGTGTTGTCGTTTCAGTAAGGATAATAAAAGCCACATCGCATGTCGTTAAGTTCTCTCAAACACACTCGGTGTGCAGGGTGTATACCTGCAGCTTCAGCGGCATTTTGTGAAGTATTAAATGAGGACGTGTTGTGAATATGTGAAGCTAGCATCACACAGATGAACTCGTATTCCATTTTAAGGAATGAAGAATTTAGCTTACAAGTTACTTTTGCCCATACTCCTAACCCTGGCAGCAGTTCAGTGTCTCTTTCTCTTTTACCGGAGGGGGTGAAAAGATGGTCTGCAGAACAGGTGGGCTTTTGCTCTGGGCACAGTTTCAGGACTCCTCTTCATTTCCCAGTCTCGCGTAGCAGGTTAGATGCTTTCCTTCCTTCTGGCTTAAGCTGTTTTGAGCTCATTTACCCTGCAGCAAGGTCTGTTGTGAGGGCCAGATGTGTTTCGGGGCTTGGTCTGAGGCTAAAACAACTGTGTAACATGTGCTGAAGTACTGCGAGAGCAGAAGGCAGGCTGTGTGCCTGTCACCCACAGATGAAAGGTTCCTCCTCCAGTGGAGGGGATTACGTCCTTATTCCTGTGAAAGAAAACCAGTAAAAAGAAAAAGCAGTGAACGGATGGCCCATAACTTGCTACCCCAGGCAATGGTGAACTTTTCTCACCTAGTCTCGCTGCAGACAGGCAGGCCCAGGGAGGTCTTCATTCCTGCTCACTTCTTCTGCACCCCTGAGCATGACCAGCTACGCACCAACATGAAGCCACTGGAACATAGGTAACGCTCCCAGAAGAGAGAGAGCAAGCAGGCTAGAGTTCTTATAGATGCTGCAATCTGCAATGCTGAGTCTTGCCTTCAATCACCATCCATTGCTAGATGGGCTGAAACGACTGCACCCTGCCTATGCCTGGCCTAACGCCACCTTCACTGTGCTGTATAAAAAACCTGAGCTGCCTGGTCATTGTCTCCTACCCACAGCTGCCTGAAGCCCCCATGTCCTCAGCAAGGGGATGGAGATGAAGGACAGAGCTCCACAGTGCTGCAGACTTGCACCTAGGGTTCACATCAGTCAGTTCTGCTTTGAAGTTTGGGAAGAAAAGGTGGTTTTTCCCTTTTTAAAAGCAGTCTCTAAGCTCACTCTATTCCCCCCCTCCAACGGCTGCATGTGTGAAGCCATTCCCACCCCTTTGGCCTGAAGGAAAACCAGCCCCAGCGTCAGCAAGGCTGAAGACAGGAGTTCATTGTAACTCTATCCCCAGCTGCGACCCCGTGCACAGAGCACAGTGCGGCCCTTTGCTGCCAAAGAAAAGTAGGGGATTGGTATGCTGAGCTGGTACACTGCTCTGACCATCAGACTAAGACAGGGACCAACACTGACTAGACGTGACAGTAACAAAGGTGCACTGCATCCTTATTAGGCGCTGGTTGTTTGAGTAGGGGCACTAGGATCAGGTTTGGGTTTGCTCATTAGGTATTATCATCAGACCCCTTCACCGGTGTGAGTGTGCTTACCCTCTTACTCTTGTACTGATTCTCCAGGGCCCACACCAGACATCTGGAAGTCCTTCCACAAGTGCTCTCACCAGGACGTGTATCACATTAACTCATTTCCCTCCTGTCTGAGCATTTAACCTTTCCCTATCTGGCTTTCAGTTTGCTTTTGGCAAGAATCACACCCCACTAGATCTCAAGGTATTGCCAGCAGTCTCATGATGCTTTCTGGGCTGTTATAGAAAATTATTCTCTGTCCAAACACACGTCTGACAGGTCCATCTTGGTAAAGGTGCCTGATGTGCAACTATGGAGCAAGATGGTGAAGCTTCACCTACCTTAATTAAAACTGTGATGACATTAGTAAAGCCATACCATTTACCAGAGGGACTGCTCCAAGGCCTGTAAGTTTAAGAACGTTTGGTACAGCTGATGGAAAAGTAGAAATGTCAAAATCACGATTATACAGGATCATGCGAGGTATTTGGGAAGATGGACAGGACGGGAAACACCTACACAAGGAAAACTGAACAAATAGAAAAGGTGGTGACACTGGTAGGCCAGGAACAGGCACGATTAAAAAAAGAGGCGGCTGGATGGTGGATTCTTTAAATTCCGTCGAGAAGGGAGAGATGTGGCTCTAGAGAAGCCATGGCAGCGCAGTGTGAGTATCTGCTCGCAGCGAGCAAGGTGGGGAGCGCAGAGGCAGCCTGACATCGCGGCTTAGAGCAGGGTGCTTGGGCTCAGGAAACCAAGAGAGGGGAGTCTTTCCCTCCATGTTCAAAAAACATGGGGTTTTGATGAAAATCCTGTGAAGGATGGTCCCATAAAATGTGCTGAGTTGAGCTAAACTCTAGAGGATGTCTACAGACCTCTGTCCATGACTTATGAAGTAGAAAACAGGCAGATATTAATAATAGCTACATGGTTAAGTGTGCCTTCCTCGCTTTTGTGGCTGGTGTACTGTAAATGCCTAATTCCCTGCACTAGCACAGAACTTGCCCCTTTCCCGAGGACTGCATACACATTACAGCCATGGGCACAGACAAGAGGCACGAATATTGAGGGTTAGGGAATTACACTATTTTTCTGGATCAAGTCAGTAGCAGCAAAAATCAGACAGGTTATCCAACTCCTCGCTCCAAAGCTCAGAGCCTTGGAAAAGCTGTCTTGCATAATTTAACATTTGTGGATCTCACTTAAATTTCGGCCCTTATCTTGTGAGATCTTAAAATTGGCCTGGGTCACTCTTCTATGGCTTGATAGTACATAAACAACTCCTCTGTTCTTTCTGTAGTACAATCCAGTATGTGGCGGTTATAAAATAGACGCACATGTGCATCTGACATCTGTCAAAACTTGGACCGCATGCGAGCGGAGGGGCTGCGAGCTGGGCGTGGGGAGGAAGCAGTGCTGCAGGACCTTAAGCGTTCCTGCCCAAATACTTATTTCAGGGTGGCTAATTTGTTTGTTGTTGAGGGAGACAGGTCTCCTTTATGTTGGGTGGGAGATGTTGTTGTGAGCCATGCACAAAGAAAATAATGTGGGGCAGCTGGTGAAAAGCGTTTCCCCAGCCCCGTGCTGTTTCTTCTACTCTTGCTTGTTTTCCTGCTCTCCTTTCTTTGCTCTCCTCGCATTTCCTTCCCCCAGCTAGCACTTAAAAATACTTTATAGATCATCCTGTCATAACATTTACAAACATTAGTACTTCACACGAGTGCTTTTCTTCATCTGCAAAGTGAGATGAGAAAGACAGGAGGTGGCCAAAGTCATTCTGCAAACTAGAGGTAGAACTGGACGTAAAACATGGAACTAGGACAGAAACTCCCCCAAATTAACTCCAGCCGGTCTGTAGGGCTCTGATGGGAGTAATTCTCAAATATTACTGTACTCCACTGCCAGTCATCTACTGTCACGGAGCAGGGGGAGGAATTCATGCTTTTCATACCTGTTTTTGCTGAAATCCTCCTGAAGTCAGGCTGGTTTTGATTCCCAGAGCATAAGGCTACTCACACTTCGCAAAAAGCAGCAGGGAATTGTACATTTAACTACTCGAAAACAGGCACTTTTAAATTGCTCTTGCATCAGTAACGGATGCTCAGTTGTAGTATTTCTTATGCTAGGACCCTGTGTCTAGACACTGTTTATCCTCAAGTCTTGTATCTGAGGAAAGTTCACACATAAATTACTCTTTGTCCTCAGCTTTTGGAGTACTTACAGATAGAGGCAGAAGACTGTGAGCTGCTCGCTTCCAAGCAGAAGACGGTTCTCCTTGGACCGGTTGCAGTTGAGTGGGTTATGGCAGTTTAACTGGGTCAAAACACACAGACTGGGGCTTTCGTTACTGCAGAGAAGTAATCTACTCAAACACACTAAGCATCTTCAGATGACGCAAGTACTTATTTCATTTTCTCTCTGTGGGGGCTTTCTAGCTTGTCTTTATTAGTACACAGCCGAAAACAGACCCAAATGAACTAACTCCCTTCGGGCTGCTCTTTGCTCAGGCAGAGCAGGCATCTCTGCTCACGTACTAAACTACTTGGAGCAAGTGGTAATAGCATCCTCCACAGCTCAGATTTGCACATGCCTGCCTCCCAGCATCCTTTTCCCATTTCTGACAGCATTAATGCATAGCTGATGGATGGTGCACTGCCATGTTTATACCCTCTAGCCCATAGGGTGGAGATAAGGAAATATCAATTTAAAGGCGTAAACACCACCTAGCTGCTCCTATTTTGTCAAGAGTCAATCTCTAGCTATGGGCAGTGTGATGGGTTGGACCCAGCTTGCACCAAGCACCCGCACAGCTCAACACCCCTAGCAGGACAAGAGAAAATAGGAAGAATGAGAGCAGGAAAACTCATGGGTCCAAGTAAAGACAGGGAAATCACTCACCAATTACTCTTGTGGGCAAAACAAACTTGGCTTGGGGAATTTAACTTAAAACATTTAATTACGAATTTGGGTATTGGGAACCAGAGATGACAAGCATGTAACCACTCTGCAAAACCCCTTTCCTCCCCCTTTCACATGCTGAGCTTCAGCACCTCTCTTCCTGCATTCCTGGTCTCCGCTGCCTCGTTGTCCCAGCAGGTTACACCCTGGCCCTTCGGAGAGGTGACAGGCAGCACAGGGGGCTGGAGTCAGGACAGAGTAGTTCCTCTCTGCTGCTCCTTGCTTCCCATGTGTTTCTTCTGCTCTGGCAGAGAGAACAATCCTATTGCTAGTATGCTGTGGCTATTTTACTTAAATTTAGCATACACTTTGACAGCAAGTATGTAGTTCTGCTTTCTGGACCAATGGAGACCGTGTAACCGATAACCTCACAGACTGTATGTACAGAATGCATGTAAGCCTTGTTTGCCTTCACTGCATTTCCTTCTCGTGTCTTTACCTGCTCGGCTACTTCCTTTCTAAGGCATTAGGATTTAGCTGTTTACCTTTCAGTTTCAGCAGTGTCCTCCTTAAGGCAGCAAGCATAATTCCGGCAGCAGAGACCCCTGCCCCCCAAAATCAACACTAGGTAATAGCACAAACGGCTGAACCCTGGCATCGCTTGGTCATGACCTTGATAAGTACCATCAAACATAGAGGGTTTAAGTGATTTTGCACATTGAAGAAGCCACAGATGGTAAAGTAATAATGCCTGGCTGCTGAGGAAAGAACCAAATGTCACCTGTTTCTTACATTAGCAGCCAATGAATTCTTGTGCAAATATTATATACCTACCATCCTGGCAGCAGGTGAATATTTGTAGGTCCTGAGGGACTAATTTAGTATTACTATAAAATCCTGCTGTGAAACACAGCAAAAGCAGTATTTGACAAATAAAAGTTTAAAAAAGGCTAGACACATTGGTCTTTAAGATAAAGTTATTTATCTTTCTACAGAAGACGTGTCAGCTGTTTCTTAGAAACCTAAAGAGTCTCTGAATAGAGCCTGTAGCGTTGCTTGCTGCAGACCAGCCTACTGTTTCAGGTTTGGAATAGCAAGAGGATTTTCAGGCTCTTCAGTCATTCCTGGGTACACCGATAATGATAAGTGGGTTAAGTACTAAGCACAGAAATTTGTTTGTTCTGTAACTAATGAAATTAATCTTGTTTTTTTCATGCTTGGTTAAAAAAGAGAAACAAAGCAGGCACTCAGGTTATTAATGTGATCAGAGCAATAGGCAACGTGTAAGAGTCTAATAACATCACTACTCTTGCTTTCCCCTATTCCTTGTTTCAATTAATTTTTGACTCAGCATAACTTAGAGTATCATAAAATAAATTTAAAAGACAGAGGAAGAGGCAGATTTCAGCTCTCTTACCATAAAATACTGTGTTAATCTTTATAGTGAGAACAAGCTATCCTCTTGATAGCAGTCTCAGTACTCCAAAGCACTGACTGACATGGATAGGCTTCTTTCCTCTTCCATGCTGCAACTTGACAAGAAAAAGCTCCGGATCCCTTCTTCCACTTGTACTCTTTGTGCCATCTCTGTGATTTTTGGAATTCTGGCTCCTTTCATTGGCCTTGAAATTTTTTAGCTTTGACATGCACCACAGTTGTAAGTGTCTGACTGCTTTTGACACAGTCACATACAGGCTCTTATCTGGAAGATGATAAAGTAAGTCACTGGACTGTACAAGACAGATGACATAGCCTTTGGAATGGTGGTTTACAAATATTAAATCCAGTCTCAGTTAAGTGTTTTTCTCCATCACTTTCAATGGCAACTAGATAATTTGCATTAATTCTTACCCTATGAAACAATTTATTTAATATTTTAACCCAAGATTACCTAGTAATTTTACTTTTAGGATAACTGGTTGTGGAAAGCAGCACTACAAAACTGGAAGGGAAGTGTAGGTTACTATTACAGTGGAACTCTGGTCATATTTTGCATCTTCAAAACACTCTATGGGTGTATGAAAAGGCAGCTTCATCATTAACGATTCATCAGAATCTAAAGTTAACCGTAAGACACTTAATTAAACTGGTTTGTTTCAGATATTTGTACAGCTGCAAAGAAATTGTATTACGAAGAAATACATCTGGAAGTCTCGGCTTCAGCATCGTAGGAGGTTATGAAGAACACACTGGGAACAAACCATTCTTTATCAAATCCATTGTTGGGGGAACACCAGCATATAATGATGGCAGAATTAGGTAATGATAACTATCTAATGAAAAGTAGCATTTAAGTCTTTCATCTGGTTCATTTGTGKTTTTTTGTGGGTTTTTTTCCTGAAAAAACCCAACCAACCAACCAACAACCTTCCCTGCAAACGCCAATACAATTTAAGAGGGTAAATGCAGAATTATGGCGCAAACTTAAATCAATTAAGAAGTCTTAAAACATAGTTTGTTTAGAACATGGATCGTTCCCATGTGAAAGAACTATATCCTATTTTCTTTCAAATATGTCTAATTAAGTTGTAAGGAGAAGAAAAAAAAAAGTGAAGTATTTTCGCCTGCTTTATTCCCTTATTCATGAACAGTCGTTAGCCAGAGAAGGGGTAATAACACTCATTTCTACCCCTTCCTCCTAGCTTGAGGACATGCTTCAGCATTTGCGAACATTTAAGATAAGTCACCTTGTTTAATCGTTCTCTCATGTTTGCCTTTGGTTTTTCAGATGCGGTGACATCCTCCTTGCTGTCAATGGCAGGAACACATCAGGAATGATGCATGCCTGCTTGGCAAGGATGCTCAAAGAACTGAAAGGAAAAATTACTCTCACAATTGTGTCCTGGCCTGGCACTTTTTTATAAAACAAGTCTTCATGGAGAGCATGACAATTTAACACAGAAAAAAAAAGGAACATCAGTCTTTGCTTTTTTGGGGGGTCAAGTATGTGTTTATAAAGAAAAGGTTTGTGAAATTTCAACCTGCATGTCAAGAAAAGTCAAGTTTAGGCAAAGCAGGGACACCTGTCAGAAAATCACTTTAGAGCGATTTAAGCTACAGACTTAAGTCTTCCCTTCCCCGTGTTCTTAAGGTTTTTTGTTGGGTTTTTTTTATATATATATATTTAATGCATTATAATAATAATGAAATTTAAGGAGCAGCAGCTCCTGCTCACCCACTTTTTGATTTACAAAAAGAAATCCTTGAATAACTTATGGAAAAATTTCTTGCAATTTTTCTAGTTGCAAAAAATCAGGTGAAGGTTTTTATCCAACACATTAATAGCACTTTGATTATGTGTACCTTTTCATGGTCAGCATGAAGCTGGTATTTTCAAGACTTTCAAGTACTGTTTGTTAGTCTGTAAAACTGTGAATTAAATTTCTAAAATAATTAAAAATAACTGTAACTGTGTACTTGTACAGACATTATTTTCATCCAAAAGCAAACAACTTAGTTCCCCTGGTATGTTTTGATTAATACTATTAAATCTAGGATTTTTATACAGAATTATTGTTTCTAAGGAAGTACACTGCACCCTGCTAATACCGTCAAGTAAGCCTTATAAATAGCACCCTGACAGGGCAGTACAATTTTTGCAGGACTGCCATGCCAATCACACTTGATACTGTTCTGGATGGAGCAAATCTGAAAGTGATGATGGTCTTATATTTTTCTTAAAATAGTTCTTCGCCTTTCTCTGCAAATTACCCATGTTCCAAAGTCTTATTTTTTCCTCACAAGCTAGCAATGGGAAGAGGGTATGTTTGTTAATCTTCACCATGGTAAGGACAGCTGTTCCCCTAGAACAAAGACTAAAATGAACTTTCTCTTAAGCCACTGAAAGGCAACAGGGATGATTATCCAGCTTAATTCACCCTTATGCACTCACAGAAACCAGACATAATTACCAACTGTATGATCACCACACTCAGTGTTCCATCAGACTAAGGACAATCAGCACCTTTCCCAGTTTCCCTAATTTTTTTTCATTTCACCTTACTACAAGGTTCTTGAAGAGTCTGCAATTCCTGCCTGTACCTGTAGTAAAGGATGACCTTTTTCAAATATGAACTCCAAAAGCTATACTAAACCCACACTGTTCCAGATGTTGGTATATAATAAAGTGAATGCATGCTGTCTCTAAAGTCAGTAAAAGAACGACCTTCCCCCTGGCTTATGAAAAAAGGAGACAATTTAATACAAAGAATTTAAACCCTACGTATATTTTAAGAGCATAAGCCTCTAGCTGTAGGATGTTTTCTCATTGGTTCTTAAAAGACAAAGTCAGTCCAGGAATCTTAACATGAAAAATTCATTCTTTTTATTTTCAAAAAAACCAAAGTAACCTTTGATTTCAAACTAACAGAACAAGATTAAGAGCAAATTATTTTAATACCCAGAAAAATAACAAGATTTATAGTAATCTATTTCTGGCACTAATATATATGCAAGTAGGCAAAAAATCACACAAGCCTATTCCACAGGGGCAGCTTCAGTGTTTTCCTGTTCAGGAGCAGGTTCACCACTGGCTTCTTTTCCTTCTTTGCTTCTTTTGGACTTTTTGTGTTTGTGCCTTCTGTGGCTGTCCCCTTCTTCACTGTCGTGACGACGTCTGCTGTTACTAAATAAAGAAAGAGAAAAAATACCTCAAACAATTGCATGAAACTTCAGGCCCCATTTAATTACAGAGTACCAAAAAACCAGCTTTTGCATTTGTATTTGAAAACTGGCACTGGCTCCTGTTCTGACCCATATAGTGTTTGGATGCCAGCGCCAAACTGAATTTTTCATGGAATGGTACATACATCCACCCATCCTGTACTTTTTGTTGGGAAATTGGAATGATTTTTCACATTTGTAACCCATATTCTAATAGCAATGCTTTTAATAATGTCATGTCCCTACTGGCATCCCTTAATGGTTTAACATTCTTATTGGCCCCGTTCCCTGGACTTCACCTTTATTTCTAACTTAAAAAGGATCAAGTTGAACAATTTCTATGAAGTGACCATGAAGGTTATTATACTTACTAAGAATCACTGTTGAGTTCTTACGTTAATGCTGCTGAATGTCAGCTTCACTCCACCTCTTTCTGACCCACCATTTTTACCCTTCTTCCCCCAAATTCATAATTTCTGTTCACTAGCGAAGACTGTCACATACATCATTCAATATGAAGTTACCCAGGGCCAACATTGTTTTTTGTCTGTCCACATTTTATACGGTAGACTTGTTCCAAGTAGTACATCTAAGTGTTTACAGTCCTTCCACAAAACTCCAGTTTCTTTGGGGTTCTTTTAAAAGTTTACTTTATTTTTCTAAACTGGTCAAGTCTTTCGTATCCTATTAAAAAAATCAAACCTTCGAGATGACTTGTGTCTAGTCTCTTCTTTCTCTCTGTGTCTCCTGTCTCTGTGTCGGTCTTCTTTCTCTCTACTTGTTCTATGGCGGTCATAGCCTCTTTCTGCATAGTCTCTGTATCTGTATCGTTCTTCATCACTGATTAAAAAAGAAGATATTTTCAGGACAGTAACACCTAGCAGTATATACATTAAAAAAAAGAAATTCTTACACACTCTCAAGATAAATGACAGAAAAATCTCAGTGTTGCTTCTGGGTTTCTAAACGAGATCCACAACATATGCTAAAAAGGACATTAAAGCTCTTCACCTTACACACTAGACTTCTGTGGTTAATGCAATTTTGAAAGGGGATTGTTCAATAAAAATGGAAGGAAAAAAGAATACAACAGTATCACATGAAGTTTATACAGGAGTTATCAAGCAGTTCGCTTAAACCTGTATGTAGCTGTGAACAAAGCACAATCCTACATAAACTTCAGTAATGTTTTCAGATCAGTATGTGTAACGCTCAACACTTATCAGCACGCTTTTGGACTATTATACCATTTAGGTGAATTGAATTAAATTTTGGTACAGTTGATCTATTTCCTTACATCAGCTTCAAGAAAGGAAAAGCTAGGTGCAAAGAGACCAACAGTAAAATATACTCAATGTTTTGGGTTGCTTTTAAAATTAATTTCTCTCCAGTGCCAATGCTGTCTCTACTTCCACTTCTCTCTTGGATTACCATGAGTTCTGCCCTGACACAATGCTGGTAAAAACCCCTAAATATTACAGGCTATACAAGAATTTAAAGGCTTTACTTAAGAACATATTTTTGTATTTTGACTTGATGAAAAGGGCAGTTCTAAGAGTTTAGTGAAATTTTAAAAAAAGATGAGAGCAGTACCTATATAGTTAGCCAACACCACTCCAACGCTACATTAGCATAGCTTAAAAAGGCATGCTCATTTTATCATTTCTCTACCACAAAAATCCTACCCAGATATAGTGTCCAGTATCATTTATCAGCGAGATTTCAGTACAAATGAACCTACTGCAACTATTTATATATCACATGACATCTTTGTAACCATAGTTTGGAAGATCTGTACCAAGTCCTAAGGAAAGGCACAATGTGACCAGGCTTTCTGAGGCAGTAATTAAAACAGGTAACAGTTTAGATACTATTAAGCTGACCAAACGTGTTTCATGCTTTCCGTCTTTGCCAACCTTTACCATAAAAGAAAGTCTCTTCCTGAGGTCCCTGACAGCAGCAGAACAGATTAGACAGATCACGCAAGGAGAACGGCTCAAGCCTAAAGAGATTTCTCATGTCCTGGAGCAGTGAGAACTTAGATCAAAACAATTCTATCTGCCAGAACTTGGATCCTGTGCCCATTTTCTCAGTGAAGACATTACATTAGTGATTATTACAGCTATGCATGAAAACTCAAGAGTGAGAAGGGGGAATGCCTGAAGCAACAGCACTAGTCTTTCTATGAAATTCTGTATGATTATATCATGAAGCAAATTTCAAAAATTAGCAACTGTAGAGAATTACCAAACACCCTGCAGAAAATCCCATTTTTCTGAGGAACACTAAAAATATTCACACATCAAAATCAGGAAAACTACAGCTATCAAAGTTACGATTTGTCATTGAGTAATATGACTGCATTGATTAGTGCCTGTATTGTTATAACATCTTATAACATTTATAAGATTTTATAATGCACTTATAACTACAGATCTGAGAGTAAGCTGATCAAATCCTGCTAAGTACATTTGTGACAGATCACAGAATCACAGAACGGCTGAAGTTGGAAGGCATGACTGGAGGTCATCTGGTCCAAACCCCTTCTCAAACAGGGCCTCCAGGACCACCAGTTGCCCAGGACCATGTCCAGACAGCTTTTGGGTATCTCCAAGGATGGAGACTCCACAACCTCTCTGGCCAACCTGTGCCAGTGCTCAGTCACGCTGTGAAGGGTGCCTGTGAAGGCATCATGCCATTACCACGTCTCTTAACTACTGTCCCCCTCTTAAGACAAAAATGAAGTTCAACTGCATTAAACACTTTTTTCTAAAGACTATGTTAAATCTAACATGTCTCTCCCACAAGAAAACCCGACAACAGAGACACATCAGCTTATAAAAAAGAAAGGCGGTACAGGCACAGAACATGAATTCTGATCATACTACTCCACAGCCAGCTTAAGGCACCCTAGGTTATAGTCCAGGGTGTGAAAATAAATTCACTTGCTCCACTGAGATGTCCAAAACCCAGACAGGTAAACTAAAGCAGTGGGGGTGAGGGGAAGGGAGAAAATAAATCCCAAATCTTACAATGCTGAAACCTGAAGTCCTATGCCTTCAACCTGTTTCTATCTGTATCGATCATTTACCATTGTTACACCCTCAACTTTCTACTCTACCATCAGGGGAAGGAAGGAAGTGTAGGAGAGACATTTAAAATCCAAGTCCCTTTCTACTGAGCATTTCTTCTCATGAGAAACTAACTCAAGGCTTCAGGGAAAGGGGTTTCTTATCAAATGTCACAGAAAGATGAAGGTTGGTATCAACTGCTAGTTTCTAGGACAAGCCATACTGAAGAGAAGCTACACAGCTTACACAGCAGTTAGTTTTGCAGTTCAGAATGACAGTCCTTGTTTGATCTACATTTGAAGTGTGTCTTAACTTGGTGCGTAATAAAGCAGCACCATAAAGACAGCACGTGCCTGGTGAAGTCTAGTTATAAAGCTCAGTTTTAGAATATTAAAAAGAAAATGTACAATGCTAAAAAGGAAATTAAAGTTAGGTTCTGAAATCTATCAAAAGTTATAATCAAAGGGAAAGTCTGACTTGAACAACAACTGAAAATTTTTGTTAGACATGGGATTCCTGTATTAACACACTTTTAAAGTGCCACTAGTCATCACAATTTTAGGAGCCTTAAGTCTCTGCAGGCTTGCAGGGGTAGAAAAAGGTAGAACCAATTCAAATATAGTTCACCCCAAATATCAGATATTACTTCCCAGAACTAACATTTTGATGATCAGTATCTAATTAAAAAGTTAAAATTTGAATGTCTAACACTGCCTTCTGATGAGCTTGCCATAAGAAATTAGATGGCTACTTGTAGACTTATGGCTTGGTTGCAAAGCTGAGATTCAAAACCTTTAATGTTAACCCACAGTCTGCATTTGCTCTGTTACACAACTATTTTAAAACACTCTAGAAAAGGCTAAAAATATTATTGATACTCCTTTTTAAACCTTATTTTGGCAAACTACTAAGGAACCATGACAGCGTGTAAGTATGTCTGAAAATAAACAACCTTTCTACAAGTAAAGCAGAAAATCAGTTTGCCCCATCCAGTATGTTGGGAGCTTTCAGGAACAGGAATAAATGCCATGTACCCGATGTTACACCAGTGATCTCCTCCCCATTTTGTATCTGGGCTTACGTTACAGTTTTCAAAGCCTTCCAGGGACAGCCTTGAGAGCACTGTAACCTTCGATCCATAGTTACCTGTGCCCTCCTGGCAAAAAAGCCCCAAAACAGTCCAATCCATAAAATCTTCATTCTCTACACCTTTGGTTACTTTTTCAAAACAGACTACAAGCTATTAACTTCACAGATCAGGAGAGCTCACTTTGGTAGAGATGTTTAACTTCTGATACCTGTATTCAAAAACTTTACCATGTATTCAAAAACCCGACAACAATCAACCACAGAAGGATTTAGGCTGGAAGGGACTTCTTGGAGGTCACTTGGGCTAACTTCCTCCACAAAAAACATCTAACTCAGACATCTGGTCAGGTTGCTTAGGGCCTTGTTTAGTCAAGTTTTGAGTACCTCCAAGGTTGGAGATTCCACAGCCTCCCTGGACAACCTGCCTTACTACCGGATCACTATTTTGTATTCCCCCCCCATCTAATTGGAACTTCCCTTGCTGTGACTTTTAACCACTACCTCTTGTCCCTTCTCTGTGCACCTTGAAAAAAGAGCCTGGCACTATCTTCTCTATAACCACCCATCAAAAACCAAAAACCACCCTCTGGAAACCACCTTTAAGAACCCTCCTCATCCTTCTCCTTTCAAGATAAATGAACTCTGTCCCCTTAGCCCTGCTAACCACCTTGTCAGCACTCCACTGGACTCTCCAGTCTGTCAATGTCTTCTTTTTCATACCAAGGGTCCCAAAACTGGGCACAGTACTTTGCAAGTGGTATCAAGTGCCAAATAAGAGGGGAATAACGGCCTTATCCATCTGCAGGCTACACTCTAACGCAGCTCAATGCATTTTGACCTTTATTGCACATTGAGTGCCGAGTCTCATTCAATTTGTTGTCCACCAGGACACCAAGTGCTTTCCTGTAGCTGCTTTCTAGCCAGACAGACCCTCGTCTGCTCTGCTGCATGGGATTATTGGGTTCCAGGACCCTAGAAATATAGTTGTTGGGTTTTGCGCCCCCCCAGTTACTAAGGAAGAAACACAAACTGGTAAGGTATCAATTAAATTCCAAAGTTTACATTTTTAGTGGTAACTAATTGACTTGAAACTATCAAAACAGAAAAGAAAACATAGTCTTTGCAAAAGGGACAACAGTCCAAAAAGAACAGCATCTTCTCAAGGGGGCAGAGTGAGATGTATTGTAAAAATGCACAATTTCATCTGAGGTAGCAGGGTAAAGGTGGAATATAACACAAAGATAACTGAAGGTTCATTTTTAAACCTCATTTTGGTTATACTAATAGAATAAAAATAATTCCTATTTTCTGACAATTTTAAGAAATACTATACCACAAATACATGCTTTTTATCTGGGAAAGAACCACTAAAAACAGAAAGCAGTCATTTCTGAGCAGTAAAAAGCTAAAGATTATGCTTACTCCAAATCTCACCACAGCGTTGCTTAAGTTTAAACAAGGGGAATTTAAATAAAAGTAATGCATCTGTGTAGTCACTAAAATAGTTCACATTCTCTTCCTCATAGCTCATTTCATTTTATTTTCTTAAGCGCATAGAATTGAAAATAAACCTTCTTAAAACATTATGTCTGCATGTTCTGTCTTAAGCCTCTCCCACCTTCTCTGTGACTCCCAAACCAACTTATACTAGTTAAGGGCCTCCCGTTTTTTTACACGGCCATGTGGCAACAGCTTTGCTACAGATGGTGGATAATTTAGTCACATAAAAAAGTTGAGGCCTGCTCTTCCCCCTCCTTTACAGATAACTCTGGCAGCAGCACAGAGATTTCTCTAGGCCTGGAAGCTATTAAGGTTCATTTCAAGCACCCTTGAATGACCAGGCTTCTTTCTGGCCTTCAATCAAGCTGTCTGAGAAACAGATGTTTAGATTGGTTTTGAGTTCTCAGAAGCTGACCCTGGAACATAGCACATGCACACAGGAGAGGACATCACCACGTCTGCATACATGGAAAATCCCCTATCTTGTACCCAGGTTGCGTCTTCAGCGAACAATCATCATCCAAAAAATGTCATCTCTCAACTGAAGTAATGTTGACTCCAGGTCCTCTCATTCCCCATAGCATAAAACCACTGGTAAAAACAATCTGCTTAATAGCTAACGTATATATTCTGCAAAAATTGAGACCTAAAAAAAAACACTGAGAAAAACGTCAAGACGTTTACCCCAAAATACTTCACAAATAACAAGCAAAGTAAATTTAGATAAATCTGGCAAGCCAACAGACCTCTGCTCTATGGAGTCATAGCGAGCTTAAAATTAAATGCTTTGTACTTGTGCACATGAACACAGAACAGTTGCAGCTTTTTTCTTTTTTATTTTTTAAAGCAATTAGAGTTGAAAGCCGAATAAAGTTATCTGCCATTATTTTCATCATCTGCCTGAAAATGAAAAGAAGTTCTTGACCCTGAAATAATAGTTTTAAAAAAGATAGGACAGATTATTATCCAGCCAGTGCTAATGACCAAACTAAGCATTTTAGCAGCTAATAACACCATTAATTAAGGTCAAATGTTGCAGCACATTGCTCTTAGCACTGAATTGGCAATTAAGATTCATTTAGTACTTCTATAGATTTTTCTAGAACTACTGATGTCAAAGAGAACTGGATATCTCACTCATACACAAGGCTTAAATCACACCTTTAACCTGCAAAGCACTATGACCACTTTGGACGTATACTGTCGGTTTTACATTTCTGTTTAACATTTAGAAATTTAATTATAGTTTCCAAGAGAAAAAGGGGAAGGGGAGAAAGCCACACCCTCTAGCTCTTTGGAATATACAGCTGAACACTGAATTTTAATGTTGAAGTACACTATTTAACACAGACACCGGGTTTTGAGCAGAGTTACAGCACGCTTAAGACATTTCACTAACCTGTTGAACACACTTGGAGTTGGACTGTGATCTCGGTCCCTCTCCCTGTCTCTGGTACGTTCTCGATCTCTGTCTCGGTCCCGGTCACGATCCCGATCTCGGGATCGCTCTCTCTCACGTTCCCTATCCTTCTCTCTTCGTGCATAGTAATCCCACTGTTTGCTGCTGTCCATAAGACTAGACCACGAAGGAGCAGAACCTGCAAGGTGCGGAAAGGTGACTAAAGAAAAAGACGCAGGTATTAGAAAGAACAAATCAGATACCATATGAAAACTGTAATACTACTTATGCATGAAAACACAGACATTTGTCAGCCTCCTCCAATGACATTTTCCAATCTTCCCCTTTCACATAAAAGTTAATTCTGAGCAAACTCTGCATTTTTCCATGATGCTAATAAAGGCCTCTGGCACTCATTTAAATACTCGTTATAAAGATATACAGAACCAGAATATACACCAAAAAGACTGTCTAAATCCTTTTGAAAAAAAAAAATATTGTGCAAAGATTTGCTGAAAGGATCTGACTTTATGTGGTCAAAGGGCTTTGTTTTGGGGGAACAACAAAACAAAAACAACCAGAAAAAACAAAACGGCCTTTGAAACTCAGTGGCTCTGAAAGTACAGTTTAGAAAAACAAGGAAAAAGGATGCTTCCAACTTTATATTTAGATGCTACTATTTTTATGTTTTGTCCTTTAAAATCATTGTATTTAAAATATAACATCAGTTACAATGTTCTCATTCACTAATTTATATTCTGTACTGTGCTTTACCATACTTTTCTGATTACAGAATGTAACAGCAACTTTAGAAGTATCTTCCATAAATTCATTCTGGGGAGAAGAAATAACACTCCCACTTATGCTTTGTAAGATACCATTTCTAATGAATACCCAGCACAACCACTATTACCACTAAAATATAATAGTTTCAGAAAATTAAGTATATTGTCTTAATCTACAAGATGATATGCATAAGAAGTTACAAAGGAAGTCACAACACCGTCTCACAAGTTTTTTAGGTAACCAGCAATGGGAAGACAGAAGGGACATGCTTCTCCATTGCTTTCTGCCAACTCTGATGTAATAAGTAACTACTACTCTTAGTGCCCCAATTGTTCTGTCCTGCCCTCCCTCTCCAGAAGCCCCATGAATGTGTCCTGTTAGTGAAAAATAAGGGCTGTAGTATTTAACTGGAAACAGCACTCTCTAGTGGACTTACAGTACAGAGGACTTCCCAATTTCTGCTTATCTGCTTTGCTAGCCAATGATAACATAGCCTTCAATAAATCGTTTGTTTTGAGTTCCACTTCATTATCTATAATATGAGAACAATATTCACTTGACTCCATGGTGTCACGAAGAGACATTAATACTATAATTAACATACATATCCACTGAACAATGTAAAGTGCGTTACTGATGCTGTATTTAATACTGTCGAGTTATAAAACCAGTGGCTTGTCCTGACAGCTATGTTCAGACTGCCTTGCCTACGTCTGAGGTATGCCTGCCCCAGAAAGCTTTGGCAGAAGCTTAAGACAGCAGTTTGCCAAGCGTCCAAAGGAGGAATACAAAAGACCTTTTGAGCAGGCAGTGGTGCAGGAAAAAACACTTCATTGTTAAAATACATTTGCAATGAAAAGCATTATAATTCTTTAAAAAAGCATTTATACGAGGTTTTGCCTCTAACAAAATGCTTGACACTGTTTCACTTCAGGGCTACAGAGAAAATCAGGAGTTAACAGAAAAAAATACCCTAATACAATAGTATGTTGTTCATTATACTGCCAAAACCTGAAATTCTTCTAAGGAAAGCAGCCAGAAATAGCAAAAAAACAGCTGGGACTTTAAAGACTGCTAATTTCCTTGACTTGCCACTATGTCAACAACATACGCATGGTCTACGAGACTTGAATACACTGTCTGCCAGAATATTCTGATATGAAGTGTAAACTGAAGTTTAACTTTAAATATATACTACAAAACAATTATTCTTATTAATGGTAGTATAAACTTCTATGATAAATTTTGGTTACTCCCTCACATCTGCAGTAATTCTCATCAGACATAAATATGTCATTTCCACCCCAATAACTTGCGATAAACCAGTTATTTGATACTCTGCACATTTTTATATCTAGATTTTCACCAGTAATTATTCACAACACACAAGAGGCTTACTTTCTACTACGAATTGGTGCTCTGCGTTTACTACTTAGAATGAAGTAATTTGTCACTTTTAGTATTTCTACATGGATTATTCCAATAACTTCTACAAAAAGGAAAGACACTTCCAAAGTTTAACTCTGATTTTATTTTTAAAACAGGAAGGGAGGGAGCTTTGACCAGTCAATAGTTTTGGAGACTTAAGTCCTGTTTGGGAGACAGTTTAAAAATTTAAAGTTTGCAGTTAAAGGCAAACTATTAATACATCTTCTTTGTGCCTCAAAAAATACTGACTCTCAAACTGTTCCTTTAACGCTAAATTTCTTGCAAGTTCGTAAGATATAAAGAACATTTAGAGCACAGAACAGAGAAATGCTTGAGGAAAAAGCAAACAAGCATACAATGCAAGCTGCTTCACTGGCAGACCAAATGCAGTGCCCTGTATTGACAGCTCAATAAAATTCAAAGATCTGACGGCAAAGGTAGCACTGAATTGTGAAAGGATTTAAGAGCAAACTGAAGAAACTGCATTGGTGCAGTGGAAGAGCACAAAGACAAAATAGGTATTCTCGAAGCTACAAGTTAAGAATATTATTTTACTATGCAACCTTCCTAATGGGCTTGCAGTGGGAAACATGCCTGACCACTAGGGAAAGGACACCAAGGCATGAGATTAGCAATTTCAATAAGCAGAAGAAAGACTAGAGCCTTAATCAAGATTGGCATTTTTTGCAATGCGTTCCATATGCTCAATCTTCCCCCACAATTTTGACAAAGCCATGAAACATACAGACTGGCAAAGAAGAAAACGGGTTGGAGATTCAGTGCTATCATCCAAAGCAACTATTAAATAAATATACTTAGCRATTCTTAATTAAAAGGATCATCTGTACCCTACTGCGCCGCTGAGCCCTCAATTTACCTAAGTTCTGATGCACGGAGAGCACTGGTAAAATACAAGCCAGCGATCACGTTGCGAGACAGGGACTGTGAGACTAAGATGCTGGCCAGGAAAACATCTTTCACTTAGAGATGAACAACAGCAATAAAATGCCACTGAGCCTCTATAGATCCAAAAATCCATATACAGGCACAGCTTAGAGACAGACAATTTACTTTGTGCAGCAAATATTGAAGCTTTTGCCACAATAGGGTTGCCAGATACACTGGGAAGATGGGAGCAGACTGGGAAGATGGGAGCAGATTGTGCTCCTTGGTCTCCATAACTGTACAAAGACAAACATAATTTTTTAACCCTGCTGAAGAAGTTCAAATTCAATGTTGGCATGATCATGATGACAATCATCTTTTGAATATTGGTGCTGCAATAACATAAGCATGCCATCACCTCTGAAGGTCAACACACAACCTGGAAATATTCTTGTGTCCCTGACAATACTCGGCAGAATAGCGAATTCTAACAAAAGAGACTGCAAAGTGAAAAACATTCTAAATTGGAAACTACATATTATTATTATTACTATATTATTATGTACATACTAATGACTGTAAGACTGCTTTCCTTATGATACTCTGCATGGCCTTACATGTTGAAGCTTCAGCAAAATAGTCACTTGGGTATCTTAGTTGTCTGCCTCAGCTTTAACTTTTTGCTAAAATTTCAGCAAACACAGTTCAATTATTGCTAAAAAAATAGTTAGCATACAGCAGCTGTTTGCTCACTTCAAGAACTCTTGAAAACATAACAGGCTTCCATGCATAAAAGTAAACACTTGATAACTGTTGAGGATCCTTTCAATGTCAACAAAGTACTACTTGTTACTGCATAAACTGCTCCAACTTCAAGAAATTAAAAGCCATTCAAAAATGTAATTTTGTATATCCTCTCTAAAGACTTATGAACATTTGGGAGATACATTATCTGAACATTTGATCTGTGCTGAACATTATGTATCCCCAGAACTGGACAGAACTTTCCCTAAAATTTCTCCTCCCAGCAGCCAGGGGCCAAAGTAACAAAGAGCAAGGAGACAGAAAATATCAGCTGGAAGAAAAGGCACTAGGCATGGGACTGGATGGCAGATGCACTGAAGGCAAAGGCAGTGACTGGCAACACTCAAGGTCCTGCACCTGGGTCGGGGCAATCCTCAGCATCAGTACGGACTGGATGATGAATTGATTGAGAGCAGCCCTGCAGAAAAGGACTTGGGGATACTGGTGGACGAAAAATTAAATATGAGCCGGCAATGTGAGTCTGCAGCCCAGAAAGCCAATCGTATCCTGGGCTGCATAAAAAGAAGCGTGGCCAGCAGAGTGAGGGAGGTGATTCTCCCTTTGTGCACTCTCGTGAGACCCCACCTGGAGTACTGCATCCAGCTCTTGGGCCCCAGTACAAGAAAGACATGTTAGAGCAGGTCCAGAGGAGGGCCATGAAAAACCATCAGAGAATTGGAACATCCCTCCTAGGTTGTTCAGGTTGTTCAGCCTGGAGAAGAGAAGGCTCTGGGGAAGACCTTATTGTGGCCTTTCAATACTTAAAGGGGGCTTATCAAAAAACGGAGGGAGACTTTTTACCAGGGCCTGTAGTGACAAGACAAGGGGCAATGGTTTTAAACTGAAAAAGGGTAGGTTTAAATTGGACATAAGGAAGAAATTCTTTATGATGAGTGTGGTTGTACACTGGAACAGGTAGCCCAGAGAAGTTGTGGATGCCTCATCACTGGAGGTGTTCAAGGTCAGGTTGGACAGGACTTTGAGCAACCTGATCTAGTGGAAGGTGTCCCGGCCCATGGCAGGGGGGGATTGGACCAGATGATCTTTGAGGGTCCCTTCCAATCCAAACCAAACCATTCTGTGATTCAATGCTTCTTCTATCTTCCCAATTTGGGCTAGGCCAGGAAGAAGCTGACATCTTGGTATTGCTATCACTCTTTTGGCTCAAGAAGCAGAGCTGTGCTAGGTAACAGTTCTAAACTCACTGTAGGTTCTGTGGATGTCCATTTGATTGCACATAGTGAAACTTCTATTTTGGTTCACTCTTACTATAAAACCAGAAAGGGATGTTTTTCAGCTTCAGATTTTTTCCATAACATTAACCAAAAAAAAGAAAGACTGACTTTGCAACAGGACAGATGCAGATTATAGTATCTTAGACAAACGGTTTTTCAAAGGAGAGGTACATCATTCATGATTTCTCAATGATTGGTCTTGCTGGTTAAAATTCTGATGATACCTCGACAGTACTTGTTCTCCTGCTTCTAAATCCTACTGGTTCTTGGAAAATTCTCCCTGACTTGTGGTCCATATTATGGTGTATTATTTTTCAAAATCACAGTTCTGCAAAAGCAGCACGGAAAGATAACCAGCATACAAATAAGTAAGCAAAAAAATAGTATTTACCAACAGCTGTTAAATTTGCAACACCATGTATCTGTTTACAATGGTAGGCAATGAGCTTTCATAATGAACTACTGAAAGGACCTGTTTAGTCTCTTAGTTAAAATCCTGAGAAGTATATCAAACAATTTGATATAGCACTAGTCAAAATTTTCAAAGCCAGCAAGCTTACTCACCACTGCCGTATGAAAACGCACGAACAGAACGACCATCATAGCCAGAAGAATGCCCACTGTTGAAAAGAAAACACATGTAAAAATCCAGTTTCACCATCAAAGCTACCTCTATCAATAAATATATACTTTTAATATTATTCCCTGAATTCTTACCACCATACAGAATAAAGCAAAGTGTTATAAATGCATTTAAGTCCTCCATTTTGAGCATTACGAATTAAGGAAGCTGTCTATCAACACAAATATGTGTATTTCATGTTTTACCACAGGAGGTGAAAATAGCTTTCCCTCTTCTTAAAATTTAAAACAAAAAAGATCTGTATCGTCAAAGCTGTTCTTTTGTATTTTCAATGAATTTTCTATTGAAATATTTCTATTTCAATGAATGTTTCTTGTATCAGAAGATGTTTCTGCACAGATACTGAGCTTAATCTCCAGTTGCTTGAAAGTGCATTCATTCATGAATGAAGCCATTCTCATTCTTTCTGTTAAAACATAGGTATGCGAGCATATCTAAGAACAGGTGGACTTCAAATGTTTAGTTCTATAAATAAACTATTAAATTAACTACACATTTTCTAGGATGACTTCCTTCAGTGGTAGCCAACTCAAGTAGGTAAAAACCAGAAAGGTTAAAAAGGATGATATGTGCATAGGACATAATTCATACATATATAATTTTTTCATGACTTTTAGCACTTCCTACATAACTTGAATGAATTATCTTTGCAGTATTTAACCTAAGTGTTATTTCTGTTCTTGAAGGCACTTTAACATTAAAAAATAAGTTTTGGGTTAGCTTAGTTTAAAAACAAAACAAAAACAATGATAATGAAAGGCCAATGCAGCATCTTAACTTTTACAAGTGTGAGATTTAGTTCCTAGGTTCCACAATAAACTTGATTTTTTCACACCATATTTCAGATGTGAATATATAAATATTCACTACAAGTAAATGCAATGACCACTGCTTAACAGTCAGAAGCAGCAGTCACTCACAGCAACTGTCAGTATGAAATAATAAATTTACTTTCATGCACATCAAATGCATCCAGTTAGGGTTTTTTCTGAATTAAATCAGATGAGGCTTTTCTCAGAGATTTACCATCATCATACTGTAGCGTATACGTTAATAGAATTTTCAATTTCAAAGGAACAGATGTGTGCACCTTCCTTCAGTGAAATCCAAAGCACTGGCAAGAGGCCTGCGCTAAGTGAGCTTTGTATGTGACCTGGTTTTGGCCTCTAGCAAAATACAAATACTTTTCAAGGACTGTGCTGGCCAATTTTTTTTTTCTTCCTTTTACATATATATGTATATATACACACACATAAAAAAAATATGTACGCATATACATATACATGTATATAAATAGGTATTGAAAAAATACTGTTAGGCCTATTGAAGCTGAACACTTAGAACAAATACAGCAGAAATACAAACCTGGATTCCATAGAACTCTGGCATTTCCCATAGCTTATGAGGGCTTGAATCTGTCACCAAATTGTTTATTTGCATTTATAGAAAAGTATACAGTAGCTGACAAGTATACAGTTCATTTAAGCCTTCAGACTACTAAGTAATACTTTAACAATCATTACCTTGACTTTGTTCTTAAGTCTTGGCATTGATATAGTGTCATAACTCAACTATACTAATAAGYGGTGAAGTAACCTACTCAAAAGAATATTAAGCGTCAGACAGGTGACACGAGTAACATTTCTGTAAAAATACTGTAAAAATCTGAAACTGTCTCCCCACTTCCAGATAAAATCCATAAAACACTGGGTAGTGTAAGAGTCCTTACTAATTTATTTCATTTACAGAATACCGATATGTTGATTTATAAGATCTCAAACAGATAATCACCTTTCTATTGTGGGTATGAGGGAAGGTGGAGGACCGCCAGGTGGTGGTGGGAAGCCTGTAATAATAAATTAGGTGAGGAGGGAATAAGAAAAAAAACCAAAACCAACACATAAAAGAACTAGGCTAAGCATACAATGGCAAACAAATTCCAGAGAGTACAACGCAAGAATTGTTTCTCACTGTGTAAATGGGTTTTACTTCGTAAGACTGAGAACTACTTTCCAGCTTAACAGAGGCAGAGTATTAAACATACATTATCAGTGCTTCAAATCAAATACCTTATCATCCTTAAAAATACAATAATTTAGAAGCATAGGAAAATTCCTGAGTACCTAACAATACTTAATAAACAATGACCACAACTATTTTCTGCATAGCTGAAAAAAAAAGAATGAAAGAAAAGAAGGAAGCACACATCTAAGAAACTGACTGATGAGGTCCACTAGTCAACAGCATTTTCATATATTTTCTTTTCTGCCTGGCATCAAAATAACTAAGCCTACATCTATATATATAGTTTTGTATTTATGAACTTTCATCTATATAACTAGAAGGAAGTTGATAAGTTGCACATCAGTTAAGTTTTCATTTCTTAACCAAATGTGGAAAGAAATTCTAAGCAAGTTTACCTGGTGGTGGCACTGTTATTGGTATACCTAAAAAGACAATAAATAATATATCAGTTATAGTAATAGTTAATGTTTATTATCTATAGATCTAAAATAAGATTGAGCTATCACCACATACATGATCAAGAAGAATAACTTATTTTCTGTGTCCTCAGATCAAGATTTAACATTAATACCAATTGTTAAGATTTTATGCAAGCCTTGTGAAATCTGGCTTTTTATTTAAATTCCTATTCTTCAGGATCTTATCTAATTAGAGACAAAAATAATGAAGAATGACTCTAGGTCTCAAGATCAGAATTAAAGCCATAACCCTAAAATGTTTAGTATCCAGAAGAAAAGTAACATCCCATAGAATATATTCACTTTATTTTATATTCCATGACAGGATGAAAAGAAACGTAATTATCCTCTGACCTTTAATAGCTTAGTATAGGAAATAATAGGTCCACATGGACAAAATATTCTAGCAACAGTAAGCATTACAGACTTTTCAGTCAATGCTATGCCTCACTGCAATTAATCATTCAGTTGCTACTTGGAAGGGAAAAAAATTGTTCGGTACTCTATTTTCTTGTAAATATCTGAGAAAGGAGCATCCTTTAATACAAACACATTCAAAAACTGTTCTAACTTTCCTGGTTTTCAGACCTAGCTTAGCTGTTACGAATCTAACTAAAAGCTGAGAAATTGTTCCCAGCTAAATTAGCTGACCTAACAAAATACACTACCTCAACATATAAACCTATCTTATTTGATTATTAAAGGAATGATTACAAGGTAAAAATCATTCGTACACTTTAAAGGACATTATTTTCTCATACTTTGCAAAGAACTAGCATTCCCTCAATTGAACACACAAAACACTGTTACATGAAAATAATAAACTGGGCTAAAATAATACTGTCAGAACTTTACCAGCATAAAGCTCTTTCAGTTATGAGCAACTCTGCTTCCACTAAAAAATAAGTACTTTCAATCTCACAAYGCACTGCAAGACTTTTGGGGGGAGAGAACAGAAAACTTTGCCAAGTGCTTTCATCAGTTTTGCCATTACTGCGTAAACATCCAGATAGAACAGCAGCCAGACCCACTTAAATTAAAACCCATCTCATTCACGTTCCAGACTTTATCCTTCAGAGAATATCCTAGATGCACTGGCCACTGCATGATTAATTTTATCTATATATCATTAGTTCAACATTAGAACTAAAAGACTACTGCATGGCAGCAACATTTAACTACATCTACATATTATAATGTCTACAAATGCCAACTGCTCCCAGATTGCCTTGGCAGAAGGACAGAATGAAGGAGTATGTAAGCTGAGGAAGAGTGATCAATATCAATGTTCACTAACTGCTGGTGATTTCACTGACACAAATTCTTACCAGCATTAATGCTATAGGATTAAACAAATTGTGAAACAAAATTGAGGCTGCTGTCCAATCCTGAAGATTTAAAATCTAATCTCTCAGCCAAAATGTAAATTAGGAGACAGTGAACCCCACAAGCCAAATTTCCAAACTGCATGCGCCATTTTCTCTTCACCAGCACACAAGCTTTCCAATGTGCACTACTGTTGTTAAGAACACTGGAAATCACACCATAGAGAGTTTGACAGTGTAACATTTAAAAGACCAAACACTCTTAATGAAAACTTCTGAAAGAAAAGGAAGACTGGGAACTCAAACTGTTGCACAGTTGAAGTATTTTCTATTCATCTTTTTTGGTTAATTGTCCATCTTAATAGATTCTTCATGAGCCTACAACATAGAAAATATATTTATATAATAAAATATAAAAAATATCTCTTAACAGCAATGTTAAGAACCTAAGTTATAAAAATACCAGAAGTTGTCTCAAATTGATTAATTTATTAGCTCTACCTTATGCGAAAAAAAATTTCAACTGCTGCACTAAAAACAGTATATTGTTAGCACTGGACATGGTTCTCAGCGCTACGCACAGAATTGCCTGGAAAGCCATCAGATAATACGCTTTACAAAAAATGAAGAAATTCTCATTAAACAATTAATATATCCTCAGAATTTTATTTTGTGCATAAATACAAATAAAAAACTCATCACAAGATTAAAAGCTAAATGAAAAATTTCACTTGACAGCCATTCAAACAAAATTAAGACAGACTGGATACAACTAACATCCAGAGACCAAACATCCAAATAATTTTAATGAATTGGTTAATGCAGGGTATTATACTAAAAAAAAAACCACACACGCTTAGATTGCTGGGGCTGAACAGATGTATAGTTACTTGCTAAGCCCTGGTATAAGTCTAGGCAGTCAAACTTCCCAAAGTTATGCAACAGAAGTTCAATACTTCAGAGTAATTTTTTTTTTTAATATCACAAATACATGTCATATTTTAGCTACACTCTTAAACCAAAACACATAAAACAACTTTTAAAGCCTGTTAAACAGAAGCATCCACATCCTTCTTTAGATTTAAATTACTCCAACATAGCAATAAACCAAGCAAACAAAAAACACCTTTTTTGCCACAGCTAGTGATCTCCTAGGAGTATTTGAGAATTTTCTGCATTTGGCCCTTTGAATCGTTCCAGGACTTGTTCCTCAAAAAAGATTTGAATCGCAAGAGTGAATGAATTCAGAACAAGAGATCTAACTTCAAAGCAAGATCCTTTTTCAAAGGGGCTTTTGGAGGATGTTTTATATTTGGAATACTTAAATTTTCTGGCAAGTAGTCCCAGTTTAATATTGGGTAAGAGTAGTTTTTTTTCCTCCTCCTCCATTGAACCTAGGAGGGATGGCAGATTCTATTTTAGGAACAGCTTTGAAGATAAAGAGCTGGCAACAGCACAATTAAAACACAGGCCTGAAGAAACCAAATCCACAGCTCTTAATCGTTATTTTCGAATCTACTCGAAGCACGGAAGGATGTTGGAGGAGATCTTCTGAACAAGTGTATGTCATAAACCTGTCTGTAAACCATAAGACTAAAGCCAAACCTGCTTGCTAAATCTGTAACACATGTGGATTTCTTTCACCTTTAAAAGCTCAACAGGTGAGGGGTTTCATAAGAACAGTCCAGCACACCTATATGACATCCCTGCACCAAGTGCGTTTGGGGTGTCTGTGGGGGTTTCTCTCATGCTTTTAATAATATACAACTTAGATCACCTTTTCTGTACCACAATTACAATTAAAATAATTACTTTCTAAAAACTTGCAATGCATTACCTATATTATTTTATCAGAAAGGTTTTAATGCAGCTTAAGACCGCAGTTAGCATTAGCATCACGTTCCTCTCCTTTCTGCTCCCCCTGCAGTAAGGAAACATCACAAAATTGCCAGAGCAGTAGCATATTCTCTCTGAATTCAGACAACCTATTTTTTATATTTATGCACAAAAACTTGGAAAAGGGCAGAGAATTATTTCATCTTTAAATCTCTTCTCTTCTGTTTTCTAGGTTGCACCATTTTGTGTATGACAATCACTGATGAAAGCCAGAGCTTGCCAGGCAGCAGGAGTTAATAGTTTTAAAATCACCAGCAGCAACCAAAGAAAGCAACCTCTTCTATGAGGATTTAAACTCTATAAAGCCCCACACAAACTTGCTGCACAGAAATAATAATGTTACTTCCTTGCTTATACGTAGGAGTATTAACAGCGAAACTTTTAAAAGATTCTCTATGCAAACAGAATAGCAAAGAAACTGCTCAGCATGATTTCAGAACAAGTCAAGCAAAAGAATGCAAGGAACAAAAGGAGAAAATAAGGAAAGGGGCTATATCTTAAATCCATCTCTTCTATAAACAAATCCTTCACTTTCCTACTCAAATACTCCCCAAAGTTTCTCCATCTATTTTCTTAGTTCCTTGCTAAGTACTTTTGAACTTAATTCCTTAAAATGACAACACTTAGGTAACTGCACTATTTGTGCAAATGCCCATGACACTCCCCCCAGTACATTTCCATAAATATCAAGTTTCAGTAAATATTCAGTAAATATCAGTAAATTTCAAACCATGATTTAACAATGAGAAGAGTTCTCAAAGAGCTTTGATTCCTCTAAGATTCACAGACACAGGAGCCCTGGATAAAAACATCAGGTGCTAATAAGACCTCTGACTGAAAGAAACGATGCAGCACAAACGCAATTCTTATCAGACTTTTGGGAATTCATACATACTGTGAGGGGAAAGGGGAATTAAAGCTTCTGTTGCTRCTTTGACCTTGAACATCAGAGAATCCAACTTCTGACACAAATTCATGGTATGCCATACTTCTGGTTCAGAAGTTTGTAGAATCATTTGTTGACATGTACCCCTCAATAGCATTAACACTAGCTGAATTACAGAAAACAGCTTCTCACTTCAAACATTAGTCTTTAGGTAATTATTTCCTACTTGGATTACGCTTACTGAGAAAGACAAAAGTTTTTGTTTCTGCCTTGCAGATATATTTAAGAAAAGAGTAGGACACAAAATTCTGAAATTCTGCACATATAACCAAATGTGCATGGAATGAGCTGTCTTTAATTCATTATCATCAAGCATTTGATGATAATGCATATGTCATTTTTCACATCCTATGTAGTGCAGGATATTTACCTGGTGGGGGAATCAGAGGTGGAGCAGTACTGACAGTTGGAGGGGGTGGGAGGAAAGGAGGTGGTGGAAGGTGGGTAGGTGGAGCTCCTGGAGGGAAAAATGGAGGTGGCTTGGTAAAATTGTCTACTTCAGGATTAGATCGTTCTGAAAGAACCTGTAAAATATCAAACTATAGTTACAATTGCTATGTCAAAAGGGTAGAAGATAGGTTTCCTCTCTTTCCAGTTACTACAACAGGAAGTATTACTTATGCACCTAGAGAGCCATATTCAGATGATTTAAGTTCTATCTGCATCCCTACGTTCGGTGTCCCATCCTTGCCACAGACCTCTGAGGGTCTAAGAGCAGCCAACAGGGAACAACAAACGTAAGATTTGAGAGGGAATATAAGCCATCTGAATATGGCCCATAACACCATCTTAAATTTATATATAAAGGAAAATATTTTAAAAATCAATATGAAAAGCATGAAAAAATCCAAGACTTTAAATTACTTAAACACTGTGAGATCAGCTGCAAAACACATGGCAGTGTTTTCAATATAAGCACTACAATCCATTATTATTTTCATTGTTTAACCTTAACCTAAGTTGGCATAGAAATGCATCCAGGGCACCAAGCAACCTTGATTCTTCTCCACAGTTAAGTCAGGAGAGAAGAAGTGTATTCAGTCTTAACGCATCTAGTTGTTTTCTTAAGATAATCCAAGCCCATAAAGACTAAAATCCTAAAGCCTAATCTTACAATTTATGGTAAAATAATACAATATAATTTAAAAAAAAATACTATCAACTATTTATTCCTTCATAACTTATTTTTAAAAGACTGCATTTTTCAAACTGCATACGAAGAGGCTTTCACTTTCAGCATTAGTGTCTGGCAGGAATAGGGGAGAAATGGACAGCCAGTTTAAATATTAATCTTTGTCACTTAGTAAACAAAATACTATCCCATGCAGATTTAGCAGAGCCAATGCTGTCTCCTGGATTGTAAGTCTGCAATACTGCTCATTTCCTTTCAGTAAGAAATATACCAAAACATTTATCTTTTGAAATATATCAAATATTTCATCTTAATAYATTTCAATTAACTGCCACAACTTTCTTCCTGAACTTAAAGCTACTTCTGTATTACTCATTCATACACACTGAAATGTTTTAATCAGAAGCTATGGGGAAAGCAAACATGTCTTTTAGCCAAAGATAGTGTGCAAATCTGCAGCATAAAACCTGTATGTTGCTGTTTTCATTAGCACGCCGTCGTCCTTCTACCCTGCTGATAGTGATGGTCTGTCCAATCACATCTATTGTGCCAGATAATCGCCTGCAACACAGGACAAACCAGAATCAACAAGCAGAATTAGAAAAGGAAAAAAAAAAGAGAAAAATAAAAGAGAGAGAAGAAAGTCTTATGGACTCCTCTCATTCTAAATGCCAAAAGTTCCTTCTCCTGTGTAAAACATTAAAGACCATTTCTGAAGAACATTAAATGTGATAAATTTGCTGATCTATGCAAGTGTGTAGAACTAAACAATGCAGCAATAAAGACTGTTGTAGGACGAAGGCTGACTCTCCACGTTCTCCTTCCATCCCCAAGAAGACAATAAATTTACACTTCTGTTACCGATAAAAGAAAAAAGAAAAAAAAAACAAGGGAACAATACAGTGACATCACAAAAAACTTCAGTAAGAAAAAAACCATATTAAACGGAACTACAAAAATCTAAAGTAAAATAGTTATAAACTAATCATTAGAAATAATTTCTAAAGTGCAAGAAACCATACTGGAGGATTCCATGGAAGATGAAACAAAGGTAAGTTAGGAGGCAGAAATAAACATAAGCCAACCCTACCATGCATACTATCGATATTGCAGCACATATTGAACAAAATCAGCCACCTGCTCTCTTATCTTGGAATACGCAGTCTTAATATCAAACAGAAAGTATATGAAACTAGTAGACACTGACTCTTAAATTAAACTTTGCATGAAACTCGAAGGAATCTTAGACCAGCCATTCATACTTCTGTTCCTCAGTTTTCCAAATGCGAAATGTCTCTCAAACACCTCTAAAACATTTGCATAGCTAAGCACCATGTTCACCTTCTTTAAAGAAACCAGCAACAGAGCAGCACAAGACCCACCTCAGTCTCCCTTACCACCCAATCAGGCAACAACAGAACATAACGCCAATTAAGGACACCTACCTTAGAAGTAGTTAGTAATGGATTTTTAGAGAAAGATGACAAGAAAAGTGACATGCATATACACATTCTTTCCCTACCAGTTTCTGCCAATCAAAAATCTAAGGACTTCCCATGCAACTGTGTTTAATAGCCCCTGATTAACTTGCATTTGCACAATCTCTTTTGAACACACTTTTACTTTTGATCTCCAGTGATGAGATCTGTTTCAGCTATTTTTTTGCCTGACAATTGTATCTGGTGCCCTATAGTCCTTGTGTTAAAAAAAAAAAAAAAAATATATATATATATATATATATATATATATAAATATCCCTGTTGTATTCGTGGTACCTCTGTTGTATCTCTTAGTTGTCTCTTTCCCGAGCTGAACTAATCCACATCTCTCCTCATATAGAAGTGACTCTATTACTTTCATTATTTATTTCATCTTTTTCTGGACCCTTCCTACCTCTACTATACCTTTTCTTGTCTGACATAAACAGAACCACAGATAACATTCAGCTCTCAATGCATCACAGCTTTATGTACTACCATAATGACTCTTCCCAGTTTGTTCCCCACTGCTAATGATGGCTACCACTCTATTTTCTTATTTTGGCTAACACTGGAAATTGAACTAACATTTTGGGAAGCAGCAGCAATAATTCCAAGATCTCTTTCTCAACGTGTATGATTATTAATTATTAATGATTAATTTGAAGAAGTGCATCTTATTTAGAAACAGGCAATCTAGGATTTATATTTTCAGTGATTTGCAGCGATTTCAGTTCACTATGAACAAGTTATTCCAGTCCATGCGGGAGTCAATGTGCAAATTTTAAATGCAAATGTATCTCACTTCAGTTTCCAAACCAATCTATTAAGCTTATGCCTGTTAGACTTAAGTTGTTCCTACTATAAAATTCTTAACTCCCATGTACATATTCACATATCCTGTTAAGAGAGGTATCTTTAAGCCCCCAAGTCCATCTGATTTTGTGGCCACACAGCTGTCAACTGCAACTTTTTATTTTTAACTTTTCAAAGCGGATTAAAAATGCTACACTGAGGGTAGAGACACGATGGCATTTCATTGGATACAAACACTAAAATTTAAAGCATAATCAACCGCTCAAAATCTTCAATAAATCAACCACATGGGATTATACTGACAGTAAAGAAGAACTCCAGGTGCCAGATCAGAAAATAATACGACAAGGATCTGAATGTCATCTACTAAAACTACAACCTGGTATCTGTGACAATGGGGAACCACTATTTTGAAGAGAAGAAGAATCTGAAGTATAGTGACCTTTCCTGTTTGCAGCCCCAAACCAAATGAAACTATGAAACCTAGCTTTATAGAGAATTTATAACTTCATTATTCTTAAGCAGATAGAACAAAACCCACCTGCTTTGCAGCCCACGGTTAATTTCTAAAAGAGGTTAAAAAGCAGGATTCACTTAGGTCAACTCCATTAGAAAATGAGATACAAAATTACATTGCTAATGGATGACAGAAACAAAGGTACATCTGTGTCACACCTATAAGGGAAACCATAGTAGAGAAAACTGACAATATTTACCAACAGCATGATACATAACAAAGTAAAAGACTGTGAAAAATTTTCAGGAAATTTCACAAAAGAAATCCATAGGAATAAAGAAAAATACTTAAGACTTTTAGAAGACAAGTTCTTGTATTTTTTGTATCTAGTGGACTACTAACCACATCAACACAAATAGCAGGGAGAACAGCTGGAAGTTGGGATTACAGGCTCCAAGTTCTGCTGGACTGATAGCTCTGACCCCAATTGCTCAAATACCTAGATTCCAATGCAGCTGAAAAAGACACAGCAGACACCAGAGCATGAAGGATCAATTAGATGTCCCAGAGATAATCCAAAGTTCCTTGGCAGACTGCATACTGAGGATGATCCAAATGCCTGTCCTCTGAGCTTTTCAATATCTGAGTTTAGAGCTTCCTCCTGGATTTTAAAGCAAGCTCATTAAGCACAACAGTTTGGAGGAAAAAAAGTCCAATGGTACAGGAGTCTGAGAACACATCTGCAAACTGAAACGGTGTATACTATACAGCAGCCTCTCCAACGATAACACAAGTTTAAGAAATCCTCTGATCTAACATCCCATCCTAAAAGTCAGATTGTTTCAGTCTAAAGCCTGAAATAATCAACACCTGCTTTCCTAATCCTCCCCAGTGGTCTTGCATGGTATTCCAGCACTGCCGCATTTTGGATTATTATTATTATTTTGCTTTCAGTAACTAAATTGGAAACATAGGTGTTATAAAACGATTGCTAAACCAACTGTTTCACTAGCAAAAAAAAAAAGAACAAGTGAATTTTTATAAAACAACAAAACTTTGTCTCAGTCTTCACTCTGACAGCTCATTTGGTATCAGAGTTCTAAGACACTGGTGCTCCTCCATTGCTGGCTATCTTCTCTTAATTATCTAAAACTGTACCCTATAAAACTCATTTCACTCAGCTTTAGCTCTTGTGCCCTATAGATGACTCTCTTCTATAGCAAGAAGTCCCTCCTCAGATGACCCCCTGCTTGGCTTGCTCCACTGTTTTGTAGGGCTTCCACTTGGGAGTGATGTACTTCAAATTAAGACTCTTCCTCTCTTGCACTGTTTGCACCCTGCCAGCAACTCTTGGAATCAGCATTGAAAACATAGGCAATGGACACCCATGTAAGAGTACTGGGCGCTAAAGTAACATGTGCATCAACCATACTACAATAATACCAATTTTGGCTTGGGAAGCAGTCCAAATACAACACTGCATTACCAAAGGAAGCAGATTTAGACGACCAGTTGGTTCCTAGACATGACCTTCACTGAAATGAACAGGGCTTTCACTTAGTTCTTCTAGMGTCTAAAGAGTACACCTATGCTCGCTTATTCTCACTGAGCTGGTGCTTTACAATTATTTTTTTAATAATGTTTTGTAGTGGCATGTCCGTTGTTCTTCCCAACAGCTGCCAAGAGATTTAATTTTTGTAATGATGGATGAGTTCAGGAATTTGCTATCATACCTTGAACTTGACAAATTCTCTATTTCCAAGACTGCAATAACGATTTCATTAAGTATTCCACTAAAAGAGCTTGAAATTGAACAAAAGAAAGCATATGTTCAGTTGCAAATGGAGCAGCAGATGACACCACTGTCAAAAACGTAATCTTCCCAAAGGCAAGAGAGGCATATGAAGAGTCCAGAATTTAACAGTTCAGCAGTTTTGTGTAAGGGGCAAATCCAAAGCCTTGGATCTTGATCAAGTCATAGCAAGTTGGCACATGGGGAAATTTCAAAGACTCCCCAGCCATTATTTAGCTTAGTGATAAGATGTTAAGCAGGCATTACTAGGTTTCTGTCTCAGTGCTGTATGCAAAGAAAAGAAAGGGCTTGGTTTGTCCCTTACACGATCAGGGCACCTGGGATACAGATGCATTCCCAATGGATACACCCGAACATAAAAAGGCAATCCACGCGTGTGGGATGCACATGAACCCACAGCAGAGTTCATACAAAGTGTAGCTTGAAAGGAACATTCCAGCAACTCAGTGAGTGATTTCACTCTAATTAGAGAATGGTTATTTACGAGCTATTTGCACCATGAATACCACCCTCCATGGAGATTTAATTCAGAAAGATATCTCAATCTCATTTGGCAAGCTGAGTTTACTTAGGTTCTACAAAGCAAAGAGAAAGGGGGAAAAAAAGAAGGAAAAAAACCCAAAACAAAACAAAAACAATTGTTTTCCAAAGTCATAGCTTCAGAAATCACTTATCCCCGCCACAAATAATATAGATAATGAACTGTTTTTTGGAAAACCCTCCCCCCAGTTTTCAGAATTCAGAAACAGTCTAATTACTGGATGCCACATTTATTCACTAGATTTATAGTCTAGTCTAAGAATTATAGAATTATAGTATACTTTAAAACTGAATTTAATATGTTCTTGTGTTCCTTCTTGTCTGGCTTATGTGTTTTATGCTTTATGTTCCTCCTCTTGAGGACAGCCTCAACTTTGCTGAGCTCACTTACCACTGATTGATATAATTAAGACGCAAACAAATTTAATACAGAAATCATTGATATACGAAATAGACATTTTTTCAAAATAATACCTGAGTTTTCATCACTTAGTCTCACAAGGCTAGTTCACGAACAAGAGAAACCTGTATTTTTTTCACAGTAATGACATATCACAAATCTATTTTCTATAAAAATTCTGTCTACAGAAAGGCCCAAGCACAGAAAAAGCTGATAAATAGCCCATCACATTGACAGGCTAAATTCTCTGAAAGTAAAATTCATTTAAATGTAATGTACTCCTAAGTAATAACCCAAAAAGTTTTTTCACCTCCATTTATGCTAAGAGCTTCTGACAGAACAAAGTTTTGTGATGGAGAGCTATTCTAGATATTACTGGAATGAGAAAATACCAGTTTTTGCATCCAGCTTGTAAATGAAGCTTCTGCTTATTTCTCTGCTACTAAAGAAATACTATCTCACAGTCCTTGAAAAATGATATAAAGAAAAGCACTGGTCTAAAAAACAGTAAGATATCTCTATGACCTGGCTGGTTAGGAGAGGTTTGAAATATGTCAAATCCTCCTCAGGTTCTAGAAAGCACTATACTCAGAAGAGATTCCTTCAGGTTTGTACCTTAATTGTGACTATGCACACAATGAACCTTTAATTAACTACCTCTAGAGAACAAAAATTCTATTTTACACCATATTGTTTGTATATGATGTGCATCTACTAAACCATTTCCATTATGTTCTAACTCCTCCTTCAGGGTTACACAACACCATGCTATTCAACAGCCCTAAATATCACAGAATGAAGACAAGAGGTTCAGGTGTCATTTCTAAACAACTAATAGATCAGCTATGATTAAGACAAGTCATTGTTTACAAATCCAAGCAAAATTTCTCACACAGACGAGATTTCTCTTTTTCTTCAAAGACAAATTCAGTGCTGTATGAACAAGCACTGAATTTGTCTTTGAATTAGACATTTAGAATGCAATTCTAGTGAAGTAGTAACTTTTATTTGCTGGTGAACAATAATTCTGTTTCTATTTTGTAATCTACAACCTCCATATTGGTAATAAGTAATATTCTTGTTAGACCTCAGAGATTTTTTTTTTGGAGAATTTCAACTGGAATCATACACAAACATCTACTGTACTCAAACTAAAAAGGTAAAAACAGAAACAGTAGGCACAAAATTATTTTAATGTTTGTTTACAAACAAATGAAAAAAAGCAAAACCCACTCTGTCCTCAGACTTCCCATTAAAGAAATACATGTTGCAATATCTACGTGTAAAATCACCCACGAAGTGATGTTACAGCCCTGACTAGTAAATGGTGAATTAAAATGTTAAATTAGGATCATGCCCTAATTTTGTTTTTCCCCCCTTACCTTAATTTGGGTGACTTGTCCCTCCTATATTATTCCTGCCACTTTCTGATGCCTGGAGGCAGTGCTTGTCTGTGACTGAGAAGAGGTGGTGCTTCTGGTGAGATAAATTGTCCTTTTTTTCTTGTGTCTCTATCTTTTCTGCTCTCTGAGTTCCTCTTCTCCTCATGTCCAGCTCCTTACCAATCCCCACATCAATGCTGCTATACCCAGTTGCATCAGTTTTCCCTCCCTTTCACCAAATATATCAACTACTGCTAGAAGCTGAGAGAAGTTTTACTGCTACATGAGAAATGCTTACAGCAATTTCACAACAAAGCTATTGCAAATGACTCATGGTATAAAGGCAATTATTTGAAAGTATCCAAGAGCTGGATTGCTGAAAAATTTCTGCCTACCTAAAATTAACTCTTTAATTAAAGAAAAAAAAAAGTCCAATCCCATAAAACACTGCCTAGTTATAAAGAAATTAGTACTACAGGTTTTTATATGCAGAAAATAGTAGCTGCATTCTGGAAAAGTCATTCAGGTAGAAGTATATATAATCCATACAGTTAAGACGTATTCATCCACTGATCTACTCTAAGATTTTTGAGCATACAATTTTCTTTCAAAATCTCTTCTGACCACTTGGTAGAAATACATTTTTCTTTACACAAGAATTTATTTAAAGCAAATGTATCCAAAGGAGCAGATATTAAATATGGAAAGAAGTCCTTTTTGCCATTTTAACAACTTACAATTACAGTTTTCACACTAAACGTATATAAAACAACCTATTCTAACCACTGGAAGGCACAAGGGATACAACTGGAAATGCACCATTTTGTTTCCTCTTTACCTACACAACAGACCAACTTCACTTACTGGCTTCTCATTCTTAAAGATATACGGATTTCCCAACCTTTGCTAAGGTAAACTTAGTTCCTGGAGAAAACAGACATGTCTTAAGTTTCTCAGGAAAGCCCTGATTAGCAACCAATATATTGACTTTAAACCTTTAAAAATCAGAAAGATGGTCACTTAAACTTGGGACTGCTAACTTCAGGCAGGAAAAAAAAAAGTATCACATAAAAATATAGTATAAAGACATCTATGGTAAGATAGATTTATCCTAGGTAGAGCATATAACAAAGATTTTACTTATGAAGCTTACACCATGCACATGTATGACCTTATTGTATTAAGCTTTCTCACAACAAATGCAAATTTCACAGAATCACAGAATTTACGCAATGCATTTTTTCTACATTAACTACATTTTAATATCCTAGTCATTAACTACTTTCTAAAGTATTTTAGAGATTCTCTGTCCACCAATGAGATGCATAAAGAACTGAAATCCTGTAACAAAACCTGTACTAGATACAGATTTGGAATCCTTACCCTGTGAACAGTACATTCAATTTAGAGAACTCTGTTACAAGAACATCACAGCTCAGAAGCAATTCAGAAAAGAAAAGAAAAGAAAAGAAAAGAAAAGTAAAAAAAAAATAATTACAGGGTTGGTACAAAGTTTGGAAGACTTTTACTACTTCTTAGACAAAGAAAAATGGAAAAAAAAGAACTAAAACCTACTAAACACAGAGCAGTATAACCTGATAGCTCAGAGAAGAATTTAGGCTACCAGGAGGAATATTCTAGGAGTGAAAGAAAAATGCAGGCAAGAGTATCAAGCAAGATTTTTTTTCCTCACTCAAATATATTTGGGTGTTGAACTGACTCTTAAAGGATGAAATAATTGAACACGAGTGCCTCTGAATCAGTCAAGCTACTTATGGATGCAGCACCAAAGACAACTCACAGATGCTAATCTTTAATTGTCGATGATGAAAGCATACAACCTGCTCTACCTCTCTTACCATAATTTATAATACAATGGCTTTCAATTTGCACAGAACCAAAACTCCTAAACAGGATCACTTGATAACTAAAGTAAAGCAGAAGCATGGATTCACCCTAAGCCAAGTGCTGGGTATCAAACAGCAGTAGCTTAGATATAAAGGATAGAACTTATTAAAGCATGGGGCTGGGAGAAGGAGGGGAAGAAACCCCAGTAAGGAAATAATTTCTCTCATTTCAAAGACAGTATAGTAAAATATTCAAATACGGAAAAGCTAAAGCTACCCTGCAGGAAAGAGACTAGGTTCCAGGAATCCTTCCAGTTGTTGAAGTCATAGCTGTCTGATTCCATCTTGTTTAACTAAAAAGATGTGTTAGCTAATACCCATAAAGACGCTAGCTAGAAACATTTTGTTGGCCAATGTAATTCTACACAAAAACCATGGTGTCATACATCAACATCTGGATTTTTATAGCTGCCTTGTTATTTGGTCCTGCCAGTTATTCTCCCCTTTCCTTCTACTTTCTCTTTCCCGAATAGCCAAGAAGGTAGCACAGCGTTCATGCATAATGGTGACTGAAGGCTAAAAGTGATTAGGATCACTCTTCCCCTCATTTCTACCTGTTACAGGAACAGATTTTCCTTTTTTCCTACAAAAATCATGAACTCCAAATACACAGAGGTAACAGTATAAAAAGTTTTTTGGTCTTGCGTTACAACTGTCTAACTGACCTGTTTGTTGGAATTCCTGATTTGAATAAGGCAGGAGGAGATGTGAAATCAGCTTTGGTCGACTGCACTGCCAACTCTTTCTCCAAATTTCCAGTTCTGCCCTGCTGTACCTTCAAAATAATGTTTCGTCATTAGTTTAACCTCAAAAGTGTAGTAGCCCCAACACTCAACACAGCACATAGCCAACACAAAAAGAAAGTCCAACTTTAACTGGAGTTTTTAAAAACTGTCACCTTTGCACAGCTAGTAAAATTCCATATTTTATAAGGATATATTACTTAAGTACTGTGTTTAATGTATATAAGAAGGAATATGCCAGAGAACAAATTATTACAGAAGATTAGACAGTTTTAATATTTATTTTCCAAGCATTTGATTTGGACATGAACCGACCAAACTGATTTTCTTGTAGAATTTCCTGTATGAACAAAATAACATCTTAATTTTTGAAAGAAAAATACTTATTTAAAAAAATAAAAATCTTCATAATCTTAATGATGGAGTTATCTAACAAGTCTGCTACCCAACAACAAATCATGAGACAAGAAACTGAGGATTGTCCATCTGCCTTACTGACGATGAGATCTAGTAATCACTTAATTTTCGAGTCATACCAGGAAGTCATCTTATACTTTGGATTAGGCAAACTTTAAAAGATTTTTCATTAGTTCAGATTGAATACTTCAAAAACATACTGCTGTTTCTGAAGTACTGCAAAATTCCAGAGACACGTTATTAAAGCTCTGCAGGACCTTTTGTGCAAGTACTTCAAGTATTGTTTGACTTCAGCAGCACATCATACATGAAAGAAAAACCTACATGGGTTAGCATTAAAGACAAACCTGTACTGATACAGTTTTTAAAGACATTCCCACTGTACCAACCACATCGCTACATCACTCTACATAGCTAGTTCACTCATGGTATAACATCATATAGGCTGTGATCTCACAGCTTCTTGTAGGCAAGTGAACTACTAAGCTTTTGCAGAATCTCACTTCTAAACACACACACCTTTTTCCCAAACCCACAAAAATGCACAAATAGTGCATAAATAGCTAAGATTCGTTAAAAATTGAATTAAACTTTAGTATACAGAAATAAAAAAAAAATAACTAATAGGTTTGGTTTAAGCATTTATCTGAAAAATCTGTAAGACTTCTATTAATTAATGAGTAACTGGAAAATATAGAAGACAAAGTCTTGCCAGTTACAGAAGATTAATCCAAACATACTATGTAAATTATGTGAGACACAGTATTTCAGAAGAGTGGAAAAAAAGTTAAAATTATTTATTATATGTAAACTCCTTGTAAAACACATGAAAAACTCTTATTTCAAACTCTTACAACACAATTATTATCTGTACTGTTTGATCACTGGACCCCCAGAGAGTCAATATTGAGCTAGAAATAGGGGAAGCGTTGGTTTGGAATACTTATCCTTCTTCCTTCAGGACAACAGTTCAGAGAAGTTTGAGAGTGTAGTCAGCTGCAAATCATAACTCCCATTGCCCACCATTTCTACCATTCCATAACACTATTATAGTGATAATTGAGGAAGGCAAAAAGCCCCAGGGAGCTTCTGATCTGTTCTTGCTAAGATAAAGTCAAAATGACTGGATACTTGATTCGCCCTCAAGTAGCATATGAGGGGAAACAAAAATACCTGTCTGCAATTGACACTTCTGTCACAGGAGTATAAAGAAGAAAGCAACAAACAGTTCCAAGTCATTTTAATGACAGTTCAAGAACAAAAATGACTGCATATTGAAAATAAGCAAAATAACCTTTCTATTTTAATTTCAACTTTAGTATCAAAYGAAAGAGTAAATAAGAAAACAAGAAGTTGAAAAAATTGTTAAATCCTTAAGATAAATCCTGTCATATGGATTTTTCTGCTCTCTGAAAACCAGCATTTCCAAACAGAAAAATATTACATATAACTTGATTTATTGCCATCTAATCCCCAGAGGTCAACAGAAAAATATGGAAGATTGATTTCCACATCTGAGTTGCCAAGGATAAGTGTTACAAAACACAGTAAGAGCTACAAGGCCACAGGAAAAATAAACATGCCGTAATCTACAAAAGCTTCCCCAGCACATCTGCACAAATTCTTTAATCTGCACAAACAAATGCACTACAACTAAAAATAAACCATCACATAAAGAAAAATTAGTTTCACTGGGAAATTTGTTAGTTCACCAGGCCACTAACTCACATGCTTGCAGAAGGGTGACAAACAAAGCAACACTTTTTGATCAGCATTTTGTTGACATACGCAGAAAGTCACTGATGTAAGATGAGAGTTTGAAATAATGGCTACGTCCATTTCAGTTGTACTTCTATCAGTTTGTGGTGGCATGGGAAGCAATACTCAACAAAAATGAGAGCAACCAACAAAAGTTTACTAAAATTCACCTTAAAAAGATGGTATCTGCCATCGAGAATCTCTGCACTTGGTCTTACTTCCATAGCATTGTCTTCAGCCTAAGTTAAATAACACATTGCCCATTAAGATACCATACAACTCTTAAGTGATGGGCCACAATCTGAATAATAGTACAGATGCAATCTAGCTGTAGCTAGTCTGTCACACTATTCACACAAATTGCCAGTGAAGCAACACAGGAACACTCTAGGCTCGGGGTGGGGAGTCAGGTGCAAACTCTAACAAACGCACTGAACTGGGCACAACAAGCTTATGACACACAAGCAACTTCACAGGGAAAAAAGCATGTAGAATACCACAGAAGTTGTACTAATTACCGTAATTTTATTTGTGGTTGAGGTAACTGGTAAAATTTCAAGACCCATTCGTATTCTCTTTTGTTTTTCACAGTAAGCTTTCCAGGTATCTTCATTGAACCCATAGTTGAAATAATCAGAGAGATCAGCCCCTTTAAACAGAAAAGCATAGGTTTTTAGGACATTACGAAGTTCATCTTTTCTTTTCTCTACTGAACATATATACACCTCTATTTATAATATCAAAACGGATTAGGTATTGATCTAAAAAGATACTACTGAAAGGTACAATACAGTCTTACATCAGCAAACATACGAGTATTCATGGCTAAGACTATAAAAATATTAAAATTTAGTCAGAAAGAGTATCTTGCCTAGCATGCTGTCTCAGGGATCAAGAGTAGATACTTACAGAATATCACAGAATATTATAATCCCTGTATCTTTACACTAGGATAAACGTAAGATCTTTTGGTTTGCTGTATGTTCAGTGAAGAACCACCCCCTTTTGCTTGTTCCGTATTTGACTCATTTCGTTTTGACTCCTAGTTTCATTTGATGCCACAAAGTAAAAATATTGTAAGAGAGAGACCAGACATAACCCAAATGCACAGAATATATTTCAAATAGGTAACAGTTCAAACGTCAGAATATTATCAAAGGCTTCTTTTTTCCATTTTGTAGACACTATTTCCATTGCCAAAGCAATATACAAACACTAGAAAAAACTATACACAGCAGCAAGATGTACTGCCACTAAAAAAACAACCACCAACACTGGTATTAGACAAGTCTGGCCAAATCATTTGAGCCGACCAGATGATACACACAGGAGACTTATGGAAAGTCCATGTGGTACCAGCTGCTTCTTCAAAGCTTATGGACATCTATATGCCTGAACACAAAGAAGCACAAGCAGCTACGTTTCACCATTCTTCATGCTCAAACCTGCTAGAACTATTTTCCGTTCTGCTTTATCTTCTGTCCTATGGCACAGACCAATGGCAGTAATCTCCACAGAAATACAGATTTCCAAGGAGAGTTCAGGATATACATGTATTTAAAAAAAAAATAAAGGGCATGTCCTACAGTCTCTTTTTGCTGACCTATGTGCGGGATGTATACTAAGAAACACGGCACACCCACACACCCTGTGGCACAGCACAAACGCAGCACGTAACGTAGTGCTTCTTCCAAGTTATATTGTACAGTATCTTCCAGCTATAGAGTAGATAACACCTACATGCAATAAATGGGAATTATTATTAAAATAACCTACTGAATATCTACATATCAGTTAACGTAAACCAGAGCATTACCTGGCTTTCTCCAAGGTTTATCTTCAAAAGAATCTAAATCTACTTCCAGAAGTGGCACACCATTAATACTCCCTGGTGCATCTAGATCCACCCCTTTAACTTTTGCACCTGTGAAGAAAAGTTAGAAAGTTAGAGCCTTCTGTCTCTACCAAATAGTTTTAACAGTTGTAACACACTTAGAATAGGAATAAAAAGTCATATTTAAATTTATCAAGAAGTTTTGGAAGTGAAAATTATTTCCTTCATCCAAAACAATCAAACATTTTTTTGCGTTTTTACTAATATTACTGTGTACATTTTCTTACCAGAAGTTCCATAAGCTCGTCCTCCTGTCTTAATATTGAGATTCACAGGTGCCGCTCCATAACTTGAAGAAATTAACAAAACTGAATTAGACAGAGAAAACTCTTAAAACAGAAGAAAACACAAAACAAGAGTTAGCTAGATCCAGAAACAAACTGGACCCAGGCTCAATCGCCATCCTGAATCTCTAGCTTTCCAAGCTGGTAACACTGTAAAAGTAAAGAGATCAGCCTAGGAGGAAGAGAGTGTACCTTTCTATGCTCAGTAGCAACTTCTCCAACTAATAAAGAGTTGTGAAGCAAGTCCCAGTCACTCTTCCTGAGTTGAAAGGATAAAGACCTTGATAGAAACAAGAACGGACAGAACCAGGAGAGAAAGGAAAAATGCAGTTCATTTAGGGATACAGATGACACTCTGGGGATTAGAGTAAAAACAAAATTAAAAAAAAAGAAAGGGTTTAGACAGATCCTTTTCTCTTTTCCTAATTATTCCATTTAATCCGTACAGAATTGGAAAATACAAGCATTTCTCTACAATGATTGAAAGGCTGTTTCAATGTACTTCTAGCAATCACCTATCCTTGTGACCAACAGAAAAGTATGTAACTTTTCACTTTCTGAAATACTTGAGAGCTTTCTTCATAAAAATGCACTCAGAAATCTAGATACTGAACTGATTTAACTACCTTAGGAATTACAGCATTGTTCATTTGGAACATTAAGAGCAGGCTTTCACTACCATTTGCGTGCAATGTAGCTTATCCTCACAGGTGGTATCAACCCACAAACGTAATGAGATTAGCATATAATTAGAAGGCAGTGTATAGTTTACAGTACCACTTCCACGCAGTTTTAGTTTTCATTCAAGTGCTACAACAGCGGACACAAAACATTTAACCTTCTGATCTGCCATGCTGTATTTGTGCATGACATTGCTTTTTAAACAGCAGTTGACTATTACACGAAAATTATTTAATCCTATAAAAGGAACTTGTTATACTGAAGTTAAAATGAACAGCAATGTTGAGTTTATTTTAGATTCCTGCCCTTCCATCAACTTTCTGTCCAATTTGCCCAGAAAAAAGGCTTTTCAGAAAACAACCATTTCTACATAAAACTTTCTATTCTAATTAGATTTAGGTGCTCATTGTTTTCTGTACTCATGGAAAGAGGACCAGCAAGTCCACTGAGAATATAAATATAGTTTTGCTTTAGTCTCTCAAAATTTGAGGTCACTGCCTACACCACAAGCATACTGCAAGTTATTGAAAGCAGACAAATAAAGAACKGAAAGAATTGCTATTTTTTATATTACACTGATTTGCAGTTAGTCTAGGATATTAAATACTGGAAGTTTAAAAACATTATGTTTCAAAAATGAGTAAATCACCTGCATTCTAAAGTTAAGAACACAATAATATACATGAGTCAGACCTACCTGCAGACCTGTCATAATTCTATTAGGAAATGATGCCCTAGTAACTGGGCTTAATAAGCACAAAAACAATAGGATTGCCAAGACAAACAAGCAAACCACTTCCCTCAGAAAACTTCCATGTAATGAAAAATAGTATTTCATAAATTTGGGCAAAATTAACACCGTTCAAAAGTGTTGAGCAAAAAACAAGCCCTTTATCAAGAGAAGAAGGAATATGGGGCAATTACAGTAGCAAAAAATTTATTGTATGGTACAAATGCCTAAACCATGATCTTGAGAAATTACCTCCAGAGACTGGCAGCTCCATCCTGAAGTACATTAAAATCTTATTTGAGAACATCAATAGGAATTGAAACTATAGAGGTCTAATTAGAACTATATCCACTACAAACAGAACCAAGGACAAATGTTTCTAATGTTCTCTGTGCTTACCACTCTACCATTTGCAACAAAAATGTCACCGTCACAATAATGACCCTAAAAATGCTATGCAACGTAGCCATTCCATAACAAAAAACAACTCTCTACTTCACAAACTTAATACAATTATTTCTCAAAATCTGAAAACAAATTGTACAATAGGTCTTCCTTTAAGACATTTCATTGATTTCACTTCACTTATTTGTTTTCAAGTCACTATATCACTAAAAGCGTTGTTAAAGAGCTGAAAAAAACCTAAATTGAGACTAACTATGCATACAATTTGACGCTGACAGGTATTAAAAGAGCGAGCCTGAACTGATAATTAAATATAATCTTGAAAGTTCCCCCAGTTAATGTTTGCAAATAACTTACCTATACTGTGGAGCTCCTGTTTTAATATCCCCTATGGTGACTTGAACATCATCTTCATCATCATCACTATCACTATCACTGTCATCCTCAGCCTCTGCCACCTTCTACGAAAGAAAAAGTCGTTGCTTAGACAAAAAGCAGTCACTTACCTTTACAGTGGAAAAATAATCCAGACAAAACTATCCATTCTAGAAATCTTCGAAAGAAGAAAATTCTCCTTTTCCTAGACCTCAGAACTGAGTAGCATTAACAGTAAATTTAGGAGGCTCATCTGCTGCAATGCTACAAGTATCTGAAACACCTGRATCAAAATAGGGAAGTATCTTTAATACTAAGTTCTGTTTCTGAAACATGACATTTCCTAAATAAGATAAAATAGTTTCCACTATCTAATATCCTTCTTCCCTCTATCTAGCTCATACACACTGGTTCTACTCTTATCTTGTCACTCAGGAAAGAACTTAAAAATATGCAAGACTAGCTTCTTGCCATCCTCAATTATATATCCAGAGTAACTCACAGAAATGTTTTTCCAGTTGTAGATGAACACTACACTTCAGAGAAATCCATTCAGTTCCTAGCATCAGTAAACTATATAAAATACATGAGATTTTTCAGMGAACAGGCTGAAAAAACAGATAGAAAAGCACACTGTTCTGTCCCATAGCATTCAAGCTTGCTGGTAAATAACACAGTCATGCTGGTTCATACCAAGAGTTCATCTAGTACAGTGTTTTGGGTTTGTCTGGTGTTTTGTTTTGGTGTTCCCCTCTCAGAGACCATAGGGGAGAGAAAAAACAGGGCAAACACATACCATGCTCCTCCCTAACACTCTTTCAGCTGCTGATTATTATCAGCTCAGGGCATTTCCTAAGCCAGTTATGGTTTGTCTATTTAGTRACCCCCAAAGGATCTTTGTCTCAAGTACTTGCCCAGGCTTTCCTTGGACTCATATAAACTCCCAGCAGCAACACTCTCTTTGGCAAGGAGTTCCATAGCACCGTCTACTGCATGAAGATCCAACCTTTTTTTGTTTTCATCCTGGCTCCTATGACTTTAGCAGTCCCAGTTCTCATATAGAAGGGACTGTGAGGAGTCAATCCTTACTTACAGTCTCCATACATGATTTTGCTAGCCTCCATCATATCCTACGTATGTCTGTCTTCCAGGCTGAGAAGTCCTTGCCTACTCAGCCATTCCTTGTATGGAAGCTACCTCGATTACTCTTGCTGCTCTTCTTCTCTCAACTTTTTTCAGTTGAAGTAAAGCCTTTACAATGTGAGGGGAACAGAACAGCACACAAAATTCAGGGTGCAACTGAACCATGAATTTATGGTATAATGAAATCTTCCATTTTGTTCACTATTCATTTTCTGCTACATCCCAATGTTTAACTGCTTTTTAGACTTCAGACAAGCACTTCACCATCAATTTCATGGATCTTTCTACATATCTTAGTGCATCCCTCCTACGTGGTAATGATCAGCTCAGAGACCACCATTTTATTTGTAAACCTGTTTTTCCTCCCATGAACATCGCTCTTCTTTTTCTACATAGATTTTCAATAACCATTTATTAACCAGTCAGTTCTTCACAGATAGTCCTTGTTCTCACTATCTTGAATAACTTTGTAACATCAGAAAACTTGTGACCCCACAACTTACCCCTCCTCCAAGTAATTTATAAACACATTAAACAGCACAGGTTATACACAACATTCCAGAGAATCCCCACTGGAGGTGACCTTCCTTCACTGTGAAAACTGAACCTTTACTTCTACCCTCTGTTTTCTATCTTTTACACATCAATTATCCATGTGGGACTCATCCTATAGCTGCTTAGTTTTCCTAAAATCCTTTGGTGAGGAATTTCTTCCAGAACTTTGTGCAATCCAAGTGAACTTTATCAACCAGATCACCCTTATTCACACACATGTTGAATCCTTCAGCATTCTGCCCAGGTAGCCTGCAGTTATCCAAGCAAAGCTGAGCTCTAGCCCTTATCTATTATACTATTAACTTGCCTGGTACATAAATTAGACAAAAATAAGCAGCTGCACAGAAGATGAGATGCTGGAGTGCAGTTCATCCTTGCTACACAACATTAATATAATTTACATAATAATTAAGAGTCTAATCACAGGGGGGAGGGGGAGTCTAGATCAGTAGAGATATTCTGTAAATGACAACTGAAGACAGAAGACAGTCTTTCAATGCCCCACTGCTGAAAAGTACAAGTTCACCACTCACACACCAGCCAACCCACACAGTAGAGAGCCATTACAAATGCATCACACAGAAAATAAAATTTTGTCGGGACCATGTACCTTTTCAGCCAAAACCAATTTCTCTTCTAAACAATGATTTCTTAGTTCCCCCCTCACAGAAATATTCCCCTTTTCTTATTCAACCAACTTGAACACCATCCATTTTTCTAGGTTGCTGCTGACCCTTCATGTGCACCTTTTACCACAAAGTTCTCAATTTTATGGAGATGTTCTAATAATATCCTAACAATGCTAGGCTTTATATAGGTGAAAAATACAAAGATATGCAAGAACAAGGGAACTGCGCCAATGAGAATTTTCAGAAATATTTTAAAATCAGCAAGTCCAAAAAAGAATACTATTGTCTCCTTGTATCTAACATATTAAATCTACTGCCCACTTACAGTATTAACATCAGCACAAAAAGCCTTTGGTGCCTTAAAATAAAGAGCTTTTCAGTTTAAACAACTGAAATAAGTTTTTTATGTTTTTATAAGTTTTTTTTCCCCCAACTTTAAATAAGTTGTAATATCTTTCATAAATAAAGTATTAGACTTACTGCAAAAAATATACTTTTAAGGCCAGTCCTTAAAACTTGCACAAATATTATGATAATGGTTTCTGCATCACTTAAGAGAATTCTTGCAAGATAYAAGCTAAAAAATCCTAGTGAAGTAAAATTACAATTTTTTCACAGAACAGATTTAAACTGTTCCCATTCACAGTAAACTGAGGCCTTTTATCAACATTGCAACAATAAATTTCATTTCCTGGTCCTTTCCTTCATCATACTAACACTGAAGTTATAAAACATACTGAACATTGAAGACTACTACCAAACAAGTCTGTTATGTTGCCTCTGAAAGGCATGTGTAACTCATCTCTCGATCCATATTGTCACATATTTCTGCAAATGCTGATTGTTTATCACATTCAAAAAAGAAAAATGATCAGAGGATTTTATTTTCCTATCAGTGAGGAAAAACAGAGAGATTATAATTTTGAAAAGGATGTCTATGAGAAAAGACAGCTGTCTTGAAGCACCGTCTTTCTCCCCCCCAAAAAAATGGAAGTACTATTCATTTATTTTCTGTAAGTTAGATTTAAAAAGTGGACTGCAGCTGGAAATTGGATTTCCTAATTTAGTAATTTCTACAGAGTTTCTGCAGATAACGTCAAACACCTTTCAGAAAAAAAATCAAAAGGCGTACACTTAGGCATTAATTCATTTAATTGTAAGTCCTAGCCAAATTACGAATACCCCATAAATCAAAACAAATTAAAGCAGTATTTCAAAAACACATTTAAAACTACCGTTTTCACAACGCCATTTTCTGCAGCTTCCTCTTCATTTCCAGGTGGGGGTGGAGCACTTAAACAAAAACAAACAGGAAAAGATGAAACTAGGTATTTATGCACATATTATTTCACACGTATCAGCTAATGATGAAAAAAGCCTTGCTACATCATTCCAGAGAAGAGCCAAAGCTCCAGCTATCTTCTGCATTAATTAAAAAAATTAATTTATTAAAAAAAGTTCTAGATGAATATAACATTAGATTAGCAGGATAATCTTTAGCTATCATAAATCACACTAACTGGATGTTTGTAGAATAGTTGGAAGTAATAAGGGACTACACCTGGATCCCCTTTTGAAATCAAAGTAAAATCTTTCATAATATATGAAGGGAGAATAACAGCTTCCCCCCCTCTCCCCTGCAGACTGACACTTTTCAAAGACATAATGGAAAAAACATATAAATACCCATAGGTAATGCTTCACTGAATCAAAATTCCCACATCTGCATTGTGAAATTTTCTTCCACCATACGGAATAGCTACAATTCAATGATTAATGCAATAATTCAATTATATTTTAACTGTAGACTGAAAACTGTACAAAATTTAAAATTACTGGTCCATCTAAAATGACCAGCACTGTCAAATCCATGCAAATGAGCTGTCTCAGCTTACCTACTGCTGTTTCTTACACAGAAATATTTTAATTTCCACAGTCCCATTAACTGTTAGGATGTTGCACCACAAATAGCAGAGTAAGCAGGGAGCCATTTAGAAACAATTTTCTTTCACTGAAAAGATATTTCTGAAATGGAGTGAGCAACTGCCAATTTTTATTGAATAGAATGATTTTGATCCCAACTTCTGTTGGCAAAATACCCACTCATGAGCGTTGCACCAAAACCCAATGCAGCCCAGGTATGGCCCCAGGATTCAAGCTTGACCATTTCACTTCATCACCCAGTAAAATGACAGACTAGCTACAGAACCTGAATAAAACCTCACAATTTTTATATATATAAGAATGCCACAACTGGGAGGCCAGAGACCAAAACTTTTAACAGGTAAACTGCCACCGCACTTCCAGAGTTCCAAACACAACTCATAAGATGCACAAGCTACCATTTATTATGCTTTTTAGTCCACAGCTATGTATTGAGGCAGCCAAATGCCAAGACAGACACTATTGACCAGAAACTGGAATAAAACACCACTGTTTCTAAAGATTGTTTTGGTTGCCATGCAAATAATTTTCTTAAACAACAGTAATACTGACAAAAGGTKCCAGGTCAAGAAAAGGTAACTGAACATAAGAAATCAATTGATATGGAATAGCTTCCAAATAAAGAGCAAATAAATAATTAGAATTCTTTGTCCTGGAAAAGAGATGATTCAAGACAAATGCAACAGAGGTCTAGAAAACTGTTAAATGACATGGAAAAGGTGACAGGAAACAGCTCTGTTTCTTATGCTACAAGAACTAATGGGAATCAAGTAATTGCATCTAGTAGCTGCTTCAAAACAATATCGTATGTAGTCAAGTGGTGGAGGTCATTACTGCTGTATCACACCGTGCCTGTCAAAAGTTGACATCAGTTCAGAAAAGCAACTGAGCAAGCTTACGGACAAGAAGTCCACCAAGGGTAACTAAATTCAAGAGTTCTCATTGAAAAAATCTCTGCTGACTGGAAGCATTTATAGAAAATAGCAATGCATGTTTTCTTGCATTGGCTTCCCCTTTATTTAATTTAGCTTGACAATCAACAATTTCCATAGTTTATCAATTGTGAGACTTCTTCCATTCAGTATAAGAGACTGATTCCCATTTCTAGTCAGTCCTTGCTATCAACCTCCATCAACTTGGCTAGATTTTCGAAGAAGCACCTTTGTGCTTTTTTTCATACAGTTCCTTATAACTCAAGCAAGCTCCCCCAAATACTTCCAAAGCTTCTTCTAAATTTCTTTCAAATACTCTCCTACTAATAAAAAAACCCAACCCCAAAACCCTAAGCAGATGTGTTATGCGACCTGCACATCAAACTAGCTGGTAATCTTCAACTGCTTGCCTCTATTCCTCTTTTCGTAAATGCACTGTAAACTCCTTGGGAGACAGACTGTCTTTTAACTTCTAAATTATCTAGAACAAATTAAGTCCTGATCCATTACTAAGACTGCAAAGCACAATGATTACAGAAATAAAAGACCTGTTGGCATTTTGTGAGGGGCTATTGCTGTCCATACAGTTAAAACTTAAAATAACTTCCATATTCAAGTGTCCCAATTTCACAGGTAAAACCATTTCACAGAAAAGCCAAGTCATTCTATCAATCAAACATACTACCTTAAAGGGATTTTCAAAGACACTAGAGTGTGTTCAGGCACTATGGACTTTCAAGGAGCTGGGAAGAATAATGTAATGAATACAATTTTTGTGCAGCCATGCTACAGGTCTTCCAGTTGTCAAGATACTCACCTAGCTTTTTCTTCCTCTGGTCTCTCTGCTTCATTTTCATCTACCGTAAGAGAAAACAAACACAGTAGCTAAGAATAAAATCCCCCGAAAACCAACCGTGACAGATATCTTGCCATGCAGATTATTAGRCAACTCTTCATTGAGTTGAGAGAACTCAACTCTTTATTGAGACGTTTTCGTAACATTTCAATTGTGAAATCAGTCGAGCAGACCCCTGAGCCCTCACAGTGCTCTGTACTGACAAGTCCACCCACAGGGGCAGGGTTTAGTTTACAGGTTTTATTATGATTTGAATGTAAAGAAAGTCCCTAAAGCTGTAAAGAAAGTTTATGCATAAAAGGTTAAGGCTGCTTCAGTACTTCAACGCTGGGAGCCCGGGCAGGGGGGTACTGGGGAGAGGCTCGGTACCAGGGGTGCATGTGGGGCAGGAGCGCCATGCGGGCCTCCCGCCGCGGAGGCCCAGCACGCCTCGGCCTGCGCGGCCAGGGCAGAGGGGCCGGGAGACCTTCAGCGCCTCAGGGACCGGTAGCCGAGAGCCCGCGGGGGAGGGGGCAGGGAGCCACCGCCGCGGCGGGGAGGGGGCCGCGCACAGGCCCGGGACGGCGCCGCCGGAGGGCCGGCCGGGAGGAGGGGACTGAACAGCGGCGGGGGTGGCGGGACGGGGGGGACCCTTTTAAACGGCCGCCGGCCAGCCCGGCTCGGCAGGGGGGTGCGGGCTGCGCTGGGCCGCGGGCTGGCCTGGCGAGGCGGCGCACGCCGCGGCGGCGCACGCCGCGGCCTACCCACCCCCACACCCCAACCCTGCCGCCGCCGCGGCGGGGCAGAGCAGAGCGCCGGGCCGGGGAGGTGGGCTGGGGACGGGGGTCTGGGAAGGTCCGTACCGCCATAGAGCCACTCCTCCTCCTCGTCCCCGGCGGCTCCGCCGAGGTCCGCCGACAGCTGCTCCACCTCGCCGGTAGACATGGCCGCCTCCCGCGGGACGCGAGGGCCTGGGCCCGGCGGCGCCAGGGCCTCCCGCCGCTGAGCAGCACCGCCGCGCCGCCCCGGGCCTCCGCCGGCGCCTCAGGCCGCGACGGGGCGGCGGCCGGGGGGTTGCGAGCGTCCGCCCGGCCCAACGCCACCGCTCGCGGAGGAACCGCCGCCGCCTGCTCGGCGCTTCCCCTCCCCCGCCGAGTGAGTGACACGCACAGGAAGCGGGCCCGGCCCGGCCCCGCGGCGCCCTGGGCACGGGCACGCGGGGGGCGGCCCGGCGGCGCCCGGCCGCGCAGGGAGGGCGGGCGGGCGGCGAGGGGACGTGGCCTGGGGCGGCCCAGCGCCCTCCGCTCCCCGAGGGGCCCTGGCAGGCCGGGGGCCATGAGTGGGGAGAAGCGGAGGGGCCTCCGGGCAGCCCGCGGGAGGAGCGGGCCGGGCCGGGCCGGAGGGAAAGGGGGAGAGCGGCCGTGCGGCCAGGCCGGGCCCAGCCCCGGCGCTGCCCTGCCCGCGGAGCCGGCCTCGCTGCCGGTCCTCGTACGGCCGGTCCCCCCCCTCTCTGTGCGCCGCCAGTCGCTGGGACTCACCTCGGCTGTGCCTTCCCCACCCTCCCGAGGCGCGGCGTGCCTGCGAGAGTCGCCTTGCCTTCCTCTCGCTGCCCTTTGTCTCCGCTGCGCTCGGCGGTCCTTGTGCTCTTCTGCATCCCCAAACGCCCGTCCGCTTCCTCAGCAGGGATCACCGGCAGCGTGGCGATCTCCTCCAGGACATCCTCGCCCATCTCCAGAGGCAGGACTTGGCCAAACACACGTGCAGTCCAGTGCCGTGCTTACACTGGCGGCTGATGGCAGCTGCCGGGGGGGAGCGTAACCACAGGATAAACACGCTGCTATTTCTGCTAGAACTGTCCTAGCTCTCAGCTCGGGGACTCTCCCAGCTAGAGGTAATATTTTAGGTTTAAGAACCTTTTATAGATATTTTTTTTCCTCCACAAATTGCCTACTTTTACTTTTAGCTCCGGTAAGAGTTTAACATTCATAGTGTGCTGTGAATGTTCCAGAGTGTAACTGTGCATTTAATGAAGAAATAGCTGTATTTTAAAAGCAGTGGGAAGTAGCAAGCCATTTTTACTGATGATTTTCTCACTTTACATCTGTGAATGCTGCATTAACAACTGCAAGATTCATTAGAAAAATYAAGTACCAACACTGTCAAAACAAGTTTTGACCAGTTGTGTGTACAAATGGAGTCTTCAGCATCTTAGGATGTTTGTGAAAACTAAAAAAGGGACCCCTCTTTCACAGCAGGACAGCTCTCTTTTACAGCAGGACAGCTTGTGATAAATCAGACCAGAGGGCTTGACTATCTTAGACACACATCACAACTCTGGGGAAAGCTTATTCTTTGAATTGCCTGCATAGAGAATCTCGTTTTAAAGTTTCATATATGGCATGACATTTCACTGGAGTTCTCATGAACAAACTACCTTCTCAAAAAGCTTTTTTTTTTCCCTGAAATTAAATGTTTGGGTGTCATATACAGATCGTGAATTATGTGGTATAATTGGGTAGGTTTTCATCATGCAATTCCATTTTTTAATACATATTGTAGTGGAGTCAGCAAAGGCATTTTTCACCAAAAACATTTGTAGACACTTGTTTTTCATAAAACAAATTTGTATTGTAGTACCTCTTACTGGGCATCAGTATCTCTCTTCAGTTTCATTCCTGTTTTGTTTACTTGGCCATATAACACACTGTTGGCTGACATTAGAGGACAGGGTAGAACTCTAATAGTTTCCGTTGACTGAAGACACAAGGAAGAAAAAGAAAAAACACCACAAAGACAAACCACCACATCGAATCTCTTAAAATACATCAACGCAGATCCTCAAAACCATTTTCCTTGTAGAAACTTTTAGACATTACATTGAGCTGGTGGTCACATAAAAATCCATCTTGAACAGCTTAAGCATCTTGAACATTGGAAGCTGGCACAAGAAGGCTAAGTCCCGAAAATAGCTGCCAGCCTTCCACCGCTCCCAGGAAGATGTTTACCCACCTCTGGCCCTGGTTGGACAGAGAGGGTGCTCTGAACCTGTTTCCTGCTTTGCTTCCGAGGACAGAGTGCTGGCCTAGATGGCATTTTAACTTCTGCCCTCAGATAAAAACTCCCAGCAGTCCCAGCCTCTGGAATGGACCTTGCAATTTCTCCTTACTGCTGCGTAGAGGGAGAGCAGCAGTTGGGGCCTGAAAAAAAGGCTTCTCCCAGGGCCCTGAGTAGCTAAAAGGCTGAGGACAGAAGACGACCTCTTTGTGAGCTGCATAAACATCTGACTCAAGGGTTACACTCCAGAAACCAGAAGATACCAGGTTTATGGGAACCCTTTAATACAGTTCCTTTTCTAACACAGTAGCTGTCAATTTGCACATGGGATAAAATAAGCTGTAAAAACTACTTGGATAATTTTGTTTTGTAATTTAACCACTATGCTTTAAACTGATTAACTTCATTTTGTCTTCTGGCTAGTAATCCTTTTTTTCAACACTGGCATATGCAGAACTAGTTGCAATCTATACAGTATTTATAAAGTAAAAAAGCTACTTGTTTTCTTAAAAAAGCATCTGCTGTTTTGACAATACATCTAAAAAAAAAACCCCAGCCTTTTAAAAATGGTAACTAAAGCATTGAACAAGCCATAATAGATCTAGCTTTTGTCCATGGCACTCAAGCATAAAGCAAAAACTCAGAGATACATAATCTCCGAGGTAAATCAGTTTGAGAGGATAATTCTACTTGTGTATAAGCCCAGGGGCCCCGTGGTTAACCATCCCCAATCCTTTCTTGGCATTCATTTTTCAAATCCAAATAGTCGAGAAGGCTATTAACTTACATATTTTTCTAGCACCATAWTGTTATATGCCCTAAGGTTAAAATAATAGATGGGGGTTGGAACAGCACAAAGACATAAGTCTGAGTTTGGAAGAGGGACGAATGCATTGGGGTAGGAATGTGCATGGAGCAGACTGGAAGGAGAGGATTTAATTTCAGCTGGGGTGATGAAATCTGGTGATTCCACATTATTTGTGTTTTTCAGTATTCTGAAACCAGCTGAACCTGCAACAGACCCAAGAAGGTCAGTTAAGATAGTGGATGAACTAATTAAATCATGTATCTTTTCACTATGTTGTAAAAAGAATCCTCCTTGTTCTGTACTAAGGAGGTTGCCCAGGTGAAATACTATATACAGATTAATACAGATTTGCAAGCGAGCCATCCATTCTCTGGGGAGAAGAAACTGTAGATGCGTATTTTGGCATTTTTTCTTGTTAGCTTTGAAACTGATTTTGAGATCAAGAGCTTTTTAAAGGAGAAATGGAATTAAATTGTCATATGTCTCCAACTGTATATCATAAAAGTTGCATTTATTAAATGAGTATTTCTTTTTGCTAGCTCATCAACCACTGGATTTGCTAATGCTAACACAAGAAATACAGAATTATAGGACAGGGAACAGCAATGGAAGTTTTACCTTTCCAGTGCTGTACATTTAAAAAAGTATCAGCAACACAGTTGTTCTCTCGGTGTAACAAAGATATCGATGCAGCACAAAAAAGGTAGTGACATAAATAGTGACGCTGTTAACATTTACAAGGAGCAAGACCAAAGATACTCCCAGCCTTCTCAGGAACATGTCAGGCAAAATTGAACTGTCAGTGCTCAGATGTCCCTCCTGGTACTGGCCAGGGCTACGGACTGTAGCAGAGTTTCTAATACAGACTGTAGGTGAGAGAAATATTTTAACGTTTGTCAGAATTTGGCGCTGCCAGCAAAAAGAAGAGGCCCCTGCCCTCTCCTCCCCCGGGGGTGTGTGTATCCCTGCTGCCGCTCTCGCGGGGTAACAGACCTGGGCGGGAGCACTGGCCGAGCCTGACCCCCGGCGACACCGAGCCTCTCACCGGGTGGCGGGAGCGCGGCGCGGGCAGCCCTTCAGCAGGCGCCCGGGCTGCAGCGGCTCCTCTGGGGACGGGCGGCCCCTCGGGGGGACACCGCAGCGCAGCCCCGCAGCCGGAGGAAAGGCCTCACCCGGCAGAGACACCTGGGCCTCTGCAGCCTCCCTCGGGCCGCTCCCGCCCCGCAGAGTCCCCGCTGCCGCCAGCCCACAGCGCCAAGCGACCTCGCCGCCCGGCCCGGTTCTGTCACGGGGGAGGGACGACACCGCCCAGTGTGCTCCGCCCCTCCCCACCGGCGGGCAGCCAACCCGCGCCCGCCGCGTCATGCCGCGGCGCCGGCGGCGCGCCGGGCACGTGCGGTGTGTTGTGGCTGTCAGCGCTGCCCGCTGCCGCCGCCATGGCGGTGCCGGTGCCGGTGCCGGAGCTGTGGCGGGTGTGCCGGCAGGCCTGGGAGCCCGTGCTCGCTAGGGCGCGCCGGGCCGTCGTCTTCCTGGACGCGGCGTCCGCGGAGGCGCTGCACTGGGGCGGCGGCGGGGCGGGCGAGCTGCTGGCGGCGGGGGCGCTGGCCGTCAGGGCGCTGCCCGCTGAGGCGGGGGAGGCGGCGGGGGCGGCCCGCGTCGTCTTCGTGGTGAGCGGGACGCTGCGGGGGGGCGCAGCCGCCGCCGTGCGCGGCGTGCTGGGCCAGGGCTCCGTGCGGCATTGCGCGCTGGTGTCCGGCGGCGAGGCGGAGGGCGGCGGGCCGGCCGAGCTGGAGGACACGTTGCGGCGGTGGATGGGCGAGGGCGGCCGCGCCGAGGTGGTGCTGCGGGGCCCGCCGCTCCTGGCGCCCGTCTCGGCGGAGCTCTGCCTGCTGCCCGCCCTGGCGGCGCTCCTCCCGCCTCTGCCCGGGCCCGGCGGGCCCGGCCCCGCGGAGGTCGGGCTGGGCGCCCTGCCCGCCGAGCTGCGGGCGGCGGTGCGGGCCCTGGTGGGCGACCTCGACGCTCTCCTCACCGCCCTGGGCCTGCGGGAGGAGAGCTTCGCCGTGGGGGCCCTCAGCAGGGTCGTCGCCGCCGAGCTGGCAAGCTACGCCCCGGCCAGGAACAGGAGGAGGACGGCCACTAACAAGGCCTCCCTCGTCTTCGTGGACAGGACGTTGGACCTCGCTGGTAAGAAATCCACCGCTGGTGGGGGCTGTCATTCCTGCGGGCCCACATCCACCCTGTCAGGAAGGTTTCTGATAGTTGCAGGAGTCCTGGTGGCCTAGGAGCATGTATAGCACCATGGCCACGGTGGCTGCTCCCACATCCTTGCTCCCCAGTGGGTTATGGAAACCAAGAGCGAAGCAGAAGGCTCTGCTGGAAACACAAGGGTTTGTTTCTGGCACTTCCATTTTGCTGCAAACTAGAGACCTTAGCTGTGCCTGTGTGGCATCCCAAGGTGTGAAGGAAATGGTCTGCACGTTTCAGACTGTGCCTTGTGGATTACTGTGAAGCATTTCCCAGTGTATCGACTTGTCACCCTTAGCGTTATACCTGTCTAAACAGATATACATCTATATATATACTTAGCTATATCTCCATGACTGAAAGTGTCTCTGTATGTGTGTGTGTATATATATGGTTTTTATACACTATGCATTATACTTAGTCTTTGAGTGAAGCAATTGCACACGGCTGGTGTTGTTAACTTGGAAAACATTATGTTTGAGTGAAAACAATACAGAATTGTTTATACAACACTTTCTGAGAAGAAAATGAGTGTAAGAATGAACCACATGGTAAATTTAATACTGTCAGTTAATGCAGAATTGATGCAAAAGTTGAGAAGTGTGGAGAGTGGTGTGTGAGTCCACTAGGAAACTGTTAGAAGGAGAATGTCTAGTATTGTAATCAACCTGCAAGCTTGGTAAGTGAGGTAAAGTCATTTAAGCTGGTAAGATGTGATATCAAAAGGGCAGAAAGGGAAAGAGTGATTGAATGAGTCACCAGTAAGGTGCTGGGCCAGTGACCCACAAAAAGTTTGTGTCAGGCTTTCACTTCTGGAATAACCATCTTTCAGAAGAAACAGTAAACTCAGAGAGTAATTGATATAGGAGTGGCTGCATTTGCTTACCCCATTATATTATTGATAGACCTGCTCACATATACAGCCTGTGGGCCTGGTTCTGTTTGCATTATCTGTAGTCAATAATTCAGGTCATAATTTTGCCACCACATGTCCCACAGCAAGTGCTTGGTGCAATGGTGCGCCTGCAGCTCATCTGTTTCTGAATTTTCTTCTGTCGTACCTCCTCAATTTTGGCTTTGTGTATCCTTGCACTGATACAGGGTTCATAGCTGTCAACAATGTGCTGAAGAGCAGCTATGGATCTGGGCAGTTAATGCTGTGCTGTGGTTGGGAAGATTGCTGGGAAGACTGCAGGAGACTGGACTCAAATGAAGAGCCTTGAAATGAAACTCTGAGAGGAGTGCCAGTTTGGGGTGGGAACCAGTGCAACTGGACAAAGATTCGTGCACTCAGATGGTGGGAAGAATTAAAAACAATAAAAGGAACCGGAAATTGTGGGTGACAGGGAGCTGCCTGACAAGGAGATTGTCAAGGAGGCATGAAGAGAGATAATTGGTAACAGCTTAAATCTGGGAAGTGAAGTCTGGGATCTTGTACTTTAGTAGGAGAAGGTTTTTCAGAGAAAATGTCAGGGCTGTGGTGGGGCAGCTTTGGAGGGGATGCATCAAAGCTCTTGGAGTAAGGATGAGAAATTAAAGGATTCATTTTTTTTGGAATATATTCTCTTCAGTATCTGTAACTGAAACCAAGATCCCTTCATGCAACCATTCTTTTGTTACCAACAAATGTCTCCAGAATTCATTGACAGTTTAATTGAAGCCTTCCTATGCTTTGGACATGATACCATACTCTTGCCATCAAGTACAGTGCAAACTGAAGGAAGAAAAATCTAGTGTGTTTCAGAGGTAAAGCACTATATGGACCTGAATTTAGTGCCACACAATGAGATTTGTTTCATTAGTTTGCTTGAAATTGTATAGTAAAAAGTACACAAAAAGAACAGCATTTAAGTTGTGAAATCAGTTGTCGAGAAGTGGGAAATGGCAGAATTACGTTGTACCTGAAACCTTAGTTTTCTTTTATATACTCTCTCCCCTGGCCCCCTACCTCCGACTCCACTGCTTGGCCTTTAGGTGAATGAGTCTGTTGAATTTCAGCCTTACACTTTGTAAAAGCTAAAGCTTCCTATCTGCAAGTTTCCTGCTTGGTATTGGCAACTGGATTTTTTTTTCAAGCTATGATATATATTTGCAGTCAGCAGTGTAAAAATAAATAATTTTTTTTCAAATAACAGCTCAGTGCAGGTGGAAGTGTTTGAGGTAGACTTTCTCATTTGCAGCTCATTTCAGACAACTTTTTAAATCTTCCCTCTCTAAAGATGAAAGATTTTTGGATTTGATTTTTAAATGTCTTATTGATACCTGCATCTTGTCCAACACGTGGGCTGCAGATATGAGAAACGGTTATGTATCCATGAATTATGAGAATGGTTTTGTATTGCAAGCACTTCCACAAAAACCTGGAAGTTCATTATGGGTAGGTGCTGGGCTACTCTCTGATTAAGTCAGGCTACTGCTTTGAACCAGGTGACTTTGAATCACTCTGAATAGGCTGTCAGGAGGCAAATACTTTCTAACTCAAAGACCTGGATGGGATACAGCTTAAGGTAGCTCTAGATGATGTCTAAAGGTGTTGCACTAACAGATGTCTTATTTTTGGCTCATGTTCCATAAGATGTTGGGCTACAAAAACAAATAGTTTTCAGTAATACCAATTGATTTCTAATAGTAAAAATCAGAACGTCTCAAAAGTGCCTTTTCTGGTGCTGCAGTTGCAAACAACTGAACTAAGGGAAAATACTGGTACTTAAATAAATATTAAGAACTTTCCACTTTAAAGAACATGCTAAAGATGTATTCAGTACATTTTGGTAAAGAACTTCTGGTGCCAGTGCCAAGAAACTGTATTATCTTTGTTGTGAAAAATGGCACATTTTGCTGTCAAAAAAATCAGACAGCATCTAACTGACTAGGTTAGCTTTCTGGGTTCCATGAAGCAAAGAATCTYTTCTGAGCTATTACTCTAAAATTGGATTGAGCTCTGTTGAATACTTTTTATAATCTAATTTTTTTTTGTGTTCAGCATTACTTATGGATGCTGTATTTAAGGAATAGAGAGGAAAATACTGAATTAAGATAAATAATTCTCCTTTTTGTCCTTTATGGCATAATATTCAGCTGAGATGTAATGGGGATCTTCTTTTTATGGCCTTTGCTACCCGCACGGCTTCAACTGGGAATGGCATGGATACTGCCTATCCCTGCAGTGTAGGATTTTATGGATAAAGCAGTGACCCAGAAGGTGGGACATGTGTTTTTATGCCCTGGGGAGATCCCTGGCTTAGTACTTTGTGCTCACTTCTTGAATTCTGATCGTATAAAACGTTGTTACTGGTGCTGTCCCTAATCTGTATGTATGTGCAGTGTTGCTTTTGTTTGCCTACTTATTGTTTTAAAGTTCACTACCTTTGCTTTAAAAAGCAGAATAAATCCTTCCAGCTAGAGTGGTGCTCTGATAAGTGACACTGGTTAAAGTCAGAGCTAACTCTGGCACCTTAGTTGCGCTTTATTTTTCTCCTCTAATATTTGCAGCCCTAAATATTTGCATTGTGATACCGTATTGTAACCTTGTGCTCCTTCCATGTGTTTCTTAGTCACCACCTTGCCAGAATTCACACCTTTTATGAAGCAGTTTTTCTGGCTTCCCAGATCTCCTTTTTCATTCGTAAGTTCATTGATACCTTTCACATATTGGTGTTCAGAACAGCTCGATGCATTTCTCTTTCCATTCTCTTGGTGCTTTGCAGCATTTGGGATGTGGGCTGTGTAAGCGCAGGGAATAGTCAGGTCTCACCCACTGGGATGTGCAGGTGATTTTGAAATGCAATACTGTGAGCAAAAGACAGAAGAATGAATAGCAGGGGGGTGCCTGTGCAGTTAATGTATAGCTTTGAATAATAACCTTTGTATGAGTGTTGTTGAAGTTGGGTATTTCAGTGCCGTCAGCAACAGCACTTTTATCTTCCTCTAGCACTTTTGCATGTATCGGTCAAAGTCAGAGGAATGTTTGCCCACAGCCAAGGCTGCAAGCTCAGGTTTAACTTTCTGTATCATCTCCCTCACTGTCAGCCAGGCATCATCTTTGCATCACACCCTTGCCCTGGTTGTAATGTTCTCAGCCTTTTAACAAATACAAAAAGCACAGTTCAGGCGCTCATCAACAAAGTGTAGATACCATTCCCTTTCAGTTCCTGGGAGCAGCCACAGCGACAAGAAAGTCACGGCGTGCCTTAATCGTCCTACCACATAATCCCATTCATAGAGGAGGATGAGAGTGAAGGCTARCGTAGGCCTGTGCCTTTCTGGTAAAGTCTGGTTCTGACTAATATCTCTTTTTGATTATTCTTGTTTTAAACTCTTTGTTTGTAATTGTCTGTCTATTTCTTTCATTATGTCTGTCATGTTTCTAATTTGGAGTGCCTTACTCATGCTCTTTTTGATTGCAGTTGGCGCATTGGTGGACTGACACTAACGTCTTTTTAAAGGAAACAAACCCGTGGTTTTTTCTTCCTTATATTATAAGCTGAGGCTTTGAAAGCATAAATACTGAGGCCTGCAGAGTACAGTAGTCCCCTTTTGATGAACCAGGCTGGGCTGTGACACAGGAGGCAACTGATGCTTAAATTATTCTGGTTACTTGAAGTTGTAGACTGCAGCTGTGAGGAGTGGTGGCAGCTGAAAATATTCAAGTGGTGTCAACTCAGTACTGTGGGGCAGGGTGCAGCCTCTGCTGTGGCATAGTTTGTAAAGATTCTGCTATTGTGGAATAGGCACACAATTTTTTATAATAGGTTTTTAATTGCTTCAGATGTTAAATTTGTTATAGAGGCTTTACAGAGGTAAGCAAATAAATGGAATGAGTTTTGCCTATTTAAAGAAAACTGCAGGTGGCTAGCTCAGTACAGGGGACTTGGAAATCACATGGGCCTTGAGCAGATGCTTAAGTGTTTCTTATCTCCAAATTTACTACTCTTTACGTATGTTACAATAGCTGGCTGTGAGAGATGGGGAATCTATGGCAGCACTCTGATGCTGCTGTGCTTGGCTGTGGGCTTCCCTGCTTCTACTGCTGGGCTACAAGTTTTTYGGTTTTTTTTTGGAGGAGGGGGGTTGTGGTATTTGGTTTTTTTGTTGTTTTATTTTGGTTTTAGATTCAATAGCTAGCATAGTGGGACAGATAACCTACTACTTTGGTGTTCCTTCATCTGTACAAAGGAGAACGTAGATCTGTCTTTTGGCAAGGTAGAAGGATGCTCTAGTTTGCCTTGAATGCTGCACAATGCTTCCTGGGCGCATACAGGCTGCTTTCCAGCACTGTTTAACAGGGTCAGCTTAAGCTAATGCTGGAAGAAAGAATATGGCAAAACATTGATAAGCTTTGGAACTGGAGCTCCAAATATCCAGCTTCTTTCAAGGGAATAGGTGTAAACATTTCTGCCTTCTGATATTTTAAACCCTGCTGTCATTGAGGTGATCCATTGCGTAAGAAAGTTGCATTATAGGAATTGTCGCACTAGAGTCCTTTAGTGTAAAGTCTTCCTAGTGGTGATCTTATTCAGAAAAGCATTGGATGAGTGTGCAGTGTTGAAATATCATGAAAACTGGGATGGATTTGTCCATGTATCTTTCCAAAATCACCAGTCCTGAATTAATCTACAAAGTAGTTAAAACAGCAGATGTTAAGAAAGCTTGCTAGTGGGGGCAAGATATGCCTTGCATACTGTTTTGGTGCACACCGACTTATATTTAAGCTTTGATTGAAGGAAAAGCCCCCAGAAAACATTAGCTGCATTAGTTGTTGGCTAGTGAGCAATGCCTCTGTAGGAGAACTGCTTTCTAATTCAAACTTCTCATGTTTAGCAGCTGACTTTAAAGTCTTCCTATTCCCCAAGCTCACACGTTGCTTCTGTGATATGCAATTGCCCCTTAAATCTGCTTTTTTTTGTTTGTTTTGTTTTTGAACCAGACAGTAGAACCAGTAGGAGACCATAAGAATTGGAGTACAAATGGTGTGATATAGGGCTGGTAATGGGCTTAGGAAAATATTTTCTTGTATGCATGTCATTGATCTCTTTTTGGGGGGAGGGGGAGTGTAGTTAATGAGTTCCTGGCTGCTGTTAAAGAATCAGTTGGTGGAGTTTGCCAATTGTGCCAGCTACAACCTGTATCAAATGTCACGTATTTCAGTTTGAAACTCTTAATGAGAAGACAAAGTAAAATTATAACAGCGTTGTACATAAGATTTTCTGTATCTTCAAGGCTGGATATTAGCCTGGCGTGAAGACTCTTATTTTGCGTTGGTCAGACAACTTTTCCTTGTCACTTTAATACCTGATCTGTGTGCGCATTGGCAGCATTAAAGCTACCAGCTGCCTTGAACACCGTTGGTCATGAGAAGCTGCTGAGCGGCCTGTTGGCTGTCCTCAACAGTGTTGAGGAGAGAGGATGGAAACCAGTCCCATGCAACCTGCTGAAGTCAGTATGGTTGAAAAGCGATTCCCCATGATTTCCTGTCCTAGTCTCATGAGGTTTAATTGTCTTTCCAGCCTTGGTTGGTTTGCATAGTTGGTCAGGGGTTGATAGGGATTTTTAAAAGCTCCAGGAGATGTTTTCTGATTGATTCGATGAGGCAGAGCAAAAGCCATTAGCACCTGCAGACCAGCGGGAGCCTCCAAGAAGTAGCAGTTGTGGGAAGGAGACTGAGATGGCACTTGCTAATTGTGGAACCAACTTAAATACACTGAGGCTTTCCCCCTCTGCCAAGGAAAAAGGAAGGATGTTAAAAATTAATGTGGGTTTATTTGCATTCGAGGTGTTTCCAGTTTAGCTAAATGTCTTGCCTAGCTAAATGTTGCTCGCGTGCGGCAAGTGTGGAGAGATAGACATTGCTTCCAGTACGTGGGGGTGGAGGTTCAGAAGATTACCATCTGTTTTCCATGTCTCTAACTTTGCGAGTGTTGATAACTGCAGTGTGGCTGACAAGTGACTGACTTAGTAAGAAGAATGTAGGGATTTTGGAGAGCAGATGGCTTAGGGAGTCGCAAAGACAAGCCAGCTCATTTCATCTGTACTTCAGTGGTCTAAATCTGTCTGGGGATGGTAGAAAGGAAAGTTGCTGTCATTCTGTGACTATTACAATCTCTGGTGAAACAAATTGATAATCTCAATCCAGCTGAGCGGCCAGGTGTCCACATTGCAGTACCACCATGTGCTGGACACGTGTGCCTTCCTTGCCTTCTGTAGATAGAGGCATTGCCAGCATGGAGTTTGACTACTTTTCTCCTCCTTTTTCATCCTTGCTTTTCTTTTTGACTTCTACTACAATTCGGAATAGTTGATAAACCATGAGGTGGTTTTATAATATGGATACATGGCTGCTGAGGACTTGCTGGAGACAACTTTCTGCTTATCCAAGAGCAGTTAATAATCTGACCCCGTTAATATTCTTCATGTAGGGGTCTTGTTTGGATTTATGGAACATGCAAAGCTGACTTCACCTGTTGAAATAGACCTCTGTCTTTGGAAATGTTCAGAAGTGAGAACAGATAGGGAGCCACATGGACAGACTTTGATGGAGTGGGACCATAGCCTAAAAGTTCTTTCTTCTGCCTCTCAAAGGTGGCTTCAGAAGTCCCCTTTCTCCTGTGAGTAATGCCAGGAGAACACTACTAAGCTTAGCACTGGTGTCCAGCCCTGTGGTGATAGCTGAGCCATAGCTGAAGTGGCAGAATACAAACGCCTTTGACTTGTTCCTGGCTTAAAGGCAGTAAGGTTTCTGGTTGCCCTCTCCAGTTTTTTCATCTGTAGTGTGTGTCATGTTTTTCTGCTTTGGCTTGGCTTACGGTCTTAATATTTTGTAAGCTGGTTGTACCACCTATGTTGAGAATTGGTGAACGGAAAGAAGAGCATGTGTGTTTGAATCAGRAGATGTGAAGAAAATGTGCCAGCTGGAATTCAGTTTCTCTTGGAACATGGTCAAATTGACATTTTATACTATGTAACTTGGGTTGTTTTAGTCATTTCATGTTGGTTTCACCTTTGCCGCCCTCAGTCCATGTAGGAGCGATGACCTTGATGGTGGCATGTTGTTGATAATTGTTTATTTTAATATTATGCCAGCCTATATGGGTAAGCTACGTATGCCACCTGCATACAGCCTTTTTAAGCACAGTCCTATTAGTTTAGAAAAGTCTAGTTTGCATGTGTGCATGTATATAGAAATGTTTGCCTGCTTTTYTCAATAACCATTGCAAATCTTGTTTAACTAAGAACTTTCTTAAGCAAAGAGAAATTTTGCATATTTAAGTGCAAAATCAGTGAATATCTACTAGTTGTAAAGCTAAGTCTAATTTATGCATTTTAAATGAATCTTTCTGAAATGTTATCAGTACTTTTAACTTCAGACATTCCAGAAATTAATTTTACTTTTGTACCAAAATATCTTTGAAAAGCTAATTGTGGTCTTGATGTTGTGACTACCAGTGTCCTTCTTCCCAAAACATATGGTGGTTATTTTGCTCTCAGTTCCTTGTGTTTTTTATTTTCTTTTTTTCTTCTAGTTATGTATCTGACAGTTTTGGGGTCTCTCTTTCCCTAGGAGCAGTTGGTCATCATGGCGACAATCTTGCAGAGAAGATACTTTCTGTGCTTCCCAAGCTTCCCGGCCACAAGACCGATGTGATGGTTAACATGGTGGAACTTACGGCACTGCAGACTACAGATGAAACTTGCAGTATTATAGCACCTGGCTGCTTAGCACAACCAAAGTAAACATTCTTTTTTTCTTTCTTTTTCTAAGATGTTGAATATGTTTGTTACCTTTTTGTGAAAAAAAAGGAACAGAGAACAAGTCTTTTATAAAAAAAAATAATAATAATCAAGCTTACAGCAAAAATCCATCTGCTTCTAATTCTGCTAGAATATAATCAGTTTGTATGTGTGCATTAAGTGAGCGGGCCAGATGAGACTCCCAAAAGTGGGAGATTTTCAGGGTGTTTTTAGATTTGGGTTGTTTAAATTGCTGTAGATTAATCTGTACTGATTTCTATTATAGTAAACACCAAAAATTCTTCCTTGTGACGTTTCTTTTTCTACCTAAGTAACAGGTCATACAAGCAGGTAGGTCTTAAGTGTGGCTTCCTTTTCCCATAAGCCTCTTTATAAAGTGAGCTGCATGCTGAATTCTTGTTAGAATACCTGTTAACTTAAGGTTTTATCCCTGTTTTCAAACATAATACCTGTGGAGAAAGATAATTAGGCACAAATTGAGGTATACAGACAGCTTCATGAGGGCCTGTTTTTTTGCTTAAACAAGGACAACCTAAACTTTGAACAACTGTACTTAGCTATGTATAATTTGCAGCTAAGACATTGCTYGTAAAGTGCATCAGATTTGATGTTTCACTTTCTAAATTTAGTTGTCTGAACTGAAACCTTCCTGCAGCTTCTGTTACTGTGCATAAACCAGGAAATACACCAGGTGCTGGTTTCACTCCACAAAAAAAAATTTGCTTAGCATTGCTCTGGAAATTCATGCAGTGCAAAGGAGATTAAAAGTTTTTTCTCTTTTGCTGTAATGTTCCCTCTGTATATTAGAAGAGGGTTTTTCAAGATGGGCTATCTAATATAGAGTCTATTCTTCTGTTTTGACTCCTTTTGGTACTTCACACCTGCATTCTGCTCCCTCTTCTCCCCTCCCCCCCCCAAGATTTCACAGACGACTTCACTGTTCCAACATATGTTCTTTATTTTCTGAGAGCCTCCAGATCCTTTGTCATCCTCCATCTCCCACATGTGCTGTGACTGGGTCCTGTTTCTTGGTTTCACGTTGCATAACTCTCTTCTTCCTTAGGAGTTGGAGAGGAAACATTTCCTCATATAGGTGGACTCAATTCTAAGTTGCTGCAGGGGTGACTAACTTAAATAAAATTTGTTCTGGTTTTCTTGTCATTGGCTGCTTTCCAGCTGATCTCTGAAGTAGAAGTGAGATGTCCTTAAGATCTGCCTACCCAGCAAAATGAAGAGGTCGTTGCTCATGGTAGACATGCTGTGGTGGCTGTTGTTTGTGCTAACTTTGAGTAGCTACCAGAAATAAAGATAATTTCTGGCAGCGTGGACTAGGAAGAAAAAAGATATTTATCGCCCTAAGATTGTTGACCTGTGCTACTACTCCATTATTCCTAACATTATTGACACTGAGAAGACTGAAGGTAGTGCTAGTATGCCTTCCCATGCTAAAATTATGACTTCAGTCTTCTCTATAGTCACATTTTTAGTAATAGCCTGCAAAGTTTTATTATGTTCTAAGGTGGCTAATAGTATATATACTGAGGTTTGTTTGCCTATCTGCTAGCTAGTGGGAAGGTGCCTCTGTTAACAATACAGTTAGATTACATATTTTGCAAAGTCTCCTATGGGCGCAGGTGGTTAAAGAACAACAGGATTTGGCTGCAAGGTGCTCAGCTGCTACTCTGCAAGTGCAGTACAGTTGGATGACAGTGGCGTCATTAGCACACCAGTCTGTAACAGCTTCGCCAAAATACCCTCCAAAATACCTGCAAAGTCATCTTATAGAATCTGTTACACTGGAAATTTTTAAGAACAGMTTAGGAAAATAGTGGTTTAAATAGGATTGATCTTGCCTTGGAGCAGAGCAAAGGGACTAGATGACCTCTCAAAATCTCTCCTGCGACCATTGTTCACAACTGAAGAAGTGTGGTGTGCCTGAGAATACTCTCCAAACTCCAAAGAATGCAGCTGTGCGATGGTCAACCTTGTGTCTTTCACTTTTTCTCCAGCTGCGTGATGATTAGGAATAGTTTCTAACTTAAAATAGGCATTTCCAAACAAGCTTAGGACAATTGCTGAAGAGTACTAGAAACCATAGCAATGTCTGAACGGGTGGCTGAAGGTGGTAGCTTCCATTCTGTTCAACAGGACTGTGTTCTTAATGTCGGATTATAATCGTCAGCATTAATCATCTTTGCTAATGTAAAAAGGAAGAAGCTCTTCTGAAGCACTGAAATGGATTTGAAGTTCCCACTAGTAAGTTTCCGTGTCAATTCTGTAAGAAATTCCATATGATGCTCTCAGTTCTTCGTCAACATGGCTATTGCCGTTGGTAGCCGGCTCGGAAGTGTTTCTTGTAATTGAAAACTTAAGTCTTGATTTATATTTGTAAATGATGCATGGCAAGGAGTGTTCTTCTGCTTGTAAATTTTCCATTTACTCTGGCGAGTGAAAGTGCCAGCACCTTTCCCAGAGACAGGACCAGTAACTTCAGTTACACCCAAGTGGAATGTGTGGGGGCTCTTTTAAGTGTAATTTTGTGATCAGACTGGCGTTTCACAGACTCACATATTCAGAATATTTTTCAAATGTTTTCATTATTTTCTCTCAAGTAATATTTGAGCATGCTGTGGTGGGGGGAGAGAGAGAGAGAGGTTTGCTCCCTCCACACAGCTTTCTATATTTAACTTTTCCTATGGAATGCCTCTCCAGCAGAAACATCTGGGCTCAGTTACAGAGTTAGCAAACAGAATTAATGAATAATTTATGGCTGGTGTGGTGAAATAAAGCAGGGTTCTTTTCTCAAATCTAAGGAAATAATGGGCTTCTTTAAAGATTTAGATGAAAATGTAAATGCCATATGCTGCTTAAGTTACTGTACTTTGAAGGTGCTCTCTTTGTGAGGAAGGGAATTTCTTTAAAAAAAAAAAAATTATTCTAGTTCTTAATTTTATTAGTATTAGTAGCCTCAAAAATCTTTCAGAGTAACTGTTTGTCCTACTGTAGTCACTGACATTGCTGCTCCAGTATGAATGTCAGTTGAGTTATGCTCTTTGAGAATTATGTCAAAATGTTTTATTTATTTTTATATACAGATGGATATATATAAAAAGAATGAAACAGTTTATAGACATAAAACTAAGGACAGCCACTCTGGATTAGAACTGTTTGTTTCTGATTAAAAAATACAATAGCCACCCTGTCCTTCCAAATAAATGATGCATAATAGAAGTAGAAATTGTAGTGAAAGCTTAATGGCAGAGGTAATTTTAAAAAATTATATTGATTACAGCTCTCTTGCTGGTTTTTGTATTTTGATAACCAACACGGTTTTTGGAGGAATTTCTAACAATTTCAGCTTCTGATTTTAAGTGTACATGCAGTGGCTTCTAGGAGTTATCTGCTTGGATGAACATCAAGCTCTCCATGTTTGTGAGCCATCCATTGTGTCCATTTGATAACATTTTGGCCACTTTGTTTCTCAAAGCACCTATCTTGTGTTTTTAAGATTAGTATTTTATCACATGGAAGCATCCTGCTGTCAGTAATGGGTTTATCTTGATGGAGGTTTATCTTGTGCTCTTTTCCACCTCTTGCAAGCTGGGAGCTGAGGTGCGTGGAGGCCCCATGGCTCCCTGAAGCCCCAAGTCAGGGTACAGACGCCTGCATCCTGGCCACAGGTCTGTGGCATGTGAGAACAAGAAGTAAAGAGTTATGTGATACTGAACTGTGGGCAACTGAAGAAATATGTACATTTGCTCTTTTTTTAATCTGCTCTTTTGTTACCCAGGAGCACTTTTGATGTGCTCTTGTATTTTGCTGAATAAACTGAATACTTAATTTGTTTATGCACATTTCAAGAACTCACTGAATAGAGATTTCTTGCCTGTTTTTCCACTCTTGCTTCCTTTTCTCCAATCTTTGGAGTTTGCAGGCTTCTTGGAATTCAATGTGGTGTTAAATCTCAGAAAAAGACCAGATTTTTATTTAAAATATGTATGTATTTAATGCAATATACAAAGAACCATTGGGTTCTTACAGCAAGCATTTTTCCATAAAGATGCAAAACTATAACATAACACGCTTCATGTTTGGGCTGCTATGCCTAAAGCAATTAAATAAGCAATATAGGTGAGGTGTCTGGGCACTTTTGACAAAGCAGATGGAGCCACTAAATCATCCGAATTTGCATTGGGGGGAAAAATAACAAGTTCAGAATGAGGTGATCTTGTTGATGGGTGTGATGCAGAAAACATCGATATGCAGGCCAGATGTCTGAAACATGGCACTCACAAAAATGTCTCTTTAGGTCTTTGTATGAGAGGTGGAGGGAGAGGTGTGTGCTGGGGTGCGGAGAAAGGGAGTTGGTTAAAAATTAGAACATTCCTGGAGATGTAATAGTAAAATTTCAATGTCTCATGTTAATCGTATTTGAAAATGCATACTTCTCCTTAGTTCTGAGGTTGTTAACTCCTATTTTGGACTGATTAGTGCTTTTGTTTACAAGTGCTAAAACTGTTACAGTTTGGATGGAGAAGAAAGCCCCACTCCAGCTGCATCTTTGCTTTTATGTATGATGTGATGATGCAGTGCTCTCCTGGTACTGGTGGGACTTGGGCAATCTTGAGTGTAGAGGAACGCCATGAGGTGAGAGGAATTGTATTCCGGTCCTGGCTCTGCTGTTGGCTTGCAGTGTGATCTTGGACAGGTCACTTCATTTCTTTATACTCCTGTTTCCTCTCCTAGTCCTTGTCCAAGGAACTTGCTTTTTAAACCAGTAAAACAGRGAATTTCTCAGGATACGAGTTTGCAGACCACATGGCAGAAAATCCTAGGGGTTCTGATCTTTGGGAGGGTACAAATAATGTTGCAAATGATTATGTGGGGAGTTAAGGTGTCAGGACAAGCAAAGGCAGGATCTCCATTTGTCCTTTCTTCTGTACTGTGCCCTTTCCACTCCTRCGCGCAGTGCTTTGTTGCACTGGGGAGAGGGACTGTTTTGAGTTGTATCCCCCCGGCCCCCTTTCCTGTGAGCTGATGGAACAGCATTTCCAATGATCTCTGTAAAACACACCGCTGCAGTACTCTTTGAACAATCACATGTATGATGTAAATTTAAAATGAAAGATTATTTGTGCTTGTATGGCAAAGAAAAGAGCAGCAAGAATTAAAACTGGAAAGGATATTAAAGTGTCCTTTTAAGATGGGTATTAGACTTTTTTTGAATGGTTGATTCTGTTCTCTTGATTTATTTATTTATTTACTGGGGAACAAGCATCTGAAGGATATCAGAGTGATGTTTTTCTTAACACTGAATTAATTACAAACTAAGCTTTGGGGGGATGGTTCTTGGATCTTTGTGGTATTTTCAATTTTATTTTTTAAATATTTCCTTTATGCCAGCTGTAGATATTAATTAAAAAAAACCCCACAACTTTTTACATGCATAAGTTCATAAAAGCTTGTAATAAGAAGGTAATTTGGGACAGTGTTATTCTTGAATGAGCTGGGAATTTATGGCATAAATTAGAGTAATTTTCCTTTCTGGAATGTTAATATTAAAGAGGAAACATTAATACTACAGTAAGAAAATCCAGATGACACGACTATATTGCTTCATATCCACTGAGAGTCTTGCGGAGGAGGAAGGGTAAACTAAAACAATGAATGGCAAGGCTCTTTCAGACAGGGAGAGGGAGAGCTGCGCACTGTAAACCACTTCTGGATCTGCTCCGGTATATTGTTGGTGGTTCAGCAGCAGCGGGGTGCTGCCGGGGCTGCCTGCCTGCGCGGGGCTCCCTGCCTTCCCTGCCCCTGGGGTGCTCCTCCAGCTTTTCCGCTGCTGGACGCTTCCCCCTGCCGGGAGCTGCGCGCTCCTGCTCTCCCGGGACCCGGCCTCCTGCCTCTGCTGCAGTGCCCTGCTGCGCTCTGCTCTTGAGGATTGCTTTAAACCTGAAAATTTACCCTCCCCAAGACAAAAAATCCCCAACCAACCGAAAAAAAAAAGCCACCACCCATGTACAGCCTTTTCCTATCTGCCTTTCTGAACAAGGTGAGCAGCACTTTTATGGAGAAAAGGAAGTCTTAACTGCAGGATTTATGAAAAGCAGACATCACATCACATTAACAAACCACCCTGAAATTTTCCTTCACCAATGACAGGAGAAATTACAGCCCAGCCCTGTGCTTCTAGGACTCATGCTATGTCACTGGCTTCCATTTTCAGGGATATGAATTGCGCTTTACAGGGTTTTTCTGTTGATACCTTTTGCCTTTTTCAGCAATCCAGCCAGGAGATGCTTCTCTAAGCAGCGGATCGGGCAGTAGAATGCCCCAAACACAGCACCTCCCACYGCCACCACATTCCTGGACTGGCAGTCTTCCTGCTCACCACTTTCTTTTACTCATATGGGCTCAGAGCACAGTCCTGAATTGAGGCCTATTCAGAGTTTCCTTATTGTTTGAAATTTCTCAAGGCATCTTCTTGTTGGGAATAACAGCCCCGGCTGCATCAGCTTCTGGGGTTTGTCAGTCAAGACAAGCTTTCCAGGAGACGCTTTCTGCTCAGTTTCAAACCAGCCTGAATCAAATTAACATAATTGACTGTTGCCACAGGATAAGATGAACAAGCTGATAAGATTTATTATATCTTAAAATAAATGTGTATATTTGCCCAGATCCTTTCAACAMGGGACCTCCTTGAAATGGAAAAAAGGAAGGGGTGAGAGGGGTGTGCCGAGGATGGAAAATTCTGGGAAGAGGTCAAGATCTCCAGTTCGCCTGCGCTCTGTAACGTACAGCATAGCTAGAAGACCTTGCTGCCATTCTGCAAAACCCCGCTTTGCTGCAGTAGCGGGTTTGTTGAAGTAACCGGCGGAGGAATCGCATGAGGGTTCTTCATCTGACCAGGTTCCTGCGTAATAGGTGCCACGTTTTTTTCAATCACCTCTTATGACAGGCTTCAGAAGCCTTAGAAGTTGTCTTCTAGATAAGAGGTAGCTTGAAGCTTATTTTCCTTGAGATAAAGAATGAATTGGGCTGACAAGCTCTCGGCATCAGCTGGGCAGTTCTTCCTTATCTGTGCCTCTCAGCCCACAAAAAGGACTTCTGGGGGTTGTGGGAAGCTGGACTGCTCAAGTCTTCGTTCCTTGTGCTTTGAGGAYCTCTAACTGCAATGTTTGTCTGGGCTACCCAGGCTTACTAATGAAAGTTTTCAGCCAGAATTCAATTTTTTTTCTGGACCCTCTGACACTCACATAGCTGTCCTCAGAGTGCAAGGACCAAGAGGTTTGAGATGCCATCGCCTGTAGAATCTGCTAGTTGAAAATGGCAAAATCCAGAACACTTCATGCTTAATTTTTTTAAGACATATTTTTAGTTCTTCTGGAGAAGGGCTCCCTGCATTTATATTATGCTCAATATAATCTCTGTTTGAGTACTGTCATTAAGTCCCAAGTTTCTGCCTTTTTCCTTTGCCCATGGAAAGACACAATAAATTTGAGTGTTACCCAGATGATGTCCAACCATGAACAGGTCTCTGAGTACTTGTATCTTCAGCTGCTTAGCACAGCAAGGTAACTTCATGTCCGTAAGGAAATTCAGTGAGTACAATTCCTCAGCTAGTTTATCTTCTGACTGTTTCCTTGTAAGCATTGCTCTCTGTTCTGCAGGTACATTCCTTGCAAGACGTAAAGAAGGACAAATCTCTTTCTGATTAAATATCAGAAAGTGTAACTACTGATGTCTGCAGTCAGGACAGAAAGGGAGGATCTTTGTGTTGCTTAGGGATGGTGGTTTTTTTGGCTGTCTGCAGCATTTCTTTTAAAACTGACATCCCTTTCTTGTTACCTTAATGCTTTTGTTTGTGAATTTTGCGAGTTTCTTTTTTCCCCTGTGTAAGTTTGCAAACTGCTTTTCTCTTGGTGTGGCCACAGTGCATTTTCCTGCAGATGTATTCAGAGTTCAATAGCAGCAGGAAGACTGTGTCTGTTTAAGTAGACTCTATGAATCTCCAAAGTGAGCTCTGATCTCCCAGTAACTGTTGCTTTGGCTGACGTTGTGAGATTTTTCTAAGACTAGCTCTCACTCTGCTTGGCCAACTGCCTTCAAGTTTGCCTCCTGAATGACCTCAACAACGAGGTTTTAAAATGCAGTGATATGCATTGGCCTTATTACATACTGCGGAATCACTCGTTTGCTGTTCAACCAGAGTGCCAGAACAGAGAGTGACTGAGTGACCTGGAGGGGTGTTTTAGTTTATCGTTCTCATGCTATAAAGTAAGTCTGCTGTATCTTACAACAGAGAAAAATGTGCTGTAATAGACTGATGAGAAGAACAAATGACAGCTGCTCATTTGGATGACGAATCAATGTATGGGAAGGAAACAGTATTATCTGTTGGCAACAGGTTTGGTTGTAAGTTTTGACTATATGATTGGGATTCTTCCATGATTCCAAACTTAATATGAAACAGGAATCAAAGCTTACATAGGCTGAAGTTTATGTGAAGTGAGCTATTTACCTGGCAGAGCGTAAAGATGCTTATATTCTGGAAAGTAGACAGAATCTGTGCACGGAGAAATACTTCTTTGTTTTTATACAGATAATACTTACACAAGTATTGATTTTAATTTTTTTATAATTGATCCAAAAATCCAGCCKCCTCTTCTGTTATTTAGCATGGCTTCTCCTATTTAGATGGCAGATCTTTGGATTCTAATTCATAACRCCTAGCTCCAGTGCTCACCTCTGTTTTTGCATCTTGTTTTCCTGAAGTGTAGTAAAGAGATGCTGAAATGGGTTTTTCTGATTTATAGCTGCTGACAGTTTCAAAAGTGGTTGTGAAAATTGACCAAACCAAGCCAGTTTTTATGCCCTGATGAACTATGGCCCAGAAGCGGTCCTTCTGCAGGCTCTGSATGACTGTGCTACACCAAGTACCACTTAATTTCCATAGAATGTGAATGTATTTTCTAAAATGGTCTTCAACTGGGAAAGATTCCCATTCACTGTGGGAGAGAAAAGTTTTATGACCTTACCTAAATCTCTCCATGACTATACTACTTATTTAAATAAGCAACCAGAAAAAGAAATCCATATTGAGCCATTTTCAATTACTGGAAACAGCCACAGAACACGCACTGAATGTGTATGCTGCAYGTGGATGCTTGAGCTCCAGTTACCCCTTAGAAAAAGGAAATTAACCTCGACAGAAAAAGCTGCAGTTCTTATTAGTGACAGGGGAATATGTCATGGCTTCAAACACTCTTTGCACAGGTCGGAAAATACCATCAACGATACACATGGTTTGATGGTAAGGAGGGAATGTGGAGGAGGAGGGGAATTAGACAGCACCCAACACACTACTTACACAAGCTCTTTTTAGGAGAAGGATGCAGTGTTAATATTGAATGACTACAAAAAGCTGCTGAAAATCCAGAGATTTTGGATTAGGACAAAATTCTGCTCTCCTTACTCATTCTGTGGTAGGCAGAGGTGTATTAGGGAGGGTTGTGAGAAGATATCCAGAACACAGGGTAAATGTATGCAGTGTAGACAGAAGTCCTTATCTCCTTCTCTATGACAGATTAACCAGAGTATGGAAGTGGTTATAAAAATGAAAGCCTGAGGCTGGAGCTTTATTCTTTCTGAATAGCTGTCAGTTTGGTTTTGAAGGCTAGAATTGGCCATATTAGGTTTGCATGAGATCTGAAGAAGCTAGGGCTCTAGGTTTGCATTGAAACTATGACAAATATGCTACTTTGAAGTAAGAGGGGAATAAGGAAGATATGCAGGGCCAAGCCCTCAAGTTGATCTAAGTTTGCTTTCACCAACATGCTAGCAGAGAATCTGTCCCTGTGTGTTCAAACAACATGTCTTTAAGATATAAGGTCTGCTTCAGATTATTTTTTTACTATTTATTTTGGGTCTCCAAGCCTCTACTTGAATGCTTGTTCTCAACCCATAAAGAGAGTATCTTTGACTGTTGTAACTAGTCTATGCCGTAAGACTTCATAAGCAATGATTTTTGTGGTAACTTAGTCACTTATGGAAAAGGTTGTCTTTCCTTCTGTGATGAAGACATATTCCTGTACATTAAGCCCTCAAAATGGCCTAGTCAAGAGGTTGCATCGGTAACTCAAGGCTTTAGGCCAGCAAATAAGGGAGGAGGTCAAAGGAGACTACCAAAGAGTGGCCTTGTAAATCAAAAACATTGAGGAGAGGGAATTCCTGGCATTCCATGGTATCTGGGTTTATTTTCTTACATTTTTCTAATAAGAAAAACACACTTTAGATGTGTTCTTGGTGAATGTTTTCACTTGTCTTATCTATCTCTGCTGCCAAATGTGACCCAAAATGTATTGGTTTTACATGCATCGAGGACATCTATTGGATAACTAACCAGTGCATCTGTAAAAGTGGACTTGGCACTCCAATGCAATCCCTGAATGTAGATTCAATTGTCAGCACCTCATTACTAACTATTCTTTCACTGGAATCATTTTTATTAAAATAACCTTATGTAATAGCTTTAAAACACAGAACAGAATGCTCTAAAGTAACCTATTATGTTACATGTAGTATTCCCAAGTAATACATATGTTGTAAGGATCAGACTTTATTTTTAGCATAATTCATTTGCTTTGTCCAAAAACTAAATTAAAATCCCTGACAAGTAACTCTTTAATATACACATTTTAAAGAGCTGCTTGGCAAAAATTTTGATATACCTTGTAGTGTACAAAATCCTACTCAGAAGCTTTCAATTAACTTGATTCATACAGTAACTCGGTCTGGCATTCTGCGTAAGCTGTCCTGCAGCTTGTAGGAATGAAACATTTTACAGAACCATTTCGTTGGACTAAAAGGCAGCCAGTTGAAACTCAGACAGGACTAAATTATGGTTATGAATATTAGAAAGTTTTAAGAAATTACTTGCGCGCACTTTTTTCCTTTGCTTCTGCAGAGTTTGGCCACTGTTAAAGGAGCAAGAGTGAATTTTGGGGTAATGCTGGAATGATGAGGACTGCTTTATTACGGTGACCAAGAGAACTGTGGCATATCTGGGAAGCCTTTCAGCATCAAGCCTTCCCTTTACTTTGTGAAGTACTGTATATCCACATCTGCTAATTGGAAAACAGGATGGGTCAGGTCACAATAAGCAATTCTACTTCCAACAGAAATAATTTCACTTTTCAGTGATTTTCAGTGATTTTTCTTTTGTTTGACTTGAAGGAAGCAAACTGGCTTCAGGGTTCATCTGAATGGTCAGTCATTTTGTTTCTGGCAGTTTTCCAATCACTATGGTGTGCTTGGTTGTTTATTTGGATCAGCCTGCCTTTAATTGTTGCTCTGAGGTCTAAAGATCAGGTGCCACTTCTGCTTTTGAATGGTGGTGGACAGCTGGAATAACCTTTTTTTTTCCTTTTCTTTTTAAAACACTACTTGACAATGACTTCACATGCTATTAGAGGCTATGCATCTTACCTTTCTGCAGGAGCCCCTTTAAGAAATCTTTGAAGACTTCCAAAGAATGTATTATAGGGGCAGGCAGGAGAAGAAGAGAGACCTGGTCCCATGCTGAGTCTAGACCTGGTCCCATTCTGAGTCAATGCAGAAGAGCTTAGTCCTGAATACCTGGCAAGAAGTGACAACACTACCCTGTATTTGGAGCTGAAACTTGTTTTTGCAAGTCCAAGTGTGATGCATAGCTGTCCACTGAGTGCCCCAGTGCCACCATAATTGTTTAAGAACTCCTTTAGCACTACTGTTTGAATAATGGTAAAGTTTTAGGGTAGTTAAATGTTCTGTGGCCCGTAATAAAGGTTCTTCTGGAGAGATGGCTGGTGTGAAGCTGTTGCAGAAGGGAGGAGCCCTACCAGCTGGTTAATGAATGAAAATGATGTATGTATTATGTATTGTTAAATAACATAATTAAAAAAAAAAAAGAACAGATAGGGATTAGAGGAAGGATAGGGTTAAAATGTTTTGAGGCATGCTGACCACATCTTAGAGCTAGGACTCTTTGCCCAGTTGATAGTTAATCTGCTTTTCTCTTTGCACAGAGCATGTTCAAAATCATGTCTGTGTACAAGATGGAGCTTAGTGTGATTTAATGCTTCAAGGATTAGTAAGACCTAAACATCAGTCAGCCTCTGTCAAAACCAGCTCTACCTTCCTGAGATGCATCTTGCTTGTTTGCCTCTCTCTGTCTCAGTGATCTRCCAGCTCCCTCTGCTTAGGGTGTCAGCAGAAAGGGTTAAAATGATCAAACCTTGTGTTTGGTAAGCAAGCTTGCTGTAGATCAAAAAGAAGAATCCTTAAAAAAAAATTAATAAAATCCCTGTTTTATTGGTACACTTGACTTTTAGTAAAGTTTTTGAGATAATCCAAGTTTTGAAAGAGGGACACCGAAATTCATATATTTTAAGACAACCAGAGGCATTTGGTTTCAGGATAATAATCGTGCGAGATTATAGACTTCAGAGGTTCTTGAAGTTGATAAGTAACTGTCATAAAAGGACTTCAGGCAAAGATGATGATCTGTTTCTTGTTGGTGCAATTGCCAGGCATGGCTTCTGTTTCAGGGCTGTTTGCATGACTAATGCTTCCCTTTCACTCAGGCTTCAGCCTGGTGAGCAGCACCAGCTCTGCATGGGTTTCTTTTCCTACATCCCATACCTTCCCGAACATGCCTTTGTTTCCTCGACACTTGCCTCAGGGTAACATCTTCCAGCATTAGCATTACGACAAAAAACATATTGCAGTTTGCACAGTAGTCATATAATGGTGTGAAACATCACTGGCAGTCTGTTTTGTAGAATGTGAATAGAGCTGGCTTCAGAAATGTATTTAGGGAAAGCCTGGTCMTTTGCCAGCCGTTTCATGCTCGTGCTGTTGCTTCTTCCAGTAGTTCAGCAGGAGCAGCCTTACTTGTTTAGAGGAACTCTCTTCCCGACAAAACATTTGATAGCTACTGAAGAAATAATCTTGTAGTAGTATCAGCTGCTGTATGAAATTGCAAAGCTAAGTCTGTTTGCTTACACGACTCCCAGTATGTGTGCATTACAGTGTTATATTTAAATTAAAATTTTCCAAAGTGAACAGGAGCTTTGATATACTGGTCAGTAACCCAATTCAAAGTTCTAATAATTTTGTAATTTGCAGACAACAAGGTGTTATGGAATTAAGCACTAGTTCTCCTTTTCACAGGGTGGGTTGCAGAAGATGAAGAGTCCTGATCTAAGTAGTTTCTCCCTGCAATGTCAGCCTTTTCTGCTTGCTCAGTTTACTTTACAGATTTTGATGTACTGCACTTGGATGCCACAGCACATGTAGGGGATGACAATTTATATATATATATTTTCCCTCTGATGTCACAAATAGAGATGATCTGGTTTATTTGCACATACAGCTTTGTTAGTGTTGGCATGGGTCATCTGCAGAAGGATAACTATGTGAGAGGTAAGTTAGTCCAGGAGTTGCAGAGGTTTTGCTTGATGTTTGGACCACAAGCAGACCCCTCTTGATCTTGAGACCTGTTATATTTGTAAGGCTTTTGTGTGTTGACAGTGCTGCCGGCCACAAGCTTATATGTGTAATATAACACATCAGTGCTGTAGGTTAACAACAACAATCAATGTGGACTTAGGTTAGGGAGTTTATGTTGCTTGGGGCAGTGGTAAGATATTTATACAATATTACAATTTTTGGGGTATATTTTTATCCCATCTATGGAACATTTGATGAATATTTTTCTACTCGTTTTGTTCTGATTACATAGCATTTTCTAGAAAGCCACAGTTAGTAAATTTTAAAATTACTCTATAAAAGGAATTACTAGTCATTCTGTAAATCCTCCAAATTAAATTCTGGCTCAATATGGAGTTTATCTTCTTATCTCTTCTATTACTGAGAGAGAAGAAAAGAAAGTGTAGTTTAAGGAAACTGCCTTAATATTTCACAGCATATAATCCAGTTGAATACTCCATATTATATTGCTGCCTTATGTTTCACCTTTGGTTGACCTTGAAGTTTACAGGTTCAAGTGGATGTTAATGATCTTGGGAATAGCTAAAATAAACAGAACACAAAGGTGATGAGAACCCATAGCTCCCCAAACTATTTGTTGGACTGTGTAGTTTTGTTTTTAACACAGGAAAATGCTGTACTGGCTGTCTATAATCGGATGAAACATTGTAGAAGTGCTATCTGTCTAAAGGATTATTGAATGTGACCATATCAGTTCAAATATATATATATATACACGCACACACATATATATGTATAGTAAATTCTATTGCAAAAAAAGCTCTGAATGTTTTCTAAGAAATTTTTCACTAAGCAACTGTTCTAATATTAAGCTGATACAGAAATTCTGTATTACTAGTCTATGTAAATGGAATAGAATAAGAGGATTTATAAATTAATTTTCTTTTCAGATAGTCTGTGTGTGTGTGTGCATGTGCATTTGTGCTGACTTTTGTTATGGTAAAATACAGTCCACAGATTATTTTTCTATTTTGAATTATTTTTCTGTTTTGGTTTAATGCACACTGGTGTCATTGGTTTACACTATTACTCTTTGATACTGGAAGCGGCAATGAGTGGAGTTGCATTACTTTTCAATAACATCATTCCATGCACAGCTGCATTGTCTCGTGTATGTGGTTACTAGCAAGTAACGTTGTTCTGTGTCATGGATGCTGAAGTATATGTTAAACTTTTTGGCTTTCTGAAGCCAAAAAACCTCTTGTATGTGTATCACAGCATGTATATATATATATACACACACACACACACACACACATATACACGTCAATATTTAGATGAACATGAAACAGGCCTGTGGTTAAGATGCTTGTCCTTACAAGTTTACATGATGCTTGGATTGAGAAAATGTTTTATCAAACTGAAGACGGTGGGTTTGGCAAGTGATGGTGGTTGACCACAGTCATGAGACTTGTGTACATATTCTAAGTATGGCCATCTGTAAAGTAGATACATGAATGAGCCAGAAAAGTTAAATTTCTCTCTTTTTTTTTTTTTTTTAATTTAAAAAAAAAGGACAAAACGTAGAATGCTGTGTTACCATTCACTTTTGGTGGGAGGATTTTCTTCCCCTCTTTTTAATCAGTTCCTGATGTGAACTGAATCCTTGCCAGCCTTTCAATAATGAATTCTTAAATTTTATTGTAATTCAGCTCACCTGTGGGACCAAAAATATGTCAAATTTTAAGAGTCTGATTTACTGTTCATTATCTATGAAGGAGGGGAAAGGAATTTAGCCCCAAGCAAAGAGCTATAGGTAAACAGAGCAGTTGTGGGGCAGTTTGGGGTTCCCATGTTGGTTGTGTTTATAAGAATCTCCTGAATTGTTTGTTTTTAAGTTCTCCCATGCTCCACTGATAACAGGGAGCATATTTCTTCCTGGTTTGGAGTATAGTGGTCATGGTTTTGTTGGAACACAATAGTTTATATGAAACGTAGAGGTTTTGCAACTTAAAATTATGATGTTGTTTTAAAAGCTGTTTTGAGACAATTCTTGTCTGTCTGAAATGATCTTGTGATTTTGTGTATTCTCAGCACTTTTTAGACTTTTGCTACTATGTCCATGAAAATCCTGTCCCATACTTCATATGCTTCATTGCAAGAAGAACCAAAACTTATTCTCTCATGATGCTCAGTAACAAATCCAAAGAATACTTTCCTATTCTTGTTGGTCTTAGTCATTGGTTGTGTCTGGTGAATCTTATTTTCTCTTCTCCTAATGGTAGTTAACAGCCTGGTTTTTTTTCAGCTGCATCTGAAAATGATTGCAAAATTTAAGTTAACTTGACTGAGTGTACAGCATTGCCCTGAAGTGTCGGTATCTGTAGGTATGCCTTTATGAAGCTAAATATAATAGCTTAAATATAATAACTTGCATATAATAATTGTTCCCTCTCTTATTCCTGTGTTTTAACCAACTTTCCCCTGGTGCACTGGACAGCGTACCCTTCGTTTGCGAGCCAGAGCTTTCAAAGAGTAACCCCTGTGCTCTGCCCGTTTGTTTTATGGCCACGTTGAGTCAGCTGTATGCGAAACCAGTAATGAAGGAAAAATTGGGCTGTATCCTGTGGAGCTGCCTGGCAGTCCCGCCCAGCATTTCAAGGACTAGGCAAAGCAAGTTCTCTGCTTCCCAGTTTGGTTTGCAAAGTGATCCCGCATGCTGGGTCAGTATTACTGGCACAGGGGGATCCATGCTAAGGTGAAAACAGGGGAGAGGAGGCAAAATATTATGGAATTTTTGACTTCTAGTGGCAAATCATGTCTGTTTATGAACAAGTCAACTGTATTAGTCCAATTAATACTGTACCTTCTTGGTATGTATACTTGTATATTGAACAACATACAGTGAACTGACCAGTAAACTCCTGGTAAAAATGTATTACTTCTAACACTTATTACTCACAAATATTTCAGGTAGTCCAGAGCAGGATCTGTTGTAAAACTTTGTGGCAGATCATCAGCTCCCATTTTTGCTCATATGCTTTAGCCTTGCTGGCTGCAAGCTGATTTGCAACACCTTGAATATTATCTCAGAACTGCTTTTAAAATGCCTGGCAGCTTCTGTTTTATCTGTCAGCTGTTTAAAATAAGTTTTTAAAAATAAATTGGTGGCAAAAGGCTGTTCAGAATCTAGACTATTTCTAATGATTTTTTTTTTTTCTGTATGTTTAGAATGAGTTGGGGTTTTTTAATTAAAAATTTATGCTGCTTGTGTCTTGTGGAAAAGTAATCTAATTGTATAATTTGATAATGAAGTTTTCTAATATCTAATAAATAATAATTTGGTCATATAGGACTATGTTCCCTATAGGAGTATTTTAACAGTACAGAAACATTTATATGCTAGGAAATACTCCTAGCTTGGACGTAGTAAATAGCAAAGTATATTACATAGGCAAGACCTCTAATTTTCTTTTTTGGAAAGTTCAATAGTTTACAGAACTAACAATATAGAAAATTCTCTTATGTGACCCTTCCTGTTGTAGGACTTGATTTATTTTTTGCTCAAACATCTCATGAAGTACTGAAATATCTTCTGAACTTTGCAATGCGCTTTAATTGACAGATTAATTTCTCATATCTTCTTCCATCAATTTTTGTAGTATGATTATTGCTTTAAAATTGCTGTTTGCAGTGTAGAAAAATGCAACTCTCAAAACCTTATGAATTGTTGAGGCAGAAAAGTTGGTGTTTTAACAGCACTCCCCATGACCTTTAGTGAATCAATTGTTTTATCAATCAAATTATGCTAGTATGAGTTAATTAATTAACTTGATCTTGATGTGACACAGCCTTCCTGGAGTATACGCAGAAAGGAGGGAGAGGAAAGAAGGGTCTGTATAAACACAACATGCAAAGGCTGAAGCTATCAGCCTGCCATTAGCCCTTTATCTGAGAGGCTCTTGGCATATAAATCAAACAATAACCTCTCTGTTTTGACTCGGTGCCAAAGTACACAGCCACAGTTGAGTCTAGAGCAGATTACACCCACTGAGTGGCTTGAGGGCTTGGAGTGAAACTGGGAAATAACCGTTAAATTATTCAGGAACACATTTATGTTCTTCAGTGTTGGCTGTCGGACTTTTTTCTTTTTTCTTTTTTTTTTTGGTACCATTTGCATGTTCTAATCATAAAAACCAATACATCTAAGTGAGGATGTGAGAATAATGTTCTAAGCTGAATGGCTGTGAAGAGCTTGTTTTTAAAAAGTTTTGTGTATTTGCCATGTTGCAATATTTTTACTAATCTATTGTGAGAGTGGTAATATCCAATGCTCTTTCTGCGGTTTTCTGCAAGCAGAATACCAAGATGACATTAGCCTTGCCTTTATCTTATTTTCTAAGGTTAGGATGGGTTGGAAAATAGTTCCCACTGTCTCATAGACAGTTCCCACTGTCTATGAGACACTTTTAATTAGGCTGAGCAGATTTGCCAACCATATAAAATGTCCAACAGTAGAATTACAGTCTGCTGCTAAAAGCTATTCTAAAACTTCAAAAAGTTGTCATTTTACTCTCTTAGAAATAAAAAGTATTAGTTCCTCCTGGGGATGTGCAATTTACATTTACCTGAAAATAAACATTTCGGGGGTTTTTTTGTTTTTCTTTGAGGAAAGCATTGCTGCATCTTCAGTTGAACACACGTTGGCTAGCCCATCGAGTGCATGCACTCAGGATGCACACAAATACACAGCAATGCTAGAGACTGAAGTCCTGGAAATACTGATAGCTGTTTCTATACAGAATATCTTTGATAAATTCTATTAGAGAATTTGGTCACTTTCAGAAGGGTGAAATGAAGAGCGGCTTCTTTCTCTGAGCCCAGCTGTGCCCAGGCAGCATGGCAGTGCGGAGGTCAGCTCTTCCCATCCCCACGGCATCCCTGCAGCATCCCTGGGGTGCGGAGCAGAGGCTGTTCAGGGGAGGCTGTTCCACTGTTGGTTCTTTCCAGTGGGGGCTGCTGTGCGTGGAATGGGGTGCAGTTGGGGATTTGGCTGTCCCCCCGGCCGAGTTGTGGGGCTGGCGCGCATCTCCAGGAATGCGCAGCATATCCGGAGTAGCCTGGGCGCAGCCTCCGCTCTCCGAAACAGCAGGGGAATTGGAGGAGGGAGGATGTCTCTTGATACACGGCCCCTCGCTCCAGGCTCATAGCCAAATCATTGCATCTTATCGCAGGCTTGTGCTTCTCTTCGGTTTATCAGTATTCGAATGACACATTGCCAGCAATGGATTTGTCCTTCGTAATAACGGTCTTCTAACCAGTCTGGTGGTGTTTTTTGAAGTGCTGTGCACTTAGTGTGGATGTTGCGTCTTCTTTAAATGAATGTGAGTTATTGCAGAGGATATGTTGGCAGCACACTTTTTTTTAGCAGTCGCTCAGTTTTAGGCAGCTTTGTGGTATTAATGAAGCTCTAATTTAATCTTTACTGAATTTTTCCCTCCCTTCCTCTTGTGAAAATATACAGGTACAGCTGAGCTGGAAAGCCATATAGACATAAGGCGAAAGCTTTGCTGATACAGTAACCACAGAATCTGTCTCATGTTGAGACTATCACAATTTTCCTTCTGTGTTTTGTTTTGTGTGTGGGTTTTTTGTTTGTTTGTTGTTGATTTTTTTTTTTTTTTTTTCTGTGAAAGTACAAACACAACTACATTGTTATGCTGAAATGCTGTCATTTCGGCTGGTTAATTTTCGAAGCCCGCTCACTGTTGTTTTCTGTCACTTATTCAGAGCCTGTGTCAGCAAGTTGCTATTTCACATCCCATGTCCTTTGCCAGGTGTAGAAATAACCATATTTGCTTATTCTTCCTTCCTTGACATCTTGCTTGTACCTGGTTACTCACTGTTTCTGATGTAGGCTGTGCTTTCACCTGTCCCCAAGCAGTTTAAAACCAAACCAAAACTGTACAAAGTCATATTTTTCTTTCTTGATTTGAGCTACAGGAGATCTGGGAGGGAAACTGGATGTAGATACTGACTTCTCAATTTGGCCTTTGAAAAGGTTATGGAAGAGACTCTTGACCTGTTTTTCAGTAAGCCTGGGGACATGGCAAGGGTTGCATGTAACTGAAAGAAAGTTTGTTATGCCAGTGTTTTATAAGGAGAAAACAGGACGACCTGAATTTGTCCTGTTAGGCAAAGCAGTCCAGGCAAAAATCCAGTAATAGATAATGTACATGTCAATTTTATCCTCCTTGACTGGAAATTAGATCATATGAAAATAATTTTGCAATAGCTTGCCAGAGACTACAGATGTGGCTGATAATTTTGGTGATTATGGTATGCTGCTTGGACAAGAGTGTTTGACTTGTTTTCATTTGGTTAATTATACATACTGTTTGAAGAAATACATTGCCAAACTAATATTATAAATGCTAAGGGGGTTAAGAATGGCCTATTGGTAGATCTGAAAACATAATCATAGATGAGGAACACTTAGTCGTTGAGTGAACATATTTTCTAGTATGGGCTTATTGCTTCTTGACCTTTTGCTCTTGCATTAGTGACCTGGAAGACCATATTTTAATAATATATCAGTAATAGACAAGACCTGGAGCAGTAAGGGAAGTAAATATCTTTCTGTACTGGTGGTGTGAAGCAAGAGGCATATCATTTCAGCCAAGTCTAAATTTGTGGTGCTGCGCATTGGACACTCCAGGGTAATAAGTGTCCCCAGGTTTCTGTCTTTGCCTTTAGGTTTGCATGTACTCTGAGAGTTTGTTCTCCATTGACTAGCGCTTGCTTTCGCCTATTTGCAGGCTACTACTTCCAGCTTGGTAATAGCACATCCCAGTGCCACCAACCTCTCCTGTTCCCCCCAAATGCATTCAAAATGAGTAGATTTGAGACTAAGCCTACAGACAATCACAGATAGGGGCACTTTCTGTCTGTCAGATAACCTTGGCAGTATTGTCCTTGCAGGACTGGATCAGACCAGATCAAGAGAATAAGGTACAGTTATTTTAACAGATGCAAGATTAGGCATTTGTTTATCAACCTGTAAATGTCCAGATCAAGCAAATTAGTTCAGGGATCTGAGCTGTGTTTAAAAATCACCAACTTTTTCCTGTCTGACTCAATGCATAGTCCCACACAGAACGTGTTGCCACAGCTGAGAGGGGTGCCATGGGAATGAGAACAAGTTCCCCCACAGTGACTGTTGCTGACGCTAGCACACTATCACCAAAAGAACTGCTTACCAAACTGCACCCTTAATTCTGCTCAAGGCTTTGGCTTTTTCACCCTGGCATCTTGCTGCCAGTGAACAGCAGATTTCATTGAGCGGTCTTTCCTTTGGGTATTGTAAATTTGGGAAGCCAGCTCGTTAGCCACTTCATGGCTAACTTGTTCTATTCTTGATTTTTATTTTTATTTTTCTCTCTCTCCTATCTTTAATTAAAGAAAGAGTGCCTCTGGAGGCTGCAAATCAGAGCTGCTTTGGACCACCTGCAGCTATCTTTGGTCAGCGTAGAACATCCCAGCTTTTCTGACCTGCTTCTCATTAGCAGCATGTTTCCTGGCACTACAGCCAGCTGATGTATCATTTTAGGATTTGTTATGGGTCTGATGACTTGGTCCTTTTTCCCTCTTTGTCTTCATGATTCAGGCATGCAAATATCAGAAGTAGGGAAGCTGCATCTTTTATGTGTCTAGATTTCTCCCTCTTCCTATATAACCTTTTTTGTTGTTGTTTTAAGGTCCAAATTATGTGCAGTTAAATTTTAATTAGTTTTGGAACAGAGAATGGCTCATTAAAAAAAGTGAYGTTTATGTTTGAGGGGAAGGGAGAAATTTGCGATTATCAGATGTCTGTCAAAAACCTTGCTTTATATTTATCGAATGGTATAGCTGTGGCTGACAGGGCTTTTCAAAGACTTCAGCCTTATCTCTGGACATAACGTAATGTTTTTGTTTAATAAAATTCTAATTTGTCTACCAGATAACTGCTACGCTTGTTTTTATTATATTCTGTTTTCTGAGATCGCTGGTTGATTAAGTACTACGACCATAACGATAAAAGGAAGGGACCGGGTGTCAAAACCCGTGAACAAAACTCTAAGCTTGTTGGTGAAACTGGTTAATGGCAGAAGCCCCTGAATTTTAGTGCTCTCTTTGTCAGGCTTGCCGTGCCTTGCAAAACATTTGTAATAGACATGCACAGAAATGTCCACTGTAATATTTACCTATTGTTGTGACATTTATTTTGAAGAGTGATTTAGAGTTCCTGATCTGTATTGTAGTGTAACTGTAAAGAATTTGTTTTTTCTTAAGCAAAACAACATGATTCAGGCAATCTCTTTAAAGATTTTGTAATGCATAAAATATTTTTTWAAAAAAAAATCTACTTAGTTTCAGAAGGCTACTTTCAGAATGCAGTGGTTCACTAGATAACGTGTAAAAACAGTAAATAATCCTTGGGAAGTCAAGGAATGCAAGAGAAAGGAGAAATTTGAATTGGGGTACTGGAGCCCATACAAATTACTGATTACAGGACCAGTGTCATTGGATTAGGGCATTTGGACCAAAGCAGAGGAACTGCAGATGGGAAAAAGAGGAGAGGAAGGGCACCATGACAAGAGCTGGAAGGCAGTCACAGACAAATGTCTCACCAAAAGGGGAAGATAAGATAATATTGTTTCTGAGTGTTAGAAATCTCTAAAAGGAAATGTTGTGGTAACTTCTCAGATCAGGCAAAAGGCATCACCAGAGCCCTGTACCATGTCCTACTGACTCATTCCCAGCAGCCATTCCTGTCTCGTCATTGATGAAGTTAAAGAATGGGCAGTTGTTCAAAGCAAAAGCCCTTTTCTGAAGGTGTAATAGAGGGGGAGCGGGAAAAGTGTTTTCAACAGAAAACATACAAGTACTTTTCTTGCTCTTTTTCCCTATTATATTTAAAAAACAAAAGTCTGAGTGTGGGAACTGTTGCTTTCTGTGGATTGACCTAGTCAGTTGACTAGTATGTGAGTTATTAATATATATTGATCTCATCCTGTCTATATATTATTCTATATATGATACCTAAACCACTACGTATTCTGCAGAGCAGTGGGAAAAAAAATGCCTACAGAAACTCAGTGGATTACACAGAGATCCAAGCACACAGGAGTGTGGTTGACCCCCATCTGCTTTTAGGCTGTACCACAGTTGTTTTACTTTTTGCTATTTTTGGTGTGCTAAAGCAACCCTCAGGGATCGTGCAAACTTAGGTCCTTGGGATTAAAGAAAACCTACTGTGGCTAAAGGAGGAAGAAAGAGTTTACAAAGCAAAAAACAAACCTCCCCCCCGCCATTTTTTTTTTTTTTTAGTGCATTAGTATGACTCATTCTTTTTTTTTTTTTTAGTTTAAAATAATTAGTCTGTTATTTTGGAGGGTTTTTATTGTTTGAACTAGTAGCAAGTAGAAGTACCAGCTGAAACAGGGACTTGTAGTAGCGATTATACAAGTATAGTATATGTTTCTTTCAAAGACCTTGCAGTCTAAATTGACAGGACTGATCAACACGTGGTATGGAAAGGGAGAGCAGCAAGCCAGGACAACAGGTAGAAAAATGGTGCAACCTTATCATGTACATTCTGACTTTTGCTGAGGTCTATAAGTGCTTTTGGGATGAATTTTCCACACTTTACTATTTGCTAAATATCTTTATGAAGTATAGGAGTGAGAAAGATGAGACTACAAAAACCTGTGCAAAATTTGGGAGACTTTTATTTTAGCTTCCTTATCTTGTTTGTTTTCCTTAGTTTTAAAGTCTTAGCTCCTGGTGTCTGTGTTTATGTGAGACACTCTGCTCATACTCATGGTGATGAAGAGAATTGGGAAAATGAGAACAGGTTAAAATCTTAGAAAACAGAAGCTTGACTTTTCTTTCATATAGGAAAAAAAGTATTGTTAAAACTAGCTTCCTGCTGGTTTAGGCCTAATTCCTGATCTCTATAGATTTTTATTTGGAGCTGCATGTTTAGGAAGGGATTAGTTAACAGGCAAAGCAGTGGCCTCTTGCAATCCAAACCTCAGGCATGCTTGTAAATGACGCTGAGACATACCCTGTGAATGTGATGTGAACAGGATCAACAGGCTGCATTTAAAAGTGATGCTGGGTGGGTAGGACTGAATCGTAATAATTGAGTAGATAGTCTGTAAAAATAGCATACCCGAGGATCCATTACTTAAGGGAGATTGTGTTGAAGCATCTGGTTGCATTGGAAATCTTTCTAATTTCTTGCACTATCATATGTTATAAATCAGTGTGATGCTTCTTGTGAGGAATCCCCTTGGAGCTGCTGCCCACGAACAGTGTGCAGCATCAGTGCTCAGATCACACTTGGCGATGGAGTAGAGGGAGCTGCTGCAGATGCCCAGGCTGCTTTGGGATGTGCTACCTCTTGCCTCTGTCACTGGAGGAAGGTCGAGTTGCACTACGTGAAAGAGAAATGGAAAGACTGTGTCAGGTCATCTGATTTTTCATTTCTTAAAGCATGGCAATAGGGTGAAATTTGCTCTTCCTATTCATTTGTGGTTTGTTCAGAAGAAGGGTAACTCAACCTTCTTTCCACAGTCCTTCCACCTACGCAGGCCTTGACAGAGGATGTGGGTTCCTGGGGTGACAGAAGTGGGGCTTGGCGACCCTCTTACCTGGTTTGGGAGATAGCACAGATTTCTAAATACAGCCCTGCCGTTGCAGCAGAGCGTAAGCACAGCTGCTCTGTAATGGGTATCAAATGAATTGTTGGGGTTTTTTATTTTCTGTGAAACAATGCTTGTTTTGGCATGTTTATAAGCATGTTGTAAATGACATCAAAACATATTTAGGAGTTAAATGTCTCCTGAGGAAAAACCAGAGGGAAGCTTTTTCTTTAAAACAGAAAATAAATTAAAAAAACCCCCAACAGTTAATCCCAATGTGTGGCTTTAGCCCCAGGCGAGGGTTTTTCCTCCCTTCTCCTCCCTCCCTAGCGAGAAAACACTGAATTCATTCACAACAGCAACAAATGCAGTGTCCTGGAGGAGAGAGAAGACTGACAGGGAACTGAGTGCAGATGAGCCACACAAATTCCTAATTTAAGCTTAGCAACAGCAACAATGAAAAGGAAATCTGTAAATACAGAAACCATAAAGACAGTTGCATTCTGCTGTGGATTATTCTTTTCATGTAAGGAGAATCCATGAAACCCAACCTGACAGTAGTTCATCAAATCATACCAACAGCCTTCAGCATTGGAAGTATTGGCTTTGGGATTTAAACTCTTATGGGGAAGTTAGAGCCATCCTTTCCATAGCTTTTTGGTAACTAAAGAAGTTTGGACTGTTTTGAATATTCCCATGGTTCAACAGTAGTGGTTACTTTGAGGCTGACATGCTTATTTATTATATGTGAATTCTAATGCTCTATAATTAGTAGCAAAAAATTCCAGATTTTTTTTTTCTGTAAAACCGTAGCAACTGTTCCACTAAGAAAAATACAGCTTTTATATTGCTTTATTTTTGCTTGTATCCTGCSCACCTCAGAGAAGTTACTAAGTAGAAGCACTCATCTTAAAATATAAATGTTGTCTTAAGCTTACTCCATTATTCAAGCAATGTTTAGTGTAACCCTGTCATTTTCTTATAGTGATCCAGCTGCCAAAGCTCTCTGGGAGTCCTTCATGAACCTCAAACAAAAGGAAGCCGTGATGGAGGCTAGGAGACACCTTGTGGAGGCTGCGAGCAGAGAAAACTTACCTATTAAGATGAGCATGGGTGAGTAGTGTGACATACCCTTCCCTACATAGTGATAATGTGAAAGATGATGTCAGCCTCTTTTCTTCCACTTAACCCTCTTGAGGAAAACTCATCCCCATCCTTGGCCCATCCCCATCCTTGTCAACGTATTTCACGTGAGCATTGTGGCTGCTATAGGATCTTTCTGGTACATAAGTGAGAGGCAAGTGTTTTCTTTTAAATATAACAACCTTAAAAAGATTGAGAGCACTGGTGAAGCAATGGAGTTCTATGAAGGAGGGTTTTAAAGGCATGCAAATGGTTAGCAGTGCCGCTTGTCTTTATCCTGCAAAGCGTAAGAATTTGGGTATTCTTAAAAAGTCAGCAGGGTTTGTGTCCTGGAAGCAGGAATTGCAAATAGCAGCTGATCTGATGAAAGCTGTGCAGATCTTGGATATGATTACGTTATACAGGTAGTGATTACGTTACATAGATAGTGAGGTTTGTGTGAAGTAAGGCTGCCTGGCTCGAGAGAGTTTAAGCTGAAAACCACGTCTAGGCACTCTTGAAACCTGAATTCTTCAAAATATTAGAGATACAGAATATAACATAATGACTTCCAAGAGCTTTTTTAGAACCTCATTCTCACTATATACCATATTCAGTGAAATGCAAGAATTGATATCATATTAGGCTTATAAAAACAATGATATTGCTCAATACCGCAATAATTTTTTTTGCATTTTGTGTACTATAAGAGTATTTTATGCTGAACTTTTCATCAAGAGAGAAAGGTCCTTACAGAATAAGAGAAGGAGGATTTTATCTGGGACTCCAGAGTAAACTGCCAAGATTTTGTAGAAGAATTAAATGTACAGCCAACTCATGAACTCTTAACAACTATAACATTTCATATATTGTATGGTCTTTACAAATACCTAGAGCATACATTTAGTAGATTATTAATCAGAAATACTAGATCTGTGCAACAGTAATGCTGTAAGCTGTTTTAAGGAAATGGAAAAGGAGCAGCTGTGAGAGGGCTATGGAGGGCGTCTTAAGGAAGTACAGTACAGTAAACGATAAAATCTTGTTTAAGCTTTTGCTGATAATGTGTGCCTGAGTATTCACCATAATAATATTAAGAAGCCCCACTGTTTTTCTATTTCATGTGCCTTAAAAAAAGAAAATTATTAATGTTGAAATCCAGCTTTGTTTTAAAAGTAATTACTTCCTGTCTTTGAGAGGTACCCATCCACCTACCACCTTTGCTGCTTTATGTGAATGATTAGATCAGACACCTTTTCCTCTGTGTCCCCTTCCCATGGTATCCAGTGAAGGCTGCAATAACCTTGTTTTTAATCGTATTAGCTGACACACTGGCAACGTAAACGTCTGACATATGTGGACCCAATATAGTGCTATGTAGAAACATTTAAGAGTTGATGGTGAAACAAATTTCTGGTACTATCATTCCGGAGACTTGTTTTTGTTTGGAGGATGCAATACAGGTTGAAGTGTAGCTATAATCTTTATAGGAGTTTGTTATTTATTTTCTGAATTGTGTATTTATCTTGTACTAGAATCATAATCAGTTTTTAACTTTATAGTTAACTTTGTAGTTGAACTTCAAAGGGAGAAACAAAATTTGAGGCAGTCTTGTAAATGATAAACAGGGTTGAAGTGAGAAGCAAGGAAAGGAGGGCACTACAGTCACCAAAATCAAAACTTCTCATTGAGCATAAATACAGAAAACCTGAAACTCATGCCCAGATGTCACATCGTCCAATGACACATATTTGTTAATGGTATTCTAGAACAGTGTTCATCAGCCATCGTGCTACAGAACATCTTAACACTCTGTAGGGAAGCTGGAAATTGTGTTRTTTATCAATTGCTGCTTTTGCTAAGAAGGAAAAATTCTAGTGGCCTGTTCAGATCCCAGTTGCTGTGTTCAGTCGAAAGGCTCCTTGCTTCCACTGCAGCTGTGATATGAGGCAACACTGGCTGGAGAGAGGGGAAATGCTTTCACTCTTTCTGCTCTGTGCTTATAAGTGAGTTTTTATTATTTTACCTCAGGTTCTGCCCGTATTGGAAGATCTTGGTGGATTGCACACTGCTTTTCCCAACACTTAGGGTATTTTCTGGGATTTTTATGGCCCTAATATTAAATGTCAGAGAGTTTTTTCTAGCATGAAAGTTGCCTCTTACTCTTTACTAAGACCAGCTGTGTCAGATGGTAAGAGTATTTTCCTTACTACTATTTTTTTTTGTTTTTTTTTTTTTTTTTCCCTCTGAAAATAAGGAGTGAATTACATTTGAAAGCAAAGCTTTGAATTCCATTTGGTGTGGCCGAGCCCTCCTACAGTGGCCACCTGCTTGAAAAACTGCATCACGTGTGACACTGGCAGCACGGGAGCCCCGTGCAGCGATGAGAAACTTGATCCCATCCTGTTTCTGTATTTTTGGTGCAAGGAAAATAAATTCTGTTGTCTTCTGGACTTCGAAAGGCTTCTCATTACTTGGAGGTGTGCATGTGCTTGCCCACGTTTCCTGTGCAGCTAATGTGCCTGACGCCTGGCTTTCCTCTTTCTCTGCCTGGCTGTGTGTGGCAGGAGCTCTGACAGTTGTGGGAGGACACACAGCTCAAGATTTCACATTCTGATATCTTTTGAATGTGTCCTCCTCCTCCTGAGATGGAAGGAGAGTAGGAGAACTGTAGAAGAGGACACATGTCTTCTCCCCAACACCCCTAAATATCTGCAGGCCACTGGGAACTCCATCTTCTCCCATTGAAATCAGCAGGGGTGGAGAGAGGAGAGGAGTTTTGAAGAAAGAGAAAGAAAGGAAATCAACAGTTTTGGCCACATTTTTTGAGCTGAGTAGATTGGAGTGCTGCTTTCAGATGCTCTTGATTTGCATATTCATTTTATTAATTGTATCAAGGAAAGTGGTAGTGGGGATGTCTTGAAGTCCTATTGACTCTTTCAGAAGGATTCAGTGTAGAAAGAAGGCGGCTGAAGATAGGATGAGCAGAGCTGGCAAAATTTTGTTGAAAGTTTTCGTGGATGGACTCTTGGAGCAAGCCCAGTTTCAAATTTAAGACCAGGTCTATGACATCTGTAAATAGAGCAGGATTCTCTCCTTTTTGTGTAGCCGTCTTATACTCAGGTTTTCAGGTGGGCCATTCAGTGGTCTTATACCATCTTCAGGGAAGATTTGCTTTTTTTTTTTTTCTTCCACATATGTCTGAGGAAAGTATGTATTTTATCTGTCATTTCACTTTGTGAGTGAAAGAACTATGTTGTCATCACAAACTTCAAGTGACACAGGCTAGTAAGCTGTTCAGAAAATCCTGTTTCTTTTTTAAAGAAGAATTGCAAGTCATCGGAAACCACATCACAGAGGGAGACAAAGTGCCAAGCAATGGTCCATAAAACCAACTAGAACACAAAACTATGGAGCTCCTTTGCTTATGGAACAAAACCTGAGCTGTATAGCTATGCAGCATATTTGATTTTCTGAGGTCAGCCCTGGAGAAGGCAGGCAAAGCACTGTGCAGAATTCCAGCCAGCATAAAGGCTTTACGTGTGGTACATCCGGTTTACTTATTGTTTAATCTGTTCCATCCATAAACACATAACATGGGTATATGGGTTTTGAAGATGTAATTTCCTGTGGGGTTTAGTAATGCTGCCAGTTTTGACTTTTGGGGAGTATTTGTTTGGTACTGCTTACTGTGGACATGCTGACATTGAGACCCTTCCTTATAGGATGCTATAAATGCACTGAAACCATGTTACTAATATAGTAGTTACAGCTAAGTTTTGCTGTAACCCTTTCAGCTAGATACATTTCCCAAAACAGTATGTGTTTGCATGTAAACAAGTGGAACTGTCTTTTGCTAGAAGTCCGTTTTAAATAAAGAGATATTAAAATATTCCATATACACGCACACACACACTCTCTCTCTTTAAAAAAAAACAACAATCAACAAACAATGCTTTTTAAGAACTACATCAGCTCCATTTTGCCTCTGAGGCAGTTGCATTTGTGTTTTGGATACCCAAGTGAATACTGATAAATATCTCGGAAAGATAAATATTTGCCAAGTTCTGGTCAGATATCCCATCGTGTAGGTGTAAAAATGTAGGTGTAAATTATTTTGGTATAATAAAAATCCTAGCATTTAAAGAAATTTATTTTCTTTAAAGAACTAAGTCTCCTTTTGAAAAGCTCTTTGGAAGACAGTTTAGAAGCTCATCGGAATAGCTTTTTGGTGAGATTTATAGCATTGTGCTAAATTCAAGTGAGATTTCAAATACTGGAAAGGGATTACTTCTGCTCAACTCTTAAAGGAAGTGACTGTAAGGAGTTCTGCTCTGAGGCATCAGCCTGACTTACAGTACAGCGGAAGGGTTGCTGGTTTTTCCATTCCTCTGCTTCCCGTTCCCTTCTTCATAGGTCTGATGCATATCTTAATCATCTTCTGAATGTGGCAGCCTATGAATCTCTTGTTGAAAGCTTTGCTATTAGCATAGTATTTGGCAGTGGTAAAAACTTTGCTACAAATGTTCTTTTGTGGCTTTAGAAACACCCTTGCTCTTCTGTTTGAAAAGAGCACAGTAAACCTTGATCGAGTCTGAATTCCTTTATTGTGTCTTTTTACTGGCATGGAGACTGATGAAAGTCGAAACACTGGTATAGTAACAGAAACAAAGTGCAGTGTGCTGTTACACGAGCCCTTGTTAGCAGAAGAAAAGCCTTTTGGTTTCTTTCCATTTGAACTGTACAAATACAGTTTTAAAAATCAAGCTTACTACAAAATCAGGAAAGCCTCAGGCTTTATGAAGTAGAGAGAAGTACTGTAGCTTTTTCAGATGGGCTGGTTTGCATGGGTTGAATTGAACTCTAAAATTTGTTTGGGTAGAAATGGGAAGATCCTGAAATTTTAGCCTGGAGATATGAAATAACATTTTGAGTTAGAAAAGTACCTTAAAATGGACAGGAAAACATAGGTGAATATCTTATCTAAAAACATAAAGAGAATAAAGAATATAAAATGTGCATTTTATTTTTTTAATGAAAAGTTGCATTGGACTGTAATGGTATTTAACATGCTATTTATTCTTGACAAGATCAATGTAAAAATATTCAAGATTCAATACCATCAATTCCTGGAATAAACTTTAGGGATAAAAGCTACCCGCTAAGAAAATCAGCTGTAATAAAGTAGGTGAGTACACACATAACTTTCCATATAAATCAAGTCTGATCTCAGATATCTAAAATCCACCCTGGCCAACCATTAGGATAATTCTGTGATAGAGACAAGTAGTGAGACAATGTCAGTCTGGGATTAAGATCCTTAAAAAGAGGAGAAGGCAGGTCAGCATTGCAGGACTCAAAGCGGTCTGCGGGGTATTTGAATCCCTTCTGCAGCATGTCTCTGGGTAAGTGATGGGTACCTGGATAACAGCTGGGCTTGGGAGACACTATGGCCCCCTGTTATGCAGAGAGGAGATCATATTGTAGACTGTTGCTTGGGATGTTTATGTACATTTCTCTGTTGCCTGTTTACCTGGTCTCCAAACCCACGGGGAGAGCAAGCTGCAGAATCAGTGAGGCAGCAGCCAAAGTTTCCTTCCAGGCATCCTCATGAAGTGGGAGGCTTCCCGTACCAACTCGCCTGAGACAGGCCTGCCTTAGCCCGAGGAGTCCTGAATTCCTGACGGTGGGTCTCACAGTGCTGCTCCAAGGGCTCACTGGTGTTCTCAGGGCATTTTTCCAAGGAGAGGGGATGCTGTTTGTCTCAGACCTGAACTCCTTCCATTGCGCAGCCTGGATCCTGAGCAGGCGGTTCCCGAGTTAAATTGGTCTGCTCTTTGCCTCATCAAAAATAACAGAAGTCCTGCAGTGTGGGACTATCTAGCCAAGCGGATTTGGTTTTTCCAGCCTGTTGCAATACTGAGTTCCTGATTTCTCCCTGTAGTGCAACTAAAAATGTTGTCTTGACCTGAAGCAAATGTTCCCAATCTCAGTAATGGTCAATATAGCAGATGTTTTGTTGCATCACTCACCCCTGGAGGCAGGAAGGCTTTTTGCTTCTCAGTGCGCTAAATGTTTTTGAAGAGTTTGAAGTGTTTCTGAAAGTTTTGGATACATTCTTGTTTGGGGGGCTTCTGTATAGGCCTTTGCATAGCCAGGGGAACGCTCTTTGAGTATAGTGGGGTTAGGCTTTCCCTGCTAACTCTTGATGAAGATGGTCTTTCTGAATAGTCATTACCACATTGAGGACTGTAAAAAGAAATGGRTATTATGGCTGTTTCACCTTGTAGTGTTACACCAGTGTCATGGTTTAACCCCAGCCGGTAACTAAGCCCCACACAGCCRCTCGCTGACTGCCCCCCGGTGGGATGCGGGAGAGAATCGGAAGAGTAAAAGTGAGAAAACTCGTGGGTTGAGATAAAGACAGTTTAATAGGCAAAGCAAAAGCCGCGTGCACAAGCAAAGCAAAGCAAAAGAATGAGTTCATTCACTACTTCCCATCGGCAGGCAGGTGTTCAGCCGTCTCCAGGAAAGCAGGGCTCCATCACGCGTAGAGGTTACTTGGGAAGACAAATCGCTCCCCCCCTTCCTCCTTCTTCCCCCAGCTTTATATGCTGAGCATGACACCATATGGTGTGGGAGATCCCTTTGGTCAGTTGGGGTCAGCTGTCCCGGCTGTGTCCCCTCCCAGTTTCTTGTGCACCTCTAGCCTACTCGCTGGCAGGGCAATATGAGAAGCAGAAGAGGCCTCGTCTCTGTGTAAGTACTGCTCAGCAGTAACTAAAACATCCCTGTGTTATCAACACTGTTTCCAGCACAAACCCAAAACATAACCCCATACTAGCTACTGTGAAGAAAATTAACTTTATCCCAGCCAAAACCAGCACAACCAGGATGAAGTTCAGGGTTTCGAGCCTGTTGAGAATGGTCAGCGTGTTCACCTAACTAAACAGATCCCATCTTCTGACAGTCATCTGGTTTTGCCAGTCTAGGACAGAGATGTTGCTCCAAGCTCCAGATGTGCAAAGAGTATGTAGTCTTCTGCTGTTTTTCTTAAGCAACTAAACTTTTCAGGTCATCTCTGCAATTCATTAGATGTAACAAAGGGTGAAGGATACTGATATTCCTGCCAACAAAATTCTCTGTTTTTCAGGAGATGTGACAAAATAGCTGAGATGGAGAGATGTTCAGGAGCAGAACAGTTTGTTTTTCATCAGTAAGTGACACTGCATTTGTGTGTAGTGTTGCTTAGAAGTATCACCAGCTGAGGAGCCATCTTTGCAGTAATCATTATGCTTTTTTCAAGTTGGATGCTGAATTCAGCAAAGTGGTGTGACAGTTCATTTTTTCAGTCTTGCCTGCCGATACACGGAGTAGCATCCTTGAGAGCACAAAGAAATTGCTCAAAAGAGAAAACAAACATACCTTAGAATAACTGGAACTGTGAGGTGTGATGTCCATGTGCATATTTTGCAATTTATCCTCCATTCCTTCTTTTTCAGTCTAGCACATATAGGTTCCTATAGTTGAAAGAAACATGAATTATGAAAAGCAAGTACCTATGCTCCTGGTGTGAATCCTGTGCAGGTTGAACAGTGAATGGAGTGCTTACTGGGCTTGGAAATAGCTGTTAGTGTGGAGGCAACAGTGTGGCAGAAGCTTGGTGGTAAACAAGAAGAAAAGGCAGTGGCAGAAGGCTCATTTTGAGAGCACAGATGTGCATCCTTTCTATCAAGTGCATCCCAGAGAAAGAATTCTGTAATATGAAGTTGCCTGAAAAGGCTTGGCAGGAAATTTGCTCTTTTTGATGACTGCCTGCAGCTTTGCACAGAACGAGTGGTATCAACAAATATGGATGATTTGTAGAATAATTTTGGGTTGGAAGGGATCTCTGGAGGTCATCTAGTCCAACCCCCTGCTCAAACCAAGGACAGCTTAAGAGTTAGACTAGATCTGTTCGACCCTGTTTAGCTGAATTTTGAGTATGTCCAAGGATCGCAATTCCACAGCCTGTCTGGGTACCCTGCACCAGTCTAAACCACTCTTGTGGAGAAAATGTATTTCTTTATGTACAGTTTGATTTTTTCGTTTGCTGCAGTGTGTGACTATCGCTTCTTGTCCTCTTMCTGTGCACCTCCAAGAAGTCTGATTCAGTCTTCTCTGGAATCACTCATTATGTCCTTGAAGACAGTAAGTAGTTCCCCTCCCTGCTTTCATTTCTTGAGACTAAACAAACCCATCTTCTTCAGCCCTTACTTGTGCATCATTTTCTCTAGCACCCTAAACTATTGTAGTGACCCTTCTCTGGACCAGCTCTAGTGTATCTTTTACTGTGGAGCCCAAAACTTCATAGTCCAGATGCTGCCTCACGAGTACTAAACAGAGGGTTATAACCACTTCCCTCTGCCTGCTGGCTACATTTGTGCTGATGCCACCTAGTACAGGGTTCGCTTCCATTGCTGCAAGGGCATATGGCTGATTCATGTTCAACTTGACAAATTTAATCCTGAACTTTAGAGGGRTTTAGGTCACAGATCCACTATTAGACTATTGCAAATGAAAGAAACACAGGAAAAGTTGAAATAGAGGCTGAAAAAAAAAAGGACTTTGCTGCAAAACGGCATGTTGAATGTGGCAAAAGGCTTGCTAGTGTCTACAGGCATCCATGAAATATGTTCTTAGTGAGTGCTATTGTTTCTACAGTTGAAAAGAGAACTGGAAACTGCTGTGTCCCAAATGTTGAAATACTGTGCTAGCAAATAATAAATTTTAATCCTCCTTGTTCGACTTTTGCTCAAACACTGGAAATATATAAAAATTAGAGGACTTCTTACGYGCAGTTACTTAAGCTTACTGTTGTTAATTGCATTTGTCTTATTTCAGCAAGAGCTTGAGGACCGAAAAAGAGGTACTGTGCCAGGTCTAGACACAGACTGTGACTCTTTAATTCCAACGTGTTTAAAAGTGAAGGAACTCTTAACTGGTGGAGCARTGCAGTATATTTCATGAGGAAGAAGAAGAGTCTAAAGCAATAAAGGCAGCTGTAGGTAGCTTGTTCTTATCCAGCTCTGTCAATCTTGTAGCTGCTCAGCTGATTGAGTCAATTTGTCTTTTTTTTTTTTTTTTTAAGCAACTTACCAGTTTTTTTCCTTCATCTCTCACCTTTCCTTTCTCCCCTCCTTTAAATTGTCTTTCAGTAGGTTATGTTCCTTTATGACCTGGGGAAAACACCACTTCTCATCTACTTGTTATTTGTGCACTGGTTTGTATATCTGTAATGGCAGAGTATCAATTTGACCCTTAAAGTGCATTTTTTTCTGGGAAGTGTACACACTAAAATCCGCCTTATTGAGGAGAGAAAAGAGGAAAAAATGGTGATAGAACATCTGTGTCATTTACATATCCTATCTGAAAAAAGTATCTTGAAATACCAAATCTTCATCTTAATTGTAGAGATGAAAAGAATGGTGTGGAAAATGCAACCCCACTGGGTTCTCTTGCTGCAACAACAGCTACAGCTTTTGGGAATGGGTTTGGAAGTGGTCCTGGGAGTTGAGCCCTGCATGAGGAAACATGCCTCATTTAGAGAAGGAGACTGAGATAGATAATGTGAAGTGCACTCATAACAAAATGAAATAAATTTTAACCATAACAGGTTAGCAGAGATGTTTTAATCCAAAACGGAAATTACTCAAATAGTATTAAAAAAAAAAAAAAAAGTTTTGTAGAGCATCCTGTACTTCCTCTATTGCAAGAAGTTTGTTTGGAAGCAAAATTTCTCCCTCAATATTTTAGGAAGGTATTCCCTGCAGGTGACTGTAAATGGCTTTTTGCTGTTCTTGTTTAGGAAATCAAGTGGTCAGATTTGTTCTAAGTGTTGTGGGTTGGTTTTGGGGTTTTGTTTGTTTGTTTGTTTAATGACTACTGCATTATTCATTATGTGAATTTACCTTAAAAAAAGAAGTGTAATATTAGGACTGCTCACACTTCATTTAAGTTTAAAGGAGGACTTCAGTTGGTTCTGAAGTATCAAGTACCATGTTTTACCCTAAGCGTTTGTTGAATTTTTTAGGTTTTTTTTTTTCTGTGACAATATTCTTGCAGAAATAACAGTTCCTAGCTTAAGTTAGTTTACAAAGTTTCAGTGAAGGTATTTTTGTCTCAACTGTCTCTTGTTGTTTGGTGAATAACCTACTGCATGCTAAATAGTCTCTTGTGGTGTAAGATGGGTAATGGTTCAAGCCCTAATAAAATTATAAAGCATGTCATATTTGTGTCTCATACCTCATTTACTTTGCACTTCACTACTATAAAACAGTTAGCAGATGGAAGAGAAACACAGAACCCTGTGCAGTGATGTGAAACAGAGAAATATGCTGGTAGTATGTTATCTTTGATTACATTGTAGTTGGCGCATGGATGCAGGACTATTTGGCTAACCTTATTGTTACTTTTAAGAAGGGAGTGGGGTGACAGTAGTCTTTCTATGTGTCTGGACTTTTTGGATAAAGTCTTTCTTTTTTTTTTTTTTTTTTTTAATTTCGATTTTTTTTCTAGACAGTAAACCCAAACACTTAGATATGAACTTGTGGCCAGGTCTCCTTCCATGTCTGGTTGTGATTAGAGTTACAGATAATTCTTAAAAATTTAAAAGAAAACAGAAGTGTGTTGCTCTTGCAGGAGTTCTGCAAATATATAATTTCATTATTTATATTCTTTGCTAATGTAATACTGCAAGGCTTATGTTAACTTCAGTATGCAGTCGTCTTGTCTTAATAAAAGTACTGTSAAAAGCCTATATTAGTGTGGTCTTTCTCTAGACAGTTTACATGATGTTCACAACAGTTGGGAGTAAACATCAGTGTACAGATAAACATTTGTGGAGCTTTGAAAAAAAAGGTTTAACGTAAATGTACATTGTTATTAATTTTTTATACTGTGTATCTTTAAGAGGAAGCGACTGTGGGTTAAAAGCTTTAAAATTTAAATAGCATTTACTTGCCTATATACTGGTAACTAGTATTGTTTTGAGAGATGATGTAAGTAACAGTACTTCTTAATTGGCTGGAATCTGTAGTGAGTCACAGTGTTTGTAACGTGTCTAAACAAACAACTTTTATATCAAACCAAATTGCCCAGGAAAGGTTGAAATGCTCTTCCAGTTTTTGATTACCCATTAGTCAGTAGTAGGTATAAATCTAGATCAGTAATCCTGCTATACAGAAATAAGCTGGCTTTATATATAKATATAWAATATATATAATATATTAATATAATAAATAAATTAATATATTAATATAATAAATAACATAAAGTAAAGTATTAAAGATACTATTTGTTAGTTACTGAATGCTGATGCAACTTCCTGAAAAGAAGTAATCGTATTGCCATCTTGTGTTCTCTGCTAAAATTTATTGGGTGTTTTTTTCAGCTAAACACCAGAGATTTCTTTTATTCACTAAGTTTACTTGATTTTTTGCTGATGTTGAGTTCAATTATATCTTCTCAGTCTTGAACAGAAATATTTTGAAGTTTTGAATCTGAAGGGGGTTTTTTTGCTTTTTTTGGGGTTTTTTTGTTTTTTTTTTTAAGGCACTGTACTTGTGGACTGTCCATTTGTGATGATCAAGGCATGGTTAAAAACACAGGAGCAGGTCCCTTAAGCCTCTCTGAACCTGGGTGAAAAATAAAACACTTATTCTTTAAGTCCAAGAAAAGGAAATTTACTGCAGTTGCTGTTATTTATATCTGGGGAAGCAGCCTGGTTGGAAATAAGATACAACTTGCTGCACGTGTGCGCTGTGATATCTTCATTTCATGGGGTGCGTCAGCCATAATGACAGTGTTTTTACATCAGCAGGAGAGTTCCTGAATATGGGTTGGGAGATGCCGATTCTGGTGTCTGCTTGGCACCCAGCGGAAACGTGTGGCACCTGCACTTTGCTGGAACACTGGGGCAGGGTATCAGCACTAAGTACCATGCTTTATGTGTCTTAGGAGATGACAGAAGGGCTTCAGAATTTCTTTACGTTAAGAAGGGAGCTATCTAGTCAAAAAAGGGGGGGGCAAACTTGAAGAAAGTAGCTGAAAGTGATGTAGAAGTAAAGGAGCAAAGTGTCACTAAGAACAGCCCATGCCGAAGGATTTAAACCAAAGATGGAGTACGTGCTGGTGTGCTTGCAAAGGCTCTAAGTGTAAGACTTGAGGTGGAACATGGCAATACAGTAAAACTGGGTGGCTTGCCCAGTGCTTTTTTTCCACACATAATTGTGTAAGCCTCATCATTCAGTCTCGTAAAGGATGACTCGTTACACAAGAGACAGGATGAATTACATATGTACGTACTCATACATCATCATGTTTTCCATTCCTATTTATTTGCTTACCACCCAAAATGATTGTTAGGGTATTCTCAGCTGCAGAAGTCTTCCAGAAATCATTAGAGAAATAATCAGTCCTGTGAATAATGTACCAAATAAGAACAACGACCTCCCTCTCTCTGGGACAGCGTGCCAAGAACACAAAGAAGTACTCAGTGTCTGAAAACATATGTCTTTGTGCTAAATGAGGACATGCACAAGCCACCTGAAATCCTTTGGGCATGTTATTTTAAGACAAACAAGTTGATTCATTTCTGCAAGAAGTTTAAAGCATCCAGGAGATGATTCAACCAAATTTGCCGATTTCAAGTCCCTTTACAGTCCCAGTTAATTACTGTTTTCAAGGATTCCTGTTTTTAGAGCTGGAGACCCTCTGGCTGGGTCTTGGCATAGTGCTCAGTATTTAACTGAGCACTGGTGAAAGAGGTGAAAAATAAGGTAACAAAATATGGCCATGATACATATTTAGTCAAGATGAAGAAGGGGATTTAGGAAACTCTGGTATGCCAGTATTTAATTGGAAGTTTAATATAGATGGCAACTCCTAGGAAGCTTAATTCTAGAAGATAAGATTTCACCTATTTACTCAAACAGTTCTGAAATTTGCTTTAATATTTGGGAGGGCAACCGGAGAATATTGTAGACGCTGGTTAGAAATGGTTGTTACTTTTTTGTTCATACTGATTTAACAATGAAAAGGGGAAACTGAATGGTAGACTACACAAAGAAAGAAATAATGCCTTGAAGTGGCCATGCATTTTAAAACAAAGCTGTGAAGGATGGAAAGAAAAAAATATAAATCCATATTGAGACACTCAAGCTACCAGTTATGTTTGTCAAAGCCTTCTGAATGTATTGGGAAACTTGAAACTGTAGATAATCTGGGGTCACATGTAGGCATCTGCATTTAGGTGCTTAGAACTGAAAATCTTGATGATTATATTAGAGTGCTTTAGTTACATTTGTCCCACCTAATTGATTAGGTTTTATTTGTTTTAAGGCACATGAAAGAATTTTGAAAGCATAGTAACAGAACTGATATTTAAGCACAGTTTCCATTTTGTAATAAAAAAATGATGCTAATTAGTAGAGAAGGCTAAAATAGCATATGGCACTTGTGTGACTATAAATGATCTATATAGGTGCACTCTTAAAACAAGGATTTAATGATACCATGCACATCTAGTGATGAATAATACACTGTTTTTGAGATAACTAATCCAATGCTACAGCTGATGAGACTATCGGGTTAGATGTTCAGACTCACATGGCAAGTGTTAGTTGAGTGGTAAATAGAGTCCAGCTTTATTTGTTCTGGGTGTATACCTCTCTTCCAAAATTTGCTAAATCTCAGCATAGTTGTTGCCATTGTCAGTGGCTCCTACGTCCTCGAATGCCACTGCTATACACACCTTCAGACATGTGACAGGTGAGAGGTTCTGCCTCCCCGAAGGTCCATCACTCTGGTGTGACTTGGGATGCACTGGAAAGCCCACGACGGGCAGGGAAGAGTGGTTAACCTCTAGTGTCTGTGTCCTGCAGCTGTTGCTAGGACAGGAGGAACGGGGGTCAGTAAGAGCAAGCGAGGAAGGCTGGTCACAGCTCTTCCTCGGTGGCACAGTGCTGCTGGGAGCAGGCAGCTGGAGGCTGCCACTGCCATGCGGTTTGAGGTGTACTTCAAGGGCTGCTCAGACCCCCAAGATGGACTTATCCTGGGACTGCTGTAATGGGGACTTGCCGTTTGTGCTTATACCTGTGACCGTGGGGTTGTCTAGATACTAGTGCTCCTGCAACAGGAAAGGGAGAGAGGCTTATAAGTGACCATCAATCCCAGAGCAGATGGGTTTGTGTTTGTGGGAAATGAGCATATGCTCTTAGAAATAAGCCTGTGACATCTGCTTTCAGTCTGCTGCAAGGTTGAGTGCTCTTCAGGTCCAGAGCCTTAGTCTGGACAAGCCAGCCAAAGAGCATCTCATACTGGCCTACTTTTCATCTCTCCAAAGAACTAGGGAGTAGTTGGCATTCTTCTCTTCTTTATTAACAATTTAAGGACTGTGTGACTTTTGAAGTTAACAAAAGTTGAGATTAAATTATTTTTGTGGCACTTGCTGTTAAAGAGTGTTACTGAAACTTCCTAAGAAGTGAAAAAGCATTTTGAGTTAATAAGAATAACATCTGGAAATTACACTAACCAGGAGACGTAAGGGGCGTCATCCATCCTACTAAATTGCTCTCACTTAGTTTGCAAAATATCCGACTCCCTTAGCAGTACTGTTGCCCAGTTGGCTTTGTGGAGTATGAGAGCTTTCTGCATTCCTCACAAGTATCCGGCATTGGACATGATCAGAGGCAAGCTACTGGGAGAGATAGGTCTATAGTCCTAAGACTGTGGATGAGGAAAACAATTTATTTGGAATTTTTCTACTGCCTTGAAAAATCTCGCCTGTAAACATAAGTGTGCCAAGGTCATTTCTTATTTGTGGTTCTGTCAGGTGAAAAATGGACCTTAGCAAAAGTGCTCTAGCCAGGGAAGCTCAAACTGTGTTCTTGCATAAAATTGAACTAAGTTTAAAGCTATGTGTATTTGGCGGTTCATGTAGTCTTGGAAAAGCATCCACTTATTTATTCAATTGGTCACAAAATGTACTTTCCTCTTTACTTGTTTTCTTGTCCCTATGGAGATAATTAACTAAGTGTTAGATGAAAAAATAAGGACTGTATGTTTGGAACAGCGCATTGATAATTCTGACCTTTGCTCTTTAGACACCTCGTTCATCCATAAATCTTTATGTAAAAAAAAAATGCACTTTGGGATTCTGAATTCTAAAAATTTACTTCTACCTATCTTGATCTATCTTGAAAAATAATTATTTTCTTGAAGCGATGCCTGCATTATACTACATGGACTGCAGTATTAATTTAAAATGGAAAAAAGTCATACTGTGGAATCGTGTCTTGATGTCTACAAATGTGGTTTGAATATTTAACTTTTTGTTTAACTGTTGAGGTGGAAGTCTTTCTGTTCCACTCAGGCTACTCTCACTACTCAAAACCAGATTTTTGACAGACCTTTAATATCAGTTGCTGGTAATTTCTGTCCCAGTATGTCTAACTTGAGTGATCTGCTTTACTAGTAGTAGAATTATTTCTTCCCTTCAGTCTAACTGTAAACATCATCATTTGTGCATGTAGTATTAACTGTGCATTTTCTATATGGTATAGTGTTGCAGATGTTGGTATTCAGTGCTGCTATTTTCATATTTAACAAAAAATCATTTATTTCAATTAATTTTTTTTTAAAATACAAGGTACGGCTTCTGTAATTTAAAAGTTGGCAAAAGTGATCTGTAGTTCTTTTGGGATTTGCCCTGAATTCTTGCAAGTTGGAGGTGGAATTCAACATCTGTATGTCCCAATATGTTTGCAGATCAATTATCATAGGAGTGGAGGGCTGAAAGGGGCCATTTGTATTGAATTAAATCTTGTGAGCATTTATGCAACTGCTTATTAGATACTCATCAAACCCCGCCTTAGAACAAGTTAAATTTGTTTGCCTCCACTCTTGTCTCCACTATTGGAAGACTGATTGATACAGCAGTGTTTTTTAATGTCTTGTGTAAATACATTCATGCTTTATTTATGCCCATTTATTTTAGTACCAATATTGACCCTTAATGTAAACATTTTTTGTGCATTTATAGAGATCTCTGTTTTTTTCCAGGTGGGGCAGGGAGCCCATATAAGCCAGGCATTTCTATTTTGCTTTCCTAACTTAAGTTCTCTGTCCCCCTAATCATTATAGTAGCCTCTCTATGCATGCAGCACAATTTTGAGTTAAATTTCCAGGAATGGGGGTGATTGGAGCTGCACGGAGTGCTGCAGGAGGAGCAGCTTTGTACTGAAGGATTTCTATGGCCCTGTTTTTACTGTAACTGTATCACCTGGTACAGATCGTACCTGCTTTTTTACAATGAGGAGGCCTAGACATTATTTCCTTCTTCTGTCATTTCCAGGCTTTAACTCCCAATGTACAGCAGATGCTCTTATCCTAGCCTCAAAATGCATAATCTTGCACTTTATACTGTTAAATTTCATTCCACTTACTTACATTAGTCCTATGCTCAAAGCAATCCAGCTGTGCCTTCTGCTCTTTCTCCATATTAATGATGTTTCACAACCTTGTGACAGCACCCGTTTTGGCACTGTTTAGTACCAAAATTTGTACTATAAGTATCTACATGCGCACACAAGCACACTCTTATTTTACATTTTCTTTTTATATGCTAGTACTTCTCTATTGCATATTACCTGCCATCTACTTTTGGAATTTTCTTGGGTATCTTACAATTCTTCTAATCCTAGTCTTTTCCCCCTTCAATATGGTTATGGCATAGTTAATGCTATGCTAAATCCATGTGCATTATAATTAATTCATTAATTGCTTATGTATCAGTTTGACATTATATTCTTTGATAAATGTACTTTGCATTTTATCTCACTTTTCTCTGTGGTGTAAGGTATTTTTTTCTTGGACATTTGTCCTGAAGCCTTTCGTACTCCTGACATCAGACTAATAAGGTAGCTAATTTTCACCATTTCTTAGATATAAATATTAGTTTTCTTTTTTCCTAGTCTAGCCTAATGCCTGTTATCTCTTCCTTTTTATCCTCAGTTTATCAGATTACTAAAATACAGAGCTGCTTCATCACACTGACTTTCAGTGTTTCCTGGATGGAACTGGCTCTTCAGTAGTGAGACTGGTACCTAGTCCATCATGTTTCTGTTACTTCTGTAATGTCCAGTTTCACTCCCTACACTATTTTTTTCGCTCTGTTGCCCAAGATTCTTGCATTAGTGCACAAATACTTTGATTGTGCCTAACTAACCATTCACAGTTTCTTAGCTGAATTAATTCCTGCACTACCTGCATCAGCATTACTGTTTTCCTTCCCTGCTTCCCATCCTCCTGTATTCTGTTAACTTTTGAGTTTCACTGTGAGACTTCCCAGTCACCACCTACTCATTTTATCCTCTCTGCTGTACGTGAAAGAGGCATGAAGCTTTGAAACATTTTTTTTATGTTGTTTTCAATAGATGTTGTTTTTATCAAGTCCTGTATCATGATTTAATGTAGTTGATAGAGTTTGGGATAAATGTACCTGTTTCATACATGCTACACTTGATAACTATTAATGGCAAAGGTTACTTCCCAGACAATATGGAATTCGTGGTGTTTGTGCAAAAAAAAATAAAAGGCTGGTAGGGTTGGGATTAGATTAAATTTAGTCTGTTGTGCTGAAATCTCCCTCTGTGAGCAAGCAGCAGGGAAGGTGGTGAAGATTTAGGCCTCAGGAAAAGTCATTTAATTGCTGATTACCACCAATCACTTTCCCAAATTCCTTTCCTCATCTACTGGAACAGTTGTATTTATCAGCCAGCTGTCCAGGAAGATTTCTGTGTAGAAATTGGCTGGAACCCTTGAACCCTGGATCTGAGTGGTTCCATGGATATTGTAAATACCACAGATGAGATGCTGGACTCTTTAATGCCAATGTAAGTTTTGTTAATGACTTGCTAAGGTCAGGATTTCACTTACATTTAAATATGTGTTGGACTTTACTTTGGTGGTATTCTGAGGGTGGGAAAGAATTTAATTTTTTATCTAAAATGGTGCTGAATGGATCTTAGACTGATCCAGTGCTGCATCTGGATTCACTTTCACAAGGGACAAAACTCTTGAAAAATTATTTTTTTTTWAAATTGAAATCAGAAGTCTTGAAAGCCCTCCCATTTTACTGTTTCATATGAGGGAAGGGCTGGCAACTTCATGTTTTCTCAATTGAGGCAAGTTATCAGATTTTGAATATGCTACAATATATCAGCACTGCTCTGGGTAATAATGCAGTCATTATCAAAGGTATGCTGCAAGGCATCATGGACTGACATTTTCAAATCACCGTGTAAATCTGCCTGACACAGCTTTAAAAGAAATAAAACAAGACTGAAAGCCCCAGTGTTTAGTCTAAAAACACACATGGCTGTGGTTGCTGTTTTAGCCTATGTGGGCTAGCCGTGGAAGCCTTTTTTCAGCTCTCCGGCCTACTGAGTGGTGTCAGCTTGATTTGTGTGTTAATTTGCTGACTTTTCGGTTTGATGCTTTCCGTTAAAATTCACATAAAGAGCCTGTGTGTTTTTGCTTTATTTAGCAGTTTTCCCTAATCTAAATGCTCTTCCAAAGACCGCCCTTGGTATCACTGAAACTAAGAGAAAGCACTTTCAACATTTATTCACTGTTGGAATCATTTATTTCCCATTTATATGACACTGAAAGGATGGAGGCAGATGGAGAGCCTTGTAAAGTGATGATATAACCAAATGCAGWGAAGAAATACAGTGGCAGTCTTACAAGATCTTTCCCTTATGGAAAAACACTGAATAAAATGAAGTGCCTAGCATCAGCTCAGCCTAGTGCCTTCCTGGCACCAAAGCTTGTCCTGTTAATTTAAAGGATCCTCCTCGCTCCATCTCACACGTCCCTGCTCTGTAGGGCTGGTGTGCTTGAGGAAGATGACTCGTTACTGGCAGGGGCTGCCAGGAAACAGCCCTGGACTGGATCTCAGGCCAGACTTGCAATAAGGATGGTGTTTTGACACCATTTTTCCTTGTGTGTTGACGGTATGTGTGATCGCCTGTGGTGATTTTCTTGGGGCAGAAAGAAGAAACCTTCCTCCCTGGAACAGATCACTTCTAAAATATAAATTGACTGAGCAGTTTAGCTGGCACTTTAATGTTGGATGGAATAACTGCTAATTCTGTAGTGTTTGTGTGGCCTGAATGACTCCCCTCATGCTCTTCGATTAAGGAGAGATCTACAGGCCAATGTATGGGCACTGGGRTGTTTATTTTCAAATAACAGGTGAAATCATGCTACACTTACTGCATCTCAGAAACTGAAGAGTCATGCCTTGGAAGCGTCCCTTCCAAGAACAGCTTCAGAAAACAGTTCCTTGAATCACTAACATTATCTCTTATTTTTTGAGTCAACACTGATCAAAAATGCACCCTCAAGAAGTGGCTGGAGGGTGTGGGTTTGGTATAAGGTAAAAGGCTCACAAATTCCCATTGGACTTTCGATAAAAATAGAAAGATAAACCATTGTTTAGAAGTAGTCGTCAAGTATTATTTCCCTAGCTTAAATTAATGTCCCTTTATGTCTGAAAACAAAAAATGGTATTACTCTTTATGTCAGCATCTGTTGTGTATTTTTAAATACCTGCCATATCACATACCTTAAGCCACAATTCATGGATTTATCTTTGTCCTGACCTCTTCCTGCAGCTTGAAGATCCTGGTGATTGCAGTGAAGCTAGGATCAGGCCCATACTGGAGAGAGCCTCTAAACTTCTCTACAACCCATTCACTATAATTCAAAAAATCTAGATTTGTATTTGCCACCACTGAATGCTGTATCCTGTTTTTCTTTCCACAGGCAGAGTCACCCCAGAACAGCTCAGCTCATACATTCAGCTTTTCAGAAATAATCTCAAAGCTTTGGAGAACCATTGTGGTCTTCTACAGCTTGTGTTGGCCACGGTCCAGACTTTGAAACACCCCCAGACTTCCAAATGGGACAACTTCCTTGCCTTTGAGAGATTACTTCTGCAGGTACATATTATGTGAATTTATTTGACCTAAGTAGAAAGGTTTTATTTAATTTTTTTGAATTCCCACTGAATTCTGTAGCTTGTATTTTTTATGAAGAAGTGTGTTGGAGGTCTTGTTAAAAGCTGTTCCTTATTGCCAAACTGCTAAAAGTAATGGGAACCTACATCGTTAATCTTTTATAGTTTTGTCCAAGAGTAATTTTATAAACAAAAGGGTAGACATTAAAGGTGAATACATAAATAATCTGAATTGGGTGACGGTTTTACATCTATATGACATTTCAAGATGATATAACTTTTAGCATTGGGTAGGATTATTATTATCATCGCTACCAGTCTGAAGATGCTTCTTGAGGTAACATGCTGAATCAAATGCAGAGAGGACCTTGTTACTATGTGAGTGTAAAACTTGTGTAATTTACTGAGCAGATGAAAGCATAGTAGGAAATTCCATGCACCAAGAGAGTGAGGTTTCTCTTGCTCACAGCTGTCATCTACCCTCAGCTTTTCCCACCACCACGTTTTTTACAGCATCCTGTTGGTGACCACAGTATTATTTACATACCATTTTGTATCACACTTGGATTTCTCTCAGGAAATTAAGAGTTAGTGGTATATTGAACTCTATCCTACTAACCATTGGAGGTGTACCAAACAAAGGAGGAGTTTTTCTAAGAACCTAATAGAGTTAATTTCTGGTGAAATTCAGTGAAAGCTCAATACTTTCCTCCCTGTGCTGTCTCTTCTGCCATTGTGTTGTTTTTAGAGGAACCATCTTCTGATATCCTAGCAAGAGGCAAGTCTTCATGAGCTAACTTCTAATGAAGTTAGAGTCAGCCTTAAATGAGTGTATAGTGTGGACCTCAACTAAAACCAGGTACTTCTTTTGTAAAAAATTAGCCGTCTTTGTCTAGATGTCGAAAACAAACCAAGAACCCGACTCTCCCCATGACCTCTGGCAGCAGAATATAATCGCTGGTTCTTTGAGAGGACTCAGGACATACTTCATAGCTTTGTAGTCAATGAATTTCTGTGACATTTGGGGGGCAAAAAGTTAAAATCTTAAATAGTAGCAAGCTCTTGTCTACATTAATTTAAAAAACTATTCTCTCTTGGTAAGACTGAAATATTTTTGAATAACATAGGCAGCCTTCTTCTCTAGTTAAGAAACAAACACATCTCAGATAAAAGAACTCACTGCAGCCATTCTTTGGTTTGTCTGGACTGTAGAGCACGGGACTGACAGCCCATAGTCCCCTTCTCTCTCCTGCAGTGATTCATGTCATATAGCTCTTCTCAGAAGCTGGCGCAGTTCCATCTTAAAACCAGTTCAACTTTAGAATCAAAATAAAGATGCAAGCTCAGCATTGTTTCCACAACAACAGACAGCTGCCTATATAAAAGCCATGCCGTAAATCATCAGGGAGTGGAAAAACGGAGGTAAGAAACAACGAAACTGTATATTTCATAAAAAAGAAATGTATAACAAGCACTCTCATAATTGTAGGTGGCTTTGGATTATACCCACTGCCTTCCACCCATCATATTAAGGTAAAATGTGTTAGCCAAAGCAAACTTTCTAGGCTAACATTTGTAACTGTTCCTTAAGCACATATTCATTTTCAGTAGTTCAAACAACAATTAYTTTGAATTACACAATCTGTACAGCATGTATCCTTTTACTGACTCTATTTTGTAGACAGAGTCTACAAAATATGCATTATCTGCTTCTGGGCACATGGCCTGTCTCTGATCTGTTGACAGGGGTTTGTAGGAAGAGCAAAATACTGAGAGACCCAGAAGACATCGTAGATATTTTTATTTAAAAAAATCAGCTAGGACATTACATTGTGAATGGTTGGTACATGGAACTTTGCACTAAATTTGATGCCATGGTAGTTTATTTCAGCAGTACTACTGAGAAATTCTTTAGCATAATTGTTATGTTTCAGGTATTTTAAATAATAAATCTTAAAAAATCCTCAGTAAAAAGTAATTGTTTCAACATGAAAGTAGTACTGTTACTATCCTATATTGATACCACATAGAAGACAACTGTTTGGGAAAGATCTATTGGGAGTAATATTATTAGACTCGGACAATGTAGGAATTCTAGATTTTTCACTGATGGATGCATGTCAGACTCCAGCGGATGCCAAGGGAGATAACCCAGTATAAACAGCTGGTGTTAGAATTGTCAGATTTCCCAAAAAAATAAATCTGCACAGTTTTGGAATTTTTCTCATTACTGGATCTCTCTGATGGGTCTCATGATTCTCTGCTAAGTCTACTTTGTGCTTTTCAAAAAAACCATTGTTGACATGAAACCTTTGGCCTAACTCCTATATTGAATTACCTCTTCCATTTTTCTTCTTCTGTTTACTCCTTGATTCACTCCTTTCAGTTGATGTTGCAGGTACTCAGTTCTAAAAATGGCCTGGTAGAAGTAGAAAGCAACCCACTTCCACTATGGAAGATAGAGGATCTGTAACTACATTTTTCAGACCTATGTTGTCTCAATAAGTTCTTTACGTCTCCAGCAAGGAAGTTTGGTTTTGACTAGAAGTCCACTGAAAGTCAGTGCAGCAGCACACTTACTACAGAGTTGTCCTCTCCTTAACTCGGACGGATGAATGGTCTAGAGTGAAATTGGATTTTGATAGGATCATGGCCTTGACCTTAAAGGAAGGAGGATGGTGTGCTGGGTTAAGAGTAATGCATCAGAATGATTCATCTTGTCGATCACAAGTTTCCTCTGTGTTCTGCTGCTCTACCTCTGAACATGATGGGACTTTTACTACCCAGAAGTTTTAAATGCTTTGTGAATTGAAACAGAATATCCTATTACCAAGGAGATATCCCACCCCATCGTATTTTCCTTCTCTTGAGGTTCTCGTTCTATTTTTCTAATTCTAACCATCCATAAAACTGATAGGTGGGAAGGGGAACACAAGCTAAATGCTGCACCACGCTGCCTGCAACTGCTCAGTACTCCTCATGTGATTGCCTTGTTTTCCTTCAAGTGAGGATTTAAAATTTAGGGAGGTAACAGAAAGTGAGGAAGAGTGTTGTCACTCCATACTTTTCAGCTCTGTTTAGCTATATTCCCTGTTCTCCTCAAATTTATGACTTTCATGGAGGTTTATTAAGCGGTGGAGGCCCATGAAATACAAAAGCACAAGAAGAGGAGCTCTCTCCAGAGTTTAAACAAAATGCGGCACTGTGAGAGAAAAAATATTTTTGTTGGTTTTAACATATACTACTCATATATTCCCTGAGCAGGTATTTCTGCCTCCAAATTCAGTTTATAAATACGCAGCAGCAGTAGTAGACAGTGTGAATGGGGGCATAATGTGCCCCAAGGGAAAGTGCAGTTGCTTGGTGAAGGGTACTGTTCTGAAATTCCCCAGGTTGGATGCTACCTCTTAGAATTGGCTGCATTCTTCTGGCATAATCTTGCTCTCAAGATTTAAGAGTAAAGTACTTACACTGAGTAGTAGTCTATTTTATGAATAGCCCCACCCATTTAAATCCCAAGGTTGGGGTTTATTCAGTGCAAGCAAGTTTATCAGACTGAGTTTCTAAAATAGTTTCTAAAATATGGAGTACTTGAAATGCATTTCCTCCCAAAGAAAACAGTTATTCTCCAAGCAATTTAAATTTCTGCACTTTGGAGTGAGACAGAAGAGRAGGGGGAGAATTTAAGTTGATTCCAAGCTTCTGGAGGTTGCCATGAGCAAAGACATTGTCATGTTGAAAAGTTTACTCCTAGTACTGTCATTTCTGTGTAACAGCAAATTCTGGCAACAGTTGTATCAATTGGCACTGCATGACAGCTAAAGATTCATTCCATCTTGTCCTCAGCTAACTGTCTGCTGCACATTTTTAAATGCAAACCTTTCCGCTAAACTGAGTGGATTTAAAAATGCCAGGTCCTGTGTGTACTGTGTTTGGATCCCATGGTAGAAAGTTCCCAATGTAGATGCCGTTCCGTAACATACAATGACTAGTAATAACTCAAACTAAAAGAAAAATCTCTTCCACAATATTATTAGTATTGCTTGCTTTATTCCTTACAAACAACTCATACTTCATCAGGCAGTTTTTTGCACCAGGACTGTTGAAAGCAAACAGCTATTTTGACCTCCCCAAAAAAGGGGAGGGGTATGTTTCTTCTTTAGGCTGAGGACATTCTCATCTTTTTTGAGATGTCTGGGTTAAACATTTTAAAACTGCAAAGGTACCAGCACTGTTGTCTTAAAATAACTGCATTTGCCCAAAGTAAGGAAATCTGAAAGATTACTAAATACATTGTTGTTATAGTGTTGGGGAGGGGATTGTTGCTTCTTGGGGCTTTTTTGTGGCACAAAGTTTTTGCACCTGCTGACCAGCATTTCACAGTTTACTGGGAAATTAGACAGCTTCAGCATTGACCTAGAAGCCATGATGCTACCATTGGATCTCGGTACTGTCAAAGCTTGGTTTCGTGATGCTGATTAACATCACATAATCTCAAGAGTAACATCACATTACTCTCAAGAGTAAAAAGGTCATACTAAAAAAAAAAACAACCCAAGAAACCCACAAAAACGAACCAAAACCAAAAATCCCCAACACGCTCACAGTTTCATTCTACAGATGAAAAACTAGAGTGTGAAGTGGGGACCATATTGTTCTGGTTGGTTGTAATTGGCTTTATGATGCATAGCCAGCTAAAAATCCTTTCAGCTCTCACCTATTTGAATTGTCTGAGTTCTCAGATTTAAAGCCCCTTGAATTGGGACCAGATCCTCTCTGAGCTTTGACTCCTTTCATGTCCTGCACTGTCTATGAGGTGAGTGCCTTGCCTGATTGGGCTGGTGCTCCCACACATAGTATCTCCCAAACTATGACATCAGAAATGTCATCGGTGGGTACGGGAATGGCATGTTTCTGGCAGATATTGAGGACAGCTATTCAGTTGACGTGACAATGTGTACCACCACCTCACACACATTGTCCTATTGCTCTCGGATTTGAGCTCGTGATCAGCCTACCTAACTCAACAGTGTGTTACTTCTATACTTCTAGTCTCTGCCAAGAACATACAGGGGGGCASTGCGCATCACCTTGATTGCTTAGAAAAACAAATACAGTGCTGTAATGCCAATTAGCAAGCAAAGATAGATCTTACAAGATGGGCTACGATCTATCTATAAACTAAAGTTGTCATTATGTGTGAATTCAATATAGAATATGTGATGTATCTATCAAAGTCATTACCTTCTAAAGTTAACATTTGTTTTCAAAGGATGACTTGGTCGTTTTTTAAATTTTACAGGTTCTTTTCCATTCTTCTTTTTTCAAAACGTTGCTATCATAGGAAAGAGAACACTGTAATATTTTAGCAAATGTATCTGGAGTTTTTAGTGGCTCCTGGTAATAAGTAGGTCAATACTCTGATGGTGGAAGCTATGTACACATACTTACACGGAGAGCTCCTGACAATATAGCATTTTCATGTTTAAATTTCTAAATACTAATTAGTTGTGTTTTATTTTAGTTCTATTTTCTCATTTTGGTGCTGTAAAATTTGTCAGAAGACAGATCGTTTTTTGTCCTTGGTGTCTTGAGAAACAGAAAATATAGACATGTTTTTAAGAGAAACAGAAACTTCATGCCAGATGGTCATTCCAATGTTTTTATTTTTCTGTTGGCGGAAAGTGGTTATGAGGTTAATAAAATGACATCATTCTTTCTTCTATGAATATTAGAGTGCAAACTCACAAAAAAAGACGTGGAAAAACTGCAATACAGCTAAATATTTTACACTGTAGTTAATATTTCAGTAGCAAGATCTAATAGGTTGGGTGTTGATAACCATCCCATCCTGTGCCGTGATTCTCTACCATTTTTACAAATGCAGGGGACGTATAACTCATTACTTAATCAAGGATGACACTATTATTTATTTGCACTTTTGGCCATTGCAGAATATGGTAGGCGTTGTTCACATATGCATGCCTGCACAGGACGCTGTGCCAATAAAGTTGGAAACTACAAGACACCAGCTTGCAGACTTTCCCTGCCTAGAACTCTCTGTAGTTTTCAGATCTCTCGACTTTTCTACAGGGTACAGTAGTTACTAGGTGGCATTTATTGACTCGAAACTGGTATAGACTAAAAGCTTAAGCATGGGCTCCAGGGCTGCTGAAGCAAGCAGTCTCATACAAAGCAGTGGGGAAAWAGAAAAGCTTTTGGAGTAATTCCTCTTGCTCTGCAAGAATAATTCATAGTTCAGCTGTAGTGAGACCTTTACTTCTACATAGAATAGATTAAGATCAGTGGCATTCCTTGTTATTATTATTTATATTGCTTTAGTCTACATGTAATTTATAATTATGTAGCTCAGCTCAGTGCAATAAATTGTCTTTTTGCTGGCCTGCGATGTTGATCTTTTTAGAAGAGATACTGCAACAGTATTTGGAAAGAGGACCCATAATGCTAGCTGCCTGTAGTTAGAGATGTTATATAAAAAAAAACAAACTTGAAATTAGATCAGTCGCTTTTCAACATAAAGTTACATATGCAATGAATTGTCTTTGTGGGAGTCTTGCATGATACCATGTTGATTGCAAAGGTCATCCTCTGGAATTTGGTACCTTTTGGATGAGATTGCAGTTTGGACACTGATATGCATTCTATCTTACACAGCTAGAGAATCAAGTGTAATTTGTTGATGACTTCTGAAGAGAAAATAGTCCTGCAGCAATCACTTGCTTAAGCTTCCAAATTATGTACAGTAAGTTCTTATTTAACCATCTGTTTATTAGACTTGCTCCATTTAAACTGGGAGTCGTTTCCAGAACGTGTAAACCCATTTGGATTCTGCCTTTATATATGTGATATTTTTAACTTTGCAAGTATTTATTCTACATAAAATTTATTTTAAATTTCATGGCCTTGCTTAAAAACTGGTGTATACAAGCCCTGAAATAGTGTTGCTTCTTGTCACCTGCCTCGCATGGTCTCAGTTCATTCCTTTTGCTTGCTCAATGCCTCTTCCATTCATGATACCTTAAGCTGTTTTTAACAAGAATTCAGGTGTGTTTATGTGCTTTCTATACATTTCTGTAAAACAGAGCCCTAAACTGCTGGGGACAGTGCTACAGCAATACAAGTAAAACAGTGGCCTAAATTTGTGGAAGTGATCGGCTGTTTTGAGTGTGTTTGGTTTTGTGCACCACCCATGATACTCCACAGAGGAGAAGCTTGTTGGTTACAATTCATATTCCATGTTCTCAGGGAGCTCGGTTATGGACCATTTCCCAGGTTTGGCATGCCAGAATTAAGACATTCCAACTAGTTTTGCTCAGAAGGAAAGAKCTCTGTGTGTGTGTATATATAAAAAAATTCTTCTAGTCTCTCTCTATATATAATTCTTCTAGTCAAACTAATTTTCTGTGAGTAGAATGCTCTTGTCAGACTACTTTGAAAGCAAAACAAAATATGGGTAGGGATTGTTTTAACATTAAATAAATCCTTTGAGAGTGAACAGAAGCTATATTTCTACTGACAATTTATTAATCTGTTGAAAGAAAACTGTTTTAAGTTTTTCTAACTCTGGCTGACAAGGGGTTAAAATATCTTAAGTGGGGTTACCATATCATATGGGAGTTAAGAGTATCTTTTTGTGTTCTTGTCAAAGAAATGTGTTTGCGTTAGGTCTGAAAAATCGCAAAGTATTGCCATTGTGGCTCTCCTTCAAAAAGCAAAGACTTCCCTCCCTCATCTTCTGAAAGAGCAAGTATTTTGTATCCAGATAAAAGTCACGTAGAGCCTCTAAAATGAGCACTTAATAAAGAAATGGCTTTCTTAAGTGAACAAATGTCCACATCAATAAAACTTAAACAGCCTTGTGGGAAGAAAAGGCTAAACATATTAAGTCAATGGGAACTGTTAAATTAATTCTATGTACAAAACCAAAATACTTGCTGTAAAATAAAAGAATCCTAACATATAAATGATTGTAATGAGAGCCAGCTCTTGGGGAGGAAAAAAAAAGGCAAAAAACCACTACCACCCCCTCCACATGCACACATTATTTAGTTAGAAATTTAAACAATTAATAGTTTTTTCTTGCCAGTTTTTGTTTGAGATGCATTTTGAAATTACATGGCAGTTGATATCTGATTAGGCCATGTTCCAGAAGGGCAGCACGATTCTCAACTTCCTATGAAGACTTGTCACCGGTGATAGCTGGAGCCCTTCACCAGCCCCAGGGAATCCCTGTGCAGAGCTACGCCTCCGCCTGTCATTAGCCATTCTTTCTCCTCTGTTACTTTTCTTCTTAAAATGTAATATTAATTGTAAAAGATAACATTAATCAGGCCGAAAGGCAGATGCCCTTGCACGTGGAGTAGCTGCGGAGAGGCACAATATTAACAATATTGAATGAGTCACCGTTTACTCTTACACAGATAACTGTGCTCCAAGAGGCAAAGCTTCTGTCGCGTGTACTCCCAGCAAGCCCTTCCTTTGCTGTATGCGTTGCTCCACTGATAGAGAGTTGCGTACTACCCGATTTACATTACTGGCAGGATCTGCCTTCCAGTCGCTAACTTCTTAAGGAGATTGTCGCCACCCTCACCAAAAAAATTATCTTATTTCTTTTTGTTACTACTTGCAGAGGTCAGGCTGAGTAGTGAAATGTATGTAAAAAAAAGCACTCTTCCAAAAACATGAGAAATGTCTCCAATGGACTGGGCAAATCTCTTGGCTTATTAACCTGCTTAAAAATGGCATGCGCTATTTCAGATCTAACAAAGTGGAAGATTCAAGCTCTCTTGGCAGCAGCATCTTATAATATATATTGGGGGGCAGGGACCTATAAGCAGTGCCTTTTTAGGTGTGACTTTAATGGTTATAGGTAAGCAGTGCAAGAGTGCAGATTCCCTTGGTCCATCTTTTTGCCTCTTAACATCAGAAATCCCATTAGCAATGCCCATTCATCAGCCTTCTGATGGACAAGTTAATTGGCAAGATTTTGCTGAGTACTCAATCAAGCGTGTTATTGTCGTGTTTAGTCTCTGCTAATAAGCTCATTAATTTGGTGTTAATTGTTACTGGACAGGCAAAGTGGTATATGAATGGAGATGGGGAGGTAGGCGGCTCCATCTGTGCTCTAGCATTTTATTTTCTATCCATTTTGTTCATTATGATACCCATGTTTTTTGATAAAAAGACTTCTTTGGTGTATTTTTTTGGATGCTTTCAGTCAAGATGGTTCACTCAGCTTGTCATAGTCTAGATTAGAAAAGCAAGGGKTTTTTTTAAGATGATACGTAGGGTTTCTTAGCTAATAATCCTAACTGGGTTTTGCCTCTGCTATAGGTTCAGAGCAGGACTGCATTTACCGTTTGGGTTTTGTCTGCTTTCACTAATTATGTTATAGTATTTAAGGAAATAAGCATTGCCTTATTTTTACAGTCCATGTGTTGTCCCAGGGTAAGATTCCAGGTACTGTTGGAATAATAATGAAATCAATACCACAGAGCACAGCATCTAGTGAGAGCTTTACTCATGGGAACTGCTTATCGTTGTGGTTGTTAGCTCGAAGGCAGTAAATCACCTAKCAAATCTCTTATCTGCAAAGCAGTTTGATAGTGCCATCAGTGTATCTCTGGTTTTGAGTGTGAYTATATTAGTCTGTCAGCTTAGGTTTCCTCATTTTTTGGAGAATATACTTGATTATTTCCTACAGACTGGCAAGGAGAAAGCGGAGAAACAACACAACTGAAAATTAATGAAAACTTTACTGTGGGCGATATCCAAAATTAACAGTGGGACTGCCACGTTGCGTTCCCTCTGTCTCCACACCTTAATGAGTTGCATATCTCCCTTTCCACTGGCCCACACACTTCCTTGGATCAGAGATTTCTGGGCAAGGGGCACAGGCGCAGACATACAGGTGCACACTGAACTGCTTTTTCCCACAGTCTGGCTTGTCCGGGCATTAGTCAGCCCCAGCCTGGAAAGCAGATAGTCCTATTGGCACGACACCAATCCCTAGCTGTAAGCCTAGCCTCTCCGTTTGTCTTGTGTCCCACAAAATATGCTAAGGGATTTTTGCCCCAGCAAAAAAATAAACTCATGTGCTTGTGCAAACGTGTCTTTATGGCTGCTGCCTTCAAATCACAGCTTTTAACCTCTGTCTGCATCATCTGTTCTTGGTCATTAAGCTCTTCGAAGGCACAACTGTGCTCAGACTCTGAGGCTAATATTTTTCCCAAAACCATTATTTTCAGTAGGAAAGTAAGTATRTTCTTAATTTGATTTTGCTTACTTGATGGAAAACAAAGTGGTATTAGTTTTGCGAGTTGTCAGGTCAGCCAAGATCAGGGTGGTCTAGGACTTAACTACTTTTCCTAATTTAAGATTTTATCTTTTACCTGCTGAAATTGAACCTGCAGTGAGTTAGAGAACTCTCAACACTCTGCCTTGTTCTTGGCCATGTTTTCAATGAAAGAGGGTCATGTCGTGTCCCCTTCTCCATGCCCAAAGGAAGCTACACAAAGAAACAGTGCTATACAACAAGTTGATTGGCGCTCAGTCCAGCTATGGAGCCATGGTAGATTTTCATTTTTTATAAATTATGATACCATTGTTTGTAGATGTATAGACTTGCTTGATGTATCTTTTGCTTATTTCCAGTAAAGAAGGCAGGCTCAGCTCTCCTTGTCTAGGTTAGAAAGGCAGGTCCTGTTTGAAAGCATCAAAATCTTAGTGGAATTCTACCTCTACAGTAGGTCATGAAGAATCATTTTTAAAATCAAATCTGGCTTGTCAGAGGTCTGCCTGTGTAGTATTCATTGCCTTGCATCCTCTTGGAGTTGACCAGTTACTTCTGTTTAAACAAAGTTGTAACCCTGACTCATGCCTCTTGGAGAAGTGTAAAATATTAGGATTTAATCAAAATGGTTACTACCACCTCTGCTATCTCACAGGTATGTGTAACAGACAAATGGCTCAATACTAGTAGGTGTTTCCTACACGTTCCTGAGATTTCTTGGAAAATGGAGAGAGATTTTTAATAGTGGTTTTCTTTCTTTAGATTTTCTCCAGTTCATGTCTCCTCAGCTAAGTTACCTTTTATTGCCATGAAGTTTCTCTAGGGACTTTCTCGATCTAAGAAGGCACCTCTTTGGAAGCCCGCCTGTTTCACCCCATGGCACCATATTTGGGTACAAGAACATTAAAGTCAGCATACCTGACAAAAGTGGATTTATGCTGGAAGCTGCCTGCTGGCTGTGGTGTTCCCAGCTCGGCGCAGAGCAGCATGAGGGCTGATACAAGACACAGTGCTGTAACAAGGCTGCTTCCTTCTCATTTGCCCCCCACCTCCCCCCAAAAAGCAAAAAGAAATACTTACTCCATACCTAGAAGTGACCTGCATTTACCTAGTCTGAGGCTTCTGTAGCATTGTTTTCTCTGTGTTTACTCTTTCATGTATTCTATAAGAATGCTTTGTTAATTAAAAATGTAGTAGGCACAGGAGGAAAAATGAAATTTCTCTCTGGATTGCCCCCCCCTGCACCACCCCGTCCCAGGGTGTTTGCCTTTGTGTGCCTTTAAAACAAATAGCATATGGTTCTGTGAGTGTTCCTGTAATTCAAAGTAGTCATGTTGYCTGCAGAAATGAAGGGCACCGTGCACACGTAAAACTTGTACAGTATTTTCTAATGAAATATGACAGCCCGTTTGTGCAGCTGTGTCTAATAAGGCATGAATACAGTTAACTGCTATTTACCTCCTCACACTCTGTTTGCTTGGAGTACAGAAATGCTGTGCATTCACGTTAGTCAATTCAGTATAGAAATCTAACTTGGACTATTGATGGGAAGTATTTCATAATTACGTAGCAGGTTAAAACATATGGTTGTAGTTAGATAAATGGCTTAGTCCATAAACCACTGCCATTCAGCACAACTGTCAGGTTGATGTGGGTTTATCCTTCAGGAGAGTAAAATGTAGGTAACGGATAAGTAATAAATGATAGTCTGGGTCTCTGCCTGGGGAAGGGAAAAGTTTCAAATTCTTTTTAACGAGGGCATTAGTAAGAGAAGAGGAAAAGGTAATGTGCCAGAGATGAGAAACTCTCCAAATATGACTTAATTCTATCCACCAGTTTCTCTTCTAGTATTTCTTCCCTACCCATCCCCAAGTCTAGGGAGAGTGAAAGGATTCAGCAAAGGATTCAAACATACTCCATAGTTTCATCTGACTTACCCTCACATAGTAGTGCTGCTTTTCCTGAGCAGAGTGGAAGTGGGGTTCTCCGATAAAAATAAGGAACGTTTTCTTTAAGTTTTTTTAAATGTCTCTGGTTTTCTCTGAATTTCTTAACCCAGTATTCTTCTGCAACACAGGAGCAAAGATAACACAGTTCAATTTGGGAAGATGTAGGCACTGTATTAAGTGAGGTTATCAAATGCTGTAGCTATTAAATGTATCTGCTCAGAATATTGTTTTTCAGTCATCAATAGGATCAGAGTGTGGTTAAAATAAAGGTTCCCCAAGAGAGACTGGCATGGGTCCTCAACTGCCTTTTTATTAACAGATATTTTAAAAATGGCTATGGTGTCCCTGGTGACCAGGCTCTCACTGGCTTGATTTGTTTGGGTTCTGTTTGGTTTTGAAAGTACATTTTTATAAAGCGTTCATTCTTATATCTGTTTTAACAGATACAGTTATGAGAAAACGCTGAAAGTCTCTAGTTGCAGAATAAAAAAAAGATTAAAAAGATAAAATTCTTGGTATCATGTACCACTACCTAAGTTAATTATYTGTAATGGACAGTAGCCTTAGCTGCGCATGTCTTCCAATTGTGACTATGTGATACATAGGAATACATTTCAAAGTATATGTACCAAAAGCCAAGTGAAAAGCTCTCTTAACGTCTCACTTGGATTAACTGAATTATGCTGCCTCTCCTATGTGTCGGTTTTTCCCCAGACTGTAGATGGATTTTCTGTCCAGGTTATTTAATTTCTGGAATTACTCTAAAAATACTCGGTACTCAAGGAGTCAATACACATGAACCCTGTATTCCACAGTAGTTCTGGAGAGCTTTAGAACAACTCAGGTAGCACCTTCTGTGTCCTCTTACCTACTGGTTCTCTGAGCTTGTCTTGGTGAGAGGTTGGCTTTTGCCAGAATTATTGGAAAACTGATGCTGCTTCTCCTGTGTCCCCTGGGAAAAAAGGCTGTTTGAGAATCTACCTACTGTAGGAGGGAAATGTTTCACTTCATCTTTTCATTGCGTCTACAGAGATGGTAGCAGATACACAAAGACGTAAGCTGCTGCTACTTCAAGGGAGTGTCAATCACTGATGTAGGTGAAGTTTTGTATTGTCTACATACTGTTTTAGTTTCATCTGCTTGTTTGCTGCAGAGAAGAGGTTGAATGTACTGAAGGCGCGTGTGCCAACATTTAATTGGTAAGGGTCTGACTGCACGCATTGGCCACAAATGTGTAGATTGGGAAGCCACCATGCATTTCAGGGGACATCATAGCTGAGAAGTCTATTAGAAGGATGCAAAACTTCCATGTTTTGCTTTGGGTTCTGATTTCACCCGGTTTTTGCAGCTACACAGAATGAAACTTTTTCTGTATGAATTCAACCTGTGTAAGGCTATCAGTGTGAATTCCAAATGTCAGCATCTGCAAATGGTTTGGTTGCCCCTGTGAAATTAATTGTTTCCTAGCCTATCACTGTGTGCATTTGTGTTTTATCCATAGCCTGAGCAAGATCTCTATTAGAAGTGATCACTACTGGAAAATGAACGATTTCTTTAGTATCTGATGGGTGGACTTAGAGAAGTAAAGATAAGCATGGAGCAGTGTGCCCTTTCTCATCCTGCTTCCCTTCTGTAAGTCAAAGAGGTTAAGCAGTTCTAAGACATCAGTAAAGCACTCTTGCTGGGCACTAGTTATCTTGTCCTTTTCCTGCATGTGCTGTTCATAGGAAGTTTATTTTAATAAAATATGTAGAGGCAGAGGATGCCTGTAAATATTTTAACTCTTAAATGTTTTTAGTAAGTAGTGGCACGGGAACTAAATTTTGTATTTAAAAATACAAAAGCTAGACTGCTGTCTCACAGAGAGAGCAACATATTTCACGCAGATGGGCTCTCAAATGATGATGAAAACAGCACCTCATGGATGACCAGGTGACCTGTTTTTCTCTCCTGAAGAACTAAAAATAATTTACATATTTTTGTTTTTAAAACATTTGCATGTCATCTTGGTGTGATTACTGGCACATGTTGTACTGATTCAACTTTATTGTCGCATTATTCTCTTGCATTCAAGGACCACATGTGCTCCACATCTGGTGACCATTCAAGGGCCTTTTGAAAAACATCACCACGTTTTTGTTCTTAGAAATGCTTATGACAAATATCACGCTCTTGCATCTGTTTCTGCTATTGGCTGCAAACAGGATGCACTAGGCTGTGCCTACTGTCCAGTTACAAAACCACCAAAGATACCATAGTACATTTCCTGTTAACCAAAGTGATTAACTGCTTGATTATTGGTCTTGTTCCTTGCACCAGAATGACCATGCATCCTTGTTCTGGTGAAATCACAGTGGACTGTCCTGGATGTGTATCTCTTTATGACCACTTTCATTAGACTAGGCAATGTGGGAAAAAGGGACAGCAGGAAGAAAACCATTGCATTTTTAGGAATGAACAGGAACCCTCTTTTTTTATAGTCATTTATGCTAAAATATAATCTTGCTTTTGAGGAGAGCATGCCTTAAAAACTGCTAGCATAGTATTCAATGTCAAAAGTCACCAATAAACTACTACTTAAAACACTCTGGAAAAAGTTGAATGTTTTCCTACAGATCTGTCAGTACTGTTCTGATTTGGTACATTGCTCAATGTATTTTTATAGTGTGACTGCATGACTATTTACCACGCTTCATGACGATGACGTTGCATTTATCGTGAACCTCTCATGGTGTGAAGTATACTCATTCTGAACACCATCTGTTTAGAATATACGGTTCCCCATACCAAATCAGTTGCATGCAAAGGAGATTGCAATGTGCTTTTCACACATTATTTATTATGTAGGGCAAAGTTAAAAATCATGATTAGCATCTTCTTACATTTCACCCTTAGGTGCATATAACATAAAATCTCATTTGGAGGTACCTAAAGCCAAACTCAAACCTGAAACATGTTTAGTTGGGCTTAGAATGAAGGAGAAAATATTCTCCTGACTCAATAATGAATTTCATTTCTCTTTTGGGACTTGACTTCTGACACAGAGAGAAGGCCAAAATAAAAACCAGAGTGAGTGAGGGCCCTGACTTAAACCTGCTTTTAATTAAGCCTTGTAAAGAAGCTTTTCTGCTAAAACTCTCAGGTTGAAGAGTTCATGCAAAAAAACCTCCCTGTGGCTTGTGAACAGCCAAAGTGGGGACATTCAAACACACATTTCTGAATAGTTTAAACCAGAAAAAAATGCAAGTGAGAAAGTCCATATTATTTGTTTAATGCAGTTTTTAGCAGGCTACACCTCTTCCATTTATCTTCTTTTTTTTTATTATTCTGTGTGTTTCAGTTTAAAACTTAATACCGCTACAAGATGTTTTGATATTAACAAACATGAAAAGTAAATTGCTTTGGTTTCCTTTTTTCCTAATTGCACATGAATCTGACCCAGTTCAGCTGGACACAGTTACAGTGCGTTAGAAATGTAATACACATTTCAATTCAGAATCCTTCTGCCAAGGCAAAGGTCAAAGTAATTTTCTTGTTTGTTTGTTTTTAAAGGGATTAAATAAATGTAGTTTTACCACAAGGAAAATGATAGTGCCCATTGCTCAAGTATGGCTTTTAAGTCCACGTTTAAATGGGAGTAGACAATCCTGTCTGGAGCGGTGGCAGGGATCATTTCAGAAGTAAAGGTTGCGTGCTTTCTGTGCAAAGTGATGCTCATTGTGCAAGACTTCTGCTAGATCTCTTACACTATCAACCCCGGACAAGAGCTTACACCACACTAAAATAAAGCTGTGGCTTCAGTGACAGGCTGTAAACAAAAAGGGGTGGGATACAGTTAATGGCAGCAGTATAGCACCAAAGAAAAATAAATAATTCCCTTTTACTTGCAACTGGCAAAGGCCCAAATCCTGAAACATCATCAATCATCCTTGATGACTAGATGAGATCATAAACCAAATGAGGAAAAATAAACTTGAATTTAACTTAAATTGTGATTGGCACAGTAAAAATTAACTTTCACCCAAAAAAATGTTTTCTTCTTCCAAAACATTTCTAATTGCCGCCCTTCCCAACTTTTCCCTACCCACTGCAGAACTTCCAAGTGCTCTTCACTGTTGGTAGATGTTATCCCTTATCTTTCCACGTCTGCTTCAGCATGTGCTTTTAGTTTTTTGTTGAGAAGCAAACTGCTTTTGCATTTCTTCCAAAAAAACATTTAAAGTGTAGTCTTCATATAGATACTGAACATTATATTATTCATAACCTCACAATTCACCAGTCTACCAGCTGAATAATGTAGCAGGCATGGAAGACTGAGAAGCAAAGGATGTTATACAGACCAGGAGAGCCATTCTGACAAAAATGTGTTGGGGAAAAACTTCCTGAGAAAAATACGTGAAGTTTCTGTTTCAGTTCTTCTGAAACATCTACAGCTTATTATGAACAAAATACACACTCTAGGGAACAGTTATGTACTGTCAGGAAAATTGACTTGATATTTTAATTTTTACAGCTGTTTATATTTTTGCACTGTGATTTTTTACAAAGTTTCTGTATAATTTCCCTTGAGAAAGAGGTTTCTTCTTCATGAGCTGATAGCTCATGAAGAAATATAAAGGATAAGTTGTGGAAAGTTGGAGACCTGGTAGAAATAATACTAAAATTCTACCAACAGCATGAAGTCCTGAAGTTGTGAAGTCAGTTTTGGAGCTGGCAAACTACATCTTTATTTAAAAGATAAAGCAGCGTGTCACRAATATTGCAGTCAGGCAATGATCATTACCAATTATTTGAGGAATATCAGACACATGGTTGGAAGAATCAGTTTGACACTTTTTTTGATAAGCAATAAGCAAGGAAATTTTGTAGTTTTAGATCATTGCTTTAAAGGCACTGTTACATCCTAGCTGTTTGTGGCACATACGAAGTAAGTTGAGAATATCAGTCTGGTTCTTAGGGGTCTAATTGGTGCCAAATTGGCAGAGATTGAGTAGGAAGGGAGCTTGGGCTACCCACTAACCTCTTGAGCTTTTGCATACTTACTTTATCAGTTGTGTAGATAAGGGGTTTTGCTTCACCATGCTATCAATCCGGCCCTTGCTTTAAGATGAAAACACTGAATTTAATTATGTAGCTGTGGGCTGGGTTCAGCCATCCCCTGTGATATCAGATGTGTAAAGTGAACCTCTGCTGGAAATTAGCGTGTGTTACTGATGAGTGTTGGGAACAAACTACGTGAGTGATCTTTTCGATAGATACTGTGAGAGGGTTTTTTTTTTTCACCTTAATTAAAATGAAAGAGGTATAAATGCTGACTTAGGCTTGCACGTGTTATGTAGTGTTGAAATGGTGGACCGGTCATGCTGATTCTGTTTATTTATTTACATAATGAGATTTTGGGGGAAGGCTATTATAGACTGAGTTAAATTTCAGTCAGCATATGACAATGCCACGTTATTTTATGTGGAGACAACTTTGTAAGTTGAGAAGTTGTGATTTTGGAGGAATGTTTTTCGAAGGCTCACTGCTGGTTGCAGCTTACAGTACCAGAGGGATGCAGCCAAAATAGTATTTTAACTTTTCTTTTTTCCCCAGTTATACATGTCAATTTTTCTGGCTGTGTTGGCAGGAGGCTTGGTGTGTGGATAGATGTTTATCCCTTTATACATAATCATGTTAATGTAATCATTCTTGCCAGAAAGTGGGGACTTAAGTACAGAGGATTTTGAGACACCCAGTGTAGATTTTGTGGATGTGGGGGTTTTGACAGTAGTTTGTGAGACCCTTCCCAGGGATCAGTGCACCAGTGTTTGGATGTGAGAACTGTGGGCTTTGTGGCAGTGCCCTGCTATTGTCAGGAGAGGGAAACACGGCTGCCATGCACTAGGACCATACGGCTCTTTAAGGCCACAGTGTCCCTTGAAAGGACAGATAGTAAAAGTTAAGCATAATGTGTCATTCTGGGGTATGTTGTTTCAGTTCTGTGTTCCTAAAGTTGCCACCTAAATTTCTCAAGTGGTTGGACATTGAGATTGAAAAACCTGGTCTTCTAAGTTCATGGTATTTTTAGGTGAGATTGGTGGCCAGTGAGATATGTGACCTAATTTAAGGATGAGCACTAGCAGAGTGATCCTTTAGGACCAATTCTGGGTTATTTTGCAGTTGGCTCAGTATTTGCTAGTCTGCGCTGCAAAGAAGGGCTAAGAAAAGAAAATGGCTGTGCTGTTGCCAAGGAGAGCTGCTTACTGCTCAAAGTCAGGTCAGCTCTTGCAAATCCCATTGATCCCTTGATTGCAGGATACAGGCAAGTTTGGACGTTCCAGTAGTCCCAAAAAATTCCCAAATGAAGACATGATTTTTCTCATTGTTTTGCCATTGCCATCATCGAAGTTGCTTTTGCTGTGTGATTTCCATACTTGTAGCTGCAGCTTCAAAGCCTGTTCTAAATTCCATGGCCATCCCTGTGCTCTCACTTCCGCTCTTTTCCTGATGTTTGGGTTATAATTGTGGTTGGTTAGTTGTTGTTCAGTTACCTACTAGTTATTCTCAGGCTGTATGTTTTGCTCTTATTGTGAATTCAGCATTGCTCTGTGCAATTTAAGATGAGGATTTGCCCTTCTTACCAGGATTTTGATAGCTCCACACCAAAAGTTAGTGCATTCATGTATTTGGGAGTATTTGGCAGATAAGGGTATGTTCTGGAAGATTAGGTGAGTAATGAGTGTAACCTTCAGACATCTTCCATGAATTCAGCCTTTCAGATTAAGTGTAAGATATTGTTGTTGCTATAGTAATAAAAAAATTTATTAAGCTGTTTTTTTTTGTAAAAGCAGTAAGAAGAATTAGGGCTAACAAGATTTTAGAAAATTTTTCTGATAATCGTTTCTTCTTTTGGTAGCAGCAAATACCTATTTCCCATGTCCTTCAGTTTATCCCTGTGTACCAAAAGGTTGCGAGTTTTAAATGATCACTAAAATAGTTAAATAATCATTCTTCTTGTTCCTCTTGTAATCCTCCAGGAATTGGGTACTGGGAAGAAAGATTCCAGGAGCCAGTTCTCCTGCAGGAATGAGGAATGCGGATCACAGTTTTTGGAGTATTTGTCCACTCAGTGGACTGGTTGGAGTATTAGGATCTGGCAAAGAAATTTAGCTGGCTTCCCCAAGGGGAGTGAAAGCCATCGAAGGCAGTGAATATAATCTAAGTAGCTTCATTTTCCTTTTCTAATGCTTCTGCCAAGGATCACCTAAACCCTCACAAAATTTCTGCTAGATAGAAGAAAACTGTCACACTTAACATATACACTTGCCTTTAGCAGCTAATGGCACATTTGTGCCGTATATTCACATCATCTTTCATTTCGGACATGAGGTATATAGAGACTTCTGCTTTTTCTTTGAGGAATTTGGTTTGTCAGAGAAACATCTGGTTTATGTAAATGAGCAAGGAATTCGGTACACGAGAAGATGATTGCAAAATAGTATCTATATGGTCTCTGCATCAGTAATCCAGCTACATTTTCTAAAAATAAACATTTATTACTTATGTGGATGCTGTCCCTTTTTCAGTGTTCAGTGTTAATGAACGTATTTTCCTCCTGCGAATTTAAAAATTAAAAAAAAAAAAAAGAGAAAGGAGCATGTTCGCACTAGTAACGTAGCAGAATTTTCGTGACGTTCGGGTAGTCCCTGCAGCAGGCGGGAGCGCCGCCCGCATCGGCTTCCCAGGCGGCCGCTCTCCCCCTCCCGCGCTCCCACACTGCCACCTGCAGGGCCCCGCCGCCCCTCCCGGCCCCGGCCCCC